>OX638371.1:56819370-57374445 GCA_951812925.1 Calliopum simillimum | reverse complement strand
TAGCAAATAAACAACAACAGCAACAACAATTTCAATAAGTATCTGATTTGTTAAGATACCTAAAGCTTATAATTTCAATTAATATCAGGTTATAAGAATGTTTTGTTTTAGAGAATGCCCATTAGTAGTTCTATTGACTGATATTATAATTTTTAATTAAAGTTGATTATTTTGCTAGTTTTAGCAAAATGTTTTTCATATCAATGCAAATTTGTTTGCTTTGTTACTGGGCGTAAATGGTATATATTGGGCTTTTGCTTTGGCAGAAAACTACTTGCAAGTTGCATTTTATACAAGAAATATGGGGCTTTCAATCTATCGCATTTTATCGTTGGCATTGTTTGCTATGGTTTTCTTTTCACCCGAAGATCAAAATCCTTGCGCGCGCCCAGGACCAACAAATTGTCAGTTGCCGCCGGGATAGATAATATTCTGCACCACTAACACCTCCCGGAAAGATAGGAACAACTGTGCACGGCGATCCTTAACCAAAATAAAGTTTTATTGCAACCACGAAAAATTCGGCGTATGCAGGATTATTCTATATAAAAACACTAATTAATAACCATAAATAAAAGTTTCATATCCGATCGTCTGAAGAAGATATTGCATTTTTACTAATTTTTTTTCTTTGAGTGCATTTATTTTCATATTGTTTTAAGTTTGAAGAAAAATATAAAAAAACTGAGTATGCTGAAAATTTTCTGCATATCTTTAAATTTAAAACTGTAAACCAAAAAATCCTAACTGATTCCACTCAGGAGACATTGAATTTTGAACTATTTTTTAAGTTTTTTTTAAAATAATCGGTTTTTTCGTATTTCAGAAAAACACAAACAAAAACTAGTAAGGGTGTTACATATGGCCTGACCAAATATTTAATACCCTACACTGCAGAATTTCCAAAATTTTGCTTCTATGGAAGATGCCACGCCCTCTTGTCCGAGTTCGCCCAGATTTTTCTCAGAGCTTACATTTATAGCCTTAGTGTTTGGGTGAAATTCAGCTGGTTTATTTCAAAAAACTCTTTCAGTATGGTATTTTGAAACCTTTGCTTACATGGGAGGTACACCGCCCTCTTGTCCGATTTCACCCTGTTTTTGCTGGGAGCTTGTATTTACTGTTCTTAGTATCTTAGTAAAATTTAATTGGATTATCTCAAAAAACTCTTTCAGTATAACATTTTGAAACTCTTACTTGTACGGGAGGTGAAACGCCCTCTTGCCGAATTCGCCTAGTTTTTGTATTTGGGTTGCATTGTCGTTAAAAATACTCCTAAAGTTGCATTTTGAATGTATTTCTTAGTATGGGCGGTAGGCGTGGTCGCTGACCGATGTCCGTCATTTTCAATCCCTCGAGCTAACTTTGACGACGGAGGTAGAGCACCAAATTTCATTGAATTATCTGTCTCAGTTTTCTCAAAGAATGTATTTCCACGCGCTGACAGCCAGCCAGCCTGCCAGACAGACGGACATGGCCATATCGACTCAGGAGGTAACGCTGATCAAGAATTTATATACTTTTCCATACCTGCCACGCCTCCTTATCTGCGTTACAAACGGAAGCAAAAAGTGAATATACCCTGGGTGTAGGGTATAACCAGAAACAATAGAATTCATTTTAGAAGTGATTTTTGATACTCAATACGAATCCGGTCTTAGAATTGCTATATTAGGTCTGGGTTTTGTAATATCCTTACATGAAATTTTAAAGGACACCATTTTTGTTATTTTGAAGTTATATAACAAGACAAGGTAATTTTAAGCTGTTAAATCTGGTATGACAGCTAATAGCTCTAGCTTTTTTCTTCAAAACATAATCGGACCGATATCGATAGCTTTTTTTTTTTTGGCGGAGAAATCTAAACTTAAAAAGTTAAAAAAGTGCGAAAACACGATTTTTGGCTATATTGGATGTTATATGCAGGACGCACAAAATTTGTCAGTGAATCTCTATTGCCAGAATCATTTCGTACTCGTTTTTGGCTTCAAACTGAGCTATCAAATAGATATCTTTTATATTTCTCTACAAAGTTATGTTAATTTTAAAATCACATCATGAAACTCGAAGTGAAAAATCTCGGTTTCGGTTGTATTTGAGAATGTATACAGTTCGGATGAAATTCGTCTTCTCTTTTTTACTATCCGAATCATTTAATACCATTTTTTATCTCCAAAATTATCTACAAAATGGTCTCCTATGATAACTTTGCAGAGAAATATTACAGATGACTATGTGATTGCTCAGTTTGAAGCCAAAAAAATAGTACCAAATGATTCTGCACGGCGTGCCTTAACCCGTTTTAAATAGAACGTCGTAGCAGATTCTGTTTACTTTCGTTTAATCTGGTAAGCAACTTGAAAGTTCTAATCTTTGCCTTTAAAACCTAATTGTTGATATCTTCTTTTCCTCAAAGATATCCTAACCTAAAAAGACACAAAAGTGCAAAAAACCCGTTTAGCCAATATTTCGGTCCAAGATATCTCTTAGAAGCATGAAGATATAAACATAATTTAAATTAGGTTTTAAAGAAAAAGATCAGGGTTTCCAAGTACTTTAACCACATGTAACGAGTAAATGATATGTTACATAGTTATATAGCTTAAAAAAATGGCAAAAAACGACTTTTTTGGTTTTTAGGTTAGAATATCTCAAAAACTATAAACGATAGAGCAATTCTGAGGTCGGATTCGCGTTAAGCATTGCAAAACACATCGAATGCAATTATTTTGATTTTGTTTAATGTAGTTTTTATTTTTTTTTTGTATGGGAAATTGGAAAAGGGATTATCTAAAAATTTAGTCGTGGAGTCACGGACGAAAATTTTTTTATACATTATTTGAACGATTAGTAAACAGAATCTGGAAAAAAATTTGATGTGCTACGACGTTCGATTTAAAACGGGTTAAGGCACGCCGTGTCTGGCAATAGAAATTTACTAACAAATTTTGTGCGTACTGCATATAACATCTCATGTAGCCAATCATCGTGTTTTTGCACTTTTTTAACTTTTTAAGTTAAGATATCTCCGTCAAAAAAAAAAAAAAAACAAAAAAGATATTAGCTGTCATACCTTTAAAATTTCATGTAAGGATATTACAAAACCCAGACGTAATATAGCAACTCTAAAACCGGATTTGGATTAAGCATCAAAAATCACATACGAGTAAGTCCAATTTAATTACACTTAATTGTTTTTAGTGAGTACAAGTGTTATTAATTAACCCTTTAACTGTTTAATTTTGTTTCGAAAAACTTTTTCTGCCTGCTTAATTATTTTCCAGCGCAGACGAGTATACTCGACATAAACAGAGTAAAATTTTTCTGCCTATAAAAGTAGGCAATTATGATTAAAAATCAAACGTTGCGTGTTGGTTTTTTAGAAAATATATATATTTATATTTTATATATATATTTATATATATCGATACCTTAGAGCGCTATAGTCCTATCTCCACTTATTGCGATTTTGAGATTTTTGCAGTCATGGTGTCTTATTGGGTTTCTTTATCGAGTGGAAAACTGTGGGATGTCAAAATACCACTAAAACATTAAAATATTTGAAAATTAAGAAAAATCCTATCTCCAAACAGTAAGTTTTTTAAGAGCGTACTGTCCTATCTCCACTGAGTAGGGTAAGCTGGGGTACATTTGACACCGGGGAACATTTGACTTTGCCATTTTCGGTGTGAGCACGCCTTTCGAACCAAAAACCTGAAATGCTGAAACATAACTAATTAGAGTGGAAGCAACGTAATGAACTTTGGCCCGTTTTCTTTCAACTCCTCCCGCGCTAATACTATTTTTTAACTTTTTGTGTATTTTTTTGTAATTTTCGACATCTTGTTTGTAAGGGTTTTACAAATAAAGTTGTATTGTTTTTTAGAAGTAAGTATGCAAATTTGGTAGCTCTAACCGTTATAATTAATAGAATAAAGGTGGTTTTTATCAAGGTCAAATAGTTTAAATTATAAAATATTTTTAATTTTTCAAGAGATTTTGGGGCACATTTGACTTTTGCCGAAGGGGCACATTTGACGTTCGTCCAGACATATGTGTTTGTGTATTTTAGAAGATTTTCTAAAGTTATATTTTTAAAGATATGGTATACCACTATAAAATGAAGACGAAAAGACGCGATGGCGATGAAAAAAAGTTAAATACGCTATTTCTAATATCGGAAACCAGAGAGAAACTCCGACTTCTGACACAGAATGCATTTCATTTGATTTAATATAATTTGTTACCTTTGTTTTATCTACAACACAAGATTTTTGAATAGATGCTTTCCAGGACCTCTACCACTTATTGACATCAAAGTTCATCATGTATGCAAAGTTTTTAATAATTATCACATTGATTTGAAGTAGGCCCCATCATGTGAAAGCGCTGCAGATATCTTGACGATGGTGCTACCCAAAATCCAGACCAAAGAAATTTCCATCAAACTGGGTCTTACCTAACATTTTATGTTGATGTTTTCATTAGGGGTGTTGTTGGAAATTGTACTTTATACTTAAATATTGTCCTAGGGAAATTTGGCAAAAAATCCAAAAACCCATTTTTTATGTGGGAGAAATTTTAGATGTAATTAGCTATACTTCATACAAGATCAGTTATTTGAGAAGAGTTTGCCTGACTTTAAGGAGTGCAATTGAGTTTAAACTACCAACTCCAACAAATCCAGCCTCAACTTCACGTTCACGCACTAAACACGTATTTGACATCGACTTCTCACACTTATATATAAAATAAGTCTTCGTTAATACATACATACTTATTGTATAATTTATATTTATATGAAAAAAATATATGTATTAATGTTTTGTTTAATGTTTCTGTGTTATTTTTGTGAGTGTCAAATGTGCCCCAGGTACGGGGCACATTTGACAAAATGATTTTTTTTGAAAAAATTTAAAAAAGGACTCTTAATGCAGTTTTTTTGAAATTTTTTTTTCTTGGTTTTAATCTTAAATAATCAATGTTTCAGAAACAGTAAAGAGTATTAAGATCGTGTAATAGTTTTCAAAGATACAGGTCTTTGAAAATTTTGTGTCAAATGTGCCCCAGTCTCCCCTATTCAAATAAGTCACATTTAAAAAAAATCTTCGTTTTTTCGTATTTTCTACGCTTTTCGTGACTTTTAACAACATTTTAGTGGAAAAAATTCAAAAAATTTACTAAATGTGTCGTTTAGTTTAATAGTAGTGGAATTCTATATAAGGGCAAAAGTAATAACATACTATAATTTAGCTGTGATTTCGTTAGAAATTGATAAAATTAGTTAAAAACATTAAATTATGTTAAAATATACTATAGGTAAAAATATTGCATGTAGCGTTATATCAAAATAGCAGCCAATTCTATATAACCACTGTTTGAAATCTTCTTTTTGCATTTCCCAACAATTGGAAAAATGGAGATAGGACTATAGCGCTCTAAGGTATCTATATATATTTTCTTTATTTGAAAAAATCGTTTTGTAACGATACATCCCAAGAATTTGTTATTTCAGTTTAATACAAGCTATTGTGAATTAAAATAAATAAGGTTGCCAGACTAACGAATATTCTAAAATGTTAATTTTTTAAAAGATCTTTATTTGCCCTTTTTCAGGGAAAAAATTACTGTTGATTCGTTTGATAATAATACGAATACGATTTGTTTTATCTTCACGACGAGTACACTCGACATAATGCGAAAAATTTTCATTCCGCTCTGACGAGTAAACTCGACATAAACAGTTAAAGGGTTAATAGCTTAGTTGTTGGAGTCAGTTAATAGATAAGTTAATGTTTAAAAATATAAAAATAAATTTGCTAGAGTAAAATAAGAAAAAAATTGCTTCTTGAGAGCAGATATCTCATAAAATTAACAAATTTGAAGTCTAAAGTGCTTTCAGCAGAGTTAATTAATCTTCTCTTCTTATACGAGCTAAAATTGTATTGTATGTTTGTTTGTTTGTTTGTTTTTTTGTTTCTTTGTTTCTTTGTTTCATTGTTTCTTTGTTTCTTTGTTTCTTTGTTTCTTTGTTTCTTTGTTTCTTTGTTTCTTTGTTTCTTTGTTTCTTTGTTTCTTTGTTTCTTTGTTTCTTTGTTTCTTTGTTTCTTTGTTTCTTTGTTTCTTTGTTTCTTTGTTTCTTTGTTTCTTTGTTTCTTTGTTTCTTTGTTTCTTTGTTTCTTTGTTTCTTTGTTTCTTTGTTTCTTTGTTTCTTTGTTTCTTTGTTTCTTTGTTTCTTTGTTTCTTTGTTTCTTTGTTTCTTTGTTTCTTTGTTTCTTTGTTTCTTTGTTTCTTTGTTTCTTTGTTTCTTTGTTTCTTTGTTTCTTTGTTTCTTTGTTTCTTTGTTTCTTTGTTTCTTTGTTTCTTTGTTTCTTTGTTTCTTTGTTTCTTTGTTTCTTTGTTTCTTTGTTTCTTTGTTTCTATGTTTCTTTGTTTCTTTGTTTCTTTGTTTCTTTGTTTCTTTGTTTCTTTGTTTCTTTGTTTCTTTGTTTCTTTGTTTCTTTGTTTCTTTGTTTCTTTGTTTCTTTGTTTCTTTGTTTCTTTGTTTCTTTGTTTCTTTGTTTCTTTGTTTCTTTGTTTCTTTGTTTCTTTGTTTCTTTGTTTCTTTGTTTCTTTGTTTCTTTGTTTCTTTGTTTCTTTGTTTCTTTGTTTCTTTGTTTCTTTGTTTCTTTGTTTCTTTGTTTCTTTGTTTCTTTGTTTCTTTGTTTCTTTGTTTCTTTGTTTCTTTGTTTCTTTGTTTCTTTGTTTCTTTGTTTCTTTGTTTCTTTGTTTCTTTGTTTCTTTGTTTCTTTGTTTCTTTGTTTCTTTGTTTCTTTGTTTCTTTGTTTCTTTGTTTCTTTGTTTCTTTGTTTCTTTGTTTCTTTGTTTCTTTGTTTATTTGTTCCTTTGTACTTATTTCTGTTCCAAACATTTTTCTCGAAAACGGCAACAGCGATTTTAATGAAACTTGGAATATTGTTAGACATTAGCATAAAATGAAGTAGGTTTGAACTTTGTAAATACTCACCAGGAGGCATGGTACTGCCCTAAATTTTAAATTTGATTTTGTCATAACTCGCAAACCGCGCAAGGTATTTGGATGAAATGTAGCGAGCTAGTAGGACTCAATAATACCTTATAACAAACAAAAATTGGGCAGGATCGAAGCCCTTTTGATTTGATATTTCTCGAAAACGACTCCAACAATTTTAATGAAAATTTAGGAGGTGTTACCTCCGCAAACAAGGATTAATATATGACTAATACGCCGTTGTATTGGGAAAACTCGTTGAAGGGCGTGGCATCGCCTAAAAACATATAAAACGGTATGAAAAGAAAACTACTAAAGAAAGCATTCCGGAATTAACTGTGTGGAGCCAAATTGCTATAGGGCATCTCTGGTCTGAAAATGGGAAAAATATCGCTGTTGCGCGAGGTACCTCCCATACAAGCGAAATGCTTTAAATGCTATTTCTTGCAAATGTTACAAGATATTTCAATGAGATTTGGTATGTAGGTACTACTTATCAATGCCATGTAATAACCGAAAAGTGGGCGGTATCGAATAAGTACCACGCCCCCTTTTCAACCATTGAAAACTTTGATTCAATATTACTCGAAAACGACTCCAACAATTATAATGAAAATGTTAGAGGTTGTACCCCTAAAAATAAGTAATAATATGTGATATTCCGTTATATTAAAAAACTCGGTGAAGGGCGTGGTACCACCCACAAAAATATAATACGCTATAAAAAGAAAACTACCAAAGCATCTTTCTTATTTAATTGTAGGAAGTCTAATTGCTACTAGGCACCTACGAATTGTAAGTAGGCAAAATATCGCATGTGGGTGTGGAACCTCCCATATAAGTAAAACACATCAAATGCCATTTCTCGCAATTGGTGCAACATATTTCGATGAAATTTGATATGCGGATCTAGATCATGAGTATCTAAAGCATAACGAAGAGTGGGCTTTGTTCAATAATTGTCACGCCCACTTTTTACCAAAATAAAAAATTTGGTTAGTGCCTAACTCAGGCTTAAAAATATGGAATGAAATTTTTAATTCTTATATGCAGTCTTTTCTAATTTTTGACGCTAAATCCGTCTTCACCAGCAGAACTGTCACTATACCTGCAGGATTTTGAAATATCCTTACTTGAAGTTGAAAAGAAAAACGCTGTATTCAGTCTTACAACGTAGCTACAAGAAAATGTAAAATCCTTTTTTTTAATGGCATGGAATAGCCACACTTTTCCTTATCAAAATATTCCCTCGTATTTTTTCAATAGGACTCTTATTTTCCGAGTTATGATCCTTTGAAAATAAGATATTTCAGCCCCCATACAAAAGCCGAAATATTTTGGGTGCGTGCCATACCCCATTTATTTATTTCACCAAAAAAAATTTTCAGTTTTTGATATTTTTCTATACCATTCGATACTTTCGGAGTTTTTTCTTTTTATTATTCTCATCGGTGAATTTATTATTTTAAACGCGTGACCATTGGAGGTGAAAAGGTACAAGTTTCATAACAAAAAATAGTTATGAATAAAAACATCGACTCAAATAATAAGATAAGATTGCTGATCGATCTCCAGGTACTAAGCTATTGAATGGCAAAAGTTAATTTTATTGTTCTTTACATTTAAAATCATTTCAGAAGCGCACGATTTTTTGAATAGGAATATAAATATAATACCAACATTTTAATTAAGATAAACTTTTGTATTGTAGCAAGCACGTTGCAAAATCTTTATTATTAAAACATGAACAATATGTGCTTATAATACTTTCTAAAAGATTGTGGACTTGGCATCAAAATTTGTTTAATCTTTTTACACAATTTTCATTAATTTGAATACATTTCTAAAATATCATTTTATTTGGGCTTTTCAATATTCTTATCGATATTAACACTGTGACTGTGAAAAATTATTTTACTGACAATGCATACATTTTCAGTATTCGTTTTTGTAGCTAATAGGTGTGTCACGCCCTTTTGAAGCAAAAACTCATTTATCTATTTGAAATTTGGCGTCTACTATAAAAACCTAACTGCTTTGGAATAATAAAGTTTGGAAATTATGAATACTCAACAACTTTAAGATATTTCTTCAACACCAACACCGTGACCAAGACTCAATGTCCATTACCAAAATCAACTCTCAATATCAAAACATATACCAAGACTCAATGTTCAAGACCAAGACTATAGCAGTTTGCTCATCACTACTTTTTTTGCACAAAAATTCAATTTTACTGAACTAAATAAGTATATGCCGAACAAACAGTTGAATTAGACCAAAATTACGAGTTTTGATTGTTTTTTTGTAAAATTTTAAAACCAGTAAAAAATCTTCAAAACTAGATCTGAAAAAAAAAATTTTTTCTTATGTCACATGTAGAATTTCATTTACTAAACTGGACCCATCCATATTAAAATAAAATAAGATTCGCACTTCATTTTTGAAAAGATCGGCAGCTTTCATTTTGATGCGACTGAAACTGTTGACGAATTTGTAGGTCGAAGCAGCAGCAACTCTTCAGCTTTGTTAGTTAATATAAATGTTCGGGAAAAAATGCCAGGCCAAGTCTGTACTCTAGTAATCAAGTGATCGTCGAATAAACTCACTTTCTATAAAAATAATTACGAGTTGAACAAATAAAATATGTAATTTCAAAGTAAATATATCGATACCTTAGAGCGCTATAGTCCTATCTCCACTTTTTGCGATTTTGAGATTTTTGTAGTTATGGCATCATTGTGGGCTTCTTTACCGTGTGGAAAACTGTGTGATGTCAAAATACCAGAATATTTGATAATTAAGGAAAATCCTATCTCCAAACTGTAATTTTTTCAAGAGCGCTGAATATTCAAATAAGTCATATTTTTAAAAAAAATTCTGCGTATTTTCGCGTTTTCTTTGAGTTTCATGACTCTTTACGACTACTAACTACGTCGTTTTTTTGAATAGTAGTGGAATTCTATACAAGGGCAAAAGTAATGGCATACTATAAATTGGCTGGGATTTCGTTACAAATTAATAAAATTGGTTAAAAATATTAAATTATGTTAAAATATACTATAGGTAAAAATATTGCATGTAGCGCTATATCAAAATAGCAGCTAATTCTAAATAACCACTGTTTGAAATCTTCTTTTTGCATTTCCCAACAATTGCAACAATGGAGATAGGTCTATAGCGCTCTAAGGTATTGATATGTGTTTATATTTGTCAAACTCAAACGTTATTTTAACAATTTTTTAATATTTTTTAAAATTTTAACTATTTACCATGTGGCACTGGAGCCACAGTTTGATTCGGTCTTAGTAAAAATAAAGCAACCACAATCGCTATCAACAATGAATGAACAAATACATTTTGATCGACTAATTGATATTGAAATGTTTCCAAGATTCACAAATTACACTGTTCAACGAATTTCAGACTTTTGATTTTATCTGAGTTCGGACTATTAAATTATTATTCCTTGCTATTGATAAAGTAGGACTGCATTTACAAAAAAAGGCGTCAGAATTGCAAAAAGAAAATATCAAACAATGCAAAAAATAGCAAAAATTTCAAATCCAAAAAAAAACTTTTGAATCGGTTTAACAGACTTTTTTTTATGACCGTTTTATTCAAAAATGTACTGAAGAAACCAAGAATTACCTACTTTTATTTACTTATCTTGGTTAAAACAATGCAAAAATAAAAAATTTTTTCTTGGTTTTGTGCGCAATTGTTACTGCTTTATTATGATGCCAAAAACTTAAAGAATGGATCATACATATCAAACCTGAGGCCTATTAAATGAAAAATTTAAATACAGGCAAATATACAAAAGCCATTGAATTGAATTATCTCTGTACTCGTATGTTAGCATTTTTGTAACTGAAATGAATTGAAATTTTTCGTTCAAAAGGACTCAGATTTGTTATGTATAATCCACTCTTTAAGTTTTTGGTATCAAAATAAAGCTGTAACAATTGCACAAATTTACATTGTTTGGTGGTTTTTGATTTTTGAGAACATTTTCCCAATAAAACGGGCATAAAAAAAAGTCTGTCGGACCGATCTAAGAACTGCCCCAGAAAAATTTGATACTTTGTTTTTCATCAATAAAAAAATACGTAATAAATTTTATTTAAATATTGTTTTCTTATTTATTAATCAGTAGGGTAAGGGAGGGAAATATGGACTACGTGGGTAATATGGACCACACGGTTATTTCCCACTGCATACATAGGAGTTACCATTATTCACGTTCAAACTTAACGCTAACACCTAAAGCTTATAATAGGGCGATTTTAGCTTTTGGTGAAGTCGTATGTGTCTGTAAACTTGATTTTTCTAAAAAATGATTAGTGATAATTTCTTTCTAGTGAGTATATTTCATTATTTCACTTTAAAGATATCGCGTTTTTAAATAAATGGTTCATTATGTAAAGTCAGTGAATACCATTTATAATTTATTAGCACAAATAAGTTCATAAACCAAAAGAATTTTTGATAAAAAAACCATTTATTTCACCAATATGGACCACCAAAGAAAAAAGCCTCAAAAACAAATATATTTATCATATTTTTCAGATGGAGAATCAAGTTACAGTTTTCATGACGAGTCTGATGGTCATTATATGTAATTCGTTAACTACAAAGGAAAAAAATTTTAAAAAATGCATATAATGTAATACCCTTTACTCAGAAGATCGACGCACACTGCGTTGGCTAGTGGGCAAAAATCAAAATTTTTTGTGACTCGAAACCTAATAATATTGGTATCAATCGACAGGTAATTGTATCAATAAAATAAAAAAAAATATTTAGGGGAAAAACTCAGTTTTGGCTACGCTGTGACACTTCAAAGTTGAGATATTTTTCAAAAAAAATCATGTTTTATTCACTTCGTTTTGGGTTCTCTTAAACAAATAATTATCAAAAATTTGTGTTTTGATTAAACCAAGCGAAGTAAAGATTTTTATTATAAATAATATTTAAGTAAATAAATAAAACTAAAAAATTTTCGAAAATATATAATTTGATTTATATTGTAGTGATTTTAATACACGATATTATCAAATGAAAAACTTCAGAAATTGACAAATTTCGATGAAAAAAAAAAACAAATCTTATAAAAATAAGTGCCGTTTTTTTTCTTAATCTACTAGTTCGAGTTCTATATAATCAAGAACTGCAAATAACTTTCCTACTTCGTCCTACAAATATTTGGAACAAGTCAAGCGTTGCTCCCAAAGCCAAATTTATTTTTTTTGCCAAAATATGGCTTTGGAAAGTAATTACAACAACAACAGCAAAAACAAAAAGTGTCGCTCAGATCTGGTTTCGGAGATATAGCAATCGGAAGATCGGGATATAGCTTTTATGAAAACAAGTATAAGTTCTGAGTCCCTTGATGGATATCAAAAATTTTGGTGTCATATGAAAGGTATTATAACTAGCTACTAAATTTGTGTACTAAAGTTTTAAATCCGAGTTTTCGGTTTCGATATATGGCGATTTTAAGATAATTTTGACCAGTTTTTTAAAAAAAAACACTATTTTTTCCAAAAAACGTCTCATCAATCCATAATTTTTGTAAAAAAATATGAAAGGCCAATCTATTTTCTTTTATTAACTATGCCATTTGTATCTGATTTCCTATATTTGTAAGGTTTTTCCAAAAAAAAAAAAAAAAAAAAAATAGAAGAATTAAAATTTGTATTTTTTTTTATAAGATGACTTCATCTACAACAATATCGTCATCATCGTTCTCTGCTTCATAGGAAACGACTTTATGCAATTCTCCCTCATATTTTAAAATATCCTCCTTTGGCTCAACCCCCTCTGCTTTTCACTTTTTAAGGAACATGAATTTTGCAATATGTATATCCTTCGTAAAATCGTTTTCTTCTGTTAAATGCATGCAAAGCGTTTTTGACATATCGCCACAGACCCTTAATCGTATTTGTGTGGTCATCAGTTACTGGATCTTTAAAAGAAATTGAGTGGTTCACCGTTAGGGGGTTAAGACCTTCTTTTTGTAATCAGTTATATAACCTGACTGAATGATTTGAAAAAATTTTCAAAGAAGATAGCGCCGCAGGCGAAAAATTGTTATTAAAAATTTCGCGCGAAATTTTTAATAACAATTTTTCTCTTTTGCAATAAAAAGTAGTAGTAAACCTCACGTTTTTGAATAAAATTTTAATTTTGTTGTGGTTGATAGTGGTGTTGTTGATAGTAATGTTGTTGTTGTTGTTAGTAGTAGTAGTTTTGTCGTTTTGCTAGTATTGTCTCTCTGAGACATTGCTGTTGTTGTTAGTGGTGGTGCGTTGTTGTTTTTGTTAGCACTGTTTTTGTTAGCACTGCTTTTGTTAGTGGTGGTGTTGTTGTTGTAATATTTGCTAAATTTCATGAAAATTTCTTTAGCTTAATTTGTGTTTTTCTATAAAATATGCCCTAATAATGCAAATTCAGCTTTAAATGGAATACCTTATGAAGGAAAATAGATAAGGCTTCCATATTTTGTTTCTACAGCTATAGGTTATTAAGGTATTTTTTTAAATTATAATAGTTTTTTAAAAAAAAAACTGGTCAAAATTTTTGCAAAATCACCATTTCTTGAAAACCATAGCTTGGATTTTAAACTTTTTCGAAATAATTTTGTAGCCAGTTAAAATACCTTTCATATAACATCAACATTTTTGAAATCCATCAAGGGATTCAGAATTTATATCGGTTTTTATAAAAGCTATATCCCGATCTTCCGATGACCATATCTCCAAAACTAGGTCCGAGCGACACTTTTTGATTAAACATTTTTTGTAAGAATTATAACTTTAACAAGAAAAGTTTGGTTTAAACCAAATTGGGTTCTGGGAGCAACGCTTGACTTTAGCCAAATATTTTTTTTCTTTTTTTAAAAATGCTTAAAACGAAAAATTTGTATGAAATATAAAATTTATGTTGAAAATTTTTTTTTTTGTTTTTATGAACACAAATGGTCTCACAAGTACAAAAACATTATTCTTACTACGTACATTTCATTTGATAACATTTAACATTACTTTTTCATCATTGTTATATATGGACCTTAAGAAAATCGTCCTAAATACCTGGTTTTTAGCAAAACTGTAAAGTTTACAACAATCTGAGATCATTTTTGAACTCAGCGACCCCAAATTACTTATAGTACCAAATTTCATCGATATCCAACCACTCCTTCTATTTTTGACCATTGCTTGTATGGGCTCAACGCACTGTGCGACGTGGCGAATTTTGGGTTGAATGTGTAATCTGACGTTCTTGGAGTCATGAAAAATGTGCCGAATGTGGAAGTGATATTTTGATATGCAACTTCTGTTCCAAATGGACTATATGGTCCATATTACACTACACTTTTTTTTTATCTTCATTTTGAGTATTTTCAGTTTTTTAATTTTTTTTCTTTATCCTGATGAGATATTTATCTAAAAATGAATTAGAATAAAGGTAAATTGTTTCCATTACTGGATGACATAAAGTTAACTGTTTTGTTTTATGTACTTCGGGTTTTATTTAAAAAAGAAAGATGGGTGGTCCATATTTCCCTCCCTTACCCTAGTATATTTTTTTCTTAAGACCCTTCATTAAGTTTTGTACAGTTGTTTCGTCGACAGAACCGTACGACCTTCGCCACTTATTTTTGAAATATTTTAAATTTTTTGCAGTACTTTTACTCTTCCAAAGGTCTGATTTCACTAGAGCCCAATATCTCTCAATAGGTCGAAGCTCTGGGCAGTTAGGTGAATTCGCATTTTTGGGTACAAAATTTGCTATTGTCCCATTCTATGGTGGCTGTAGAGTAATGAGAGGCTGCTAAATCAGGCCAGAACATTACAGTACCCCCGTGCTCACGAATAAATGGTAAAGACGTTATTCAAGGCATTCATCAATATAAATTTTCGAGTTAATTGTGCCCTGTGTTACAAAAAACTGCTTCTCAGACCGCAAGTGTATATGGCATGCCAAACCATATACTGCTTGCGAAATTTTGTAATTTTCTTCTCTTTAAATTTGCTCTGTACCTGCCCCTTCTCCGAACAGGTATAAAATTCGTGTCTTGGTAGCTGTTTAAAATCGGCCTTAACGTATGTTTCATCGTCCATTATGCAACAGTCAAATTTAGTGAGGTAATCGACACATAACTTTTGAGCTCGCTTTTGAGCCTCTAACTGCTTTTCATGGGAACGGTCTGATACTTTTTGAACTCTGTAGGTCTTGAGCTTAAGTTTTTTCTTTAGTCTGTTTATAGAAGATTTTAAGGTTCCTGCTCTGGCAGCCATATCTCGTTCTGAAGTGTTAGGATTCTACTTAAAACGGCGCTTCGCCTTTTTCACCAACTGTGGGTCTATACTGGCTTTTCTACCTGATCCCTTTTTCCGCGTAATAAGTTGGCCCCACTCTATATGAGTCCCCAAACACACTCCGAGCGATACGTTCATTCCTTGGATTATCAGGATACTATCGAAGATTTGTGAAGGACAATGCAGCTATCGTTAAGCCTTTGACTAAGTACCTTCGTGGCGATAATTGTCAAGTAGGAGCACACAAATCTAAAAACGTGAAAATCGATCTGGACCTTGAGGCAATGCGCGCTTTTGAAAAGGTGAAGTGCAAACTAGCATCCGAAGATGTTCTCCTACAATATCCCGACTATTATTGTCCCTTTGAATTACCAACGTATGCTTCTTCGAGTGCTTTGGGACCTGTGCTGTCTCAAAATGGGCGACCAATCACCATGATTTCACGAACCCTTTCTGACGTAGATGATACCGTTCACAGCGAAGAGTCTTTAAGTAATGTTATTAAAACTATTAAGTATCCCATTAATCAGTTTAAAAATCAGTTAGTTTTATCTAGATCCGATTCCTTAAGTGAAACCACCAAAATCATTTTCTGAAAAACTTATACGGCATACTATTTATTTCGATACGACAGAAAACCTCATTTGTTGCTTAAAGTGTGTAATTAACCCCAGTGTCACTAATGAAATTCATTGTGACCTTAAAACTTTAGCAGACAAGCAAAATGCTCTCGCTTCGGAGTTTCCAGGTGTTAAATTTGTTCACACTGAGAAAATCGTCATCGATTTAACAAATAAAAATGATCAGCTTGAAAAAGTAGCCACTGAGCATAACCGTGTTCATCGCGGCTTGGCCGTAAACTTTCAGCAAATTTTTAGTGAATATTATTTTCCAAGTTTGCGAAAGTCATTAAAAACCATAATTGCAAATTGCAAAATATGCATGGAGAATAAATATCAACGTAAGCCACCTAAACTTAGTATGGGTAAAGCTCCTATCCCAAAATATCCAGGGGAAATTATTCATGTTGATATTTTCATTACCAGTAAACAACATTTTTTAACATGCGTGGACAAATTTTCCAAACTTGCCATCGTGAAGCTAATCTTATCAAGATCATAAGTAGATATAAAAGTTGCTCTGCTAGAAATATTGTTCATATTTAAAAACACAAACACAATAGTATCTGACAATGAAAAGGCTTTCCAGTCTAACATAATTCAAACATTGCTCAGGGACAACTTTTCAATAAATAAATTTTTTATTCCTACACTGCACAGTGAACGCAATGGGCAGATTGAAAGGTTCCATTCCACCTTGTTGGAAATATCGCGCTGTATCAAGGAACAGCAGCAGAAAACGAAATTTACTACAAATATACAAATGTCTTTTATCTTAACCCTTTTTTTAAAATATTTTGAATTTTTACCTTTTCGCTGGAATAACATTAGCATTTACGTATTTTTTCAATAAGTTTATATTGGAATATTGGAATGGAATGCGTTAAGACAACAAAGTTTAACAACACCAAAATTCACGAGCTATACGATTGCAGAATCTATTCATTTCAACAAACGAAGAAAATTGCATAAAAACTATCGATTGAAATTGCAACCAGAAACACATTTATTGAACCGAGGACGTTTCAATTGAACAATGGGGATAGTTGATGGAGCAGAAGCGCAGCTTTAATTCAGATGCAACTTTAATACTGCGCCCTGATGCATTTTACTCCGCACCTGACTAATGTTTTTAACACCAAAGTTCTTGCAAAACCTGTTTCATTAACTTCTACATCTCTTCTAATCTGCGGTTAGGTGATATAAACAGATTTTTTGGTTGAATAACGCTGTCGTTTAACTTCTAAATTCGTCAAAGCTACCGTCTGCGGAGAACACAAACTTCAAAAAATTGCTCCAGTGCTTCTTTGCATCTCTTTGTTATATATCTCTTCGCTAAAACTGTTTTAGTGATTTTGATTGACTTACAATCTAGCGGTCGATCATTTGAAACCAAAAACTGTTTTATCGTTCATATAACAGTGCAAGAAAATTTTGCACAAAAATTTACAATATTTTGAATTTAAGATTACTTTATAGGGTTCTGACCCCCGACTGCCCAATGTGATCCCTGAAAATCACCAACAGTTGCACCATTACAACCTTTTTTTACTTAGCGAGCCTTGTAATAAAACTCTTTTTGATTACTTCAAACAAACAAACTTCGCTGTGTAAAAAAATTATTGGCAGAAAATCAAACACATTATGTGTATTTAATATGTACGGATATATTCCTTCAATGAAATTTATTTTTGAGATTAATTTTTTATCTTTTTGCCATTATTTTTGTGATAGCAACAAGCACGCTCCAAAGTCTAAGCCTGCCTTTTCCGTTTATTTTAATGGTAGCCTCTGGAACGTTTGGCATATCAGACAAATATCATATTTGTGTGTTCATGTAAAACATACGACTATGTTCGTAGATGTGTCAATGATTTTGTAATCTACATGTGGGTAAGTGGCAATGTTTTGTCTGGTTACATTGAAATTTTATAATATATGACGTCTTTGTTCTGTTCCTTTGGAAACAAAAATTTTACAAAAATTTAATGGATTGATCAAGCGACTTGCAACCCACTTAGTGATGAGCAAAATTAGTCTTGGTCTTGCGTCTTGTTCTTGGTCTTGGTAATTTTGCGAGACCAAGACCAAGACGCTGATATTTTTGCAAGACCAAGACCAAGACTGCTATGGTCTTGGTCTTGGTCTTGCTCACGATAATCGGCAAGACCAAGACTGCGTTTCAGTCTTGCTAATATATAGTTAAAAGGTGTTTCATGGCCGTTTCGAAGACAAAATCATCTCTCAATTTAAATTTTGGCATCTTAACAACCCAACTGCTTTGGAAAAATATGGTTTTAAAACTTTGAATACTCAATATCTCTAGAAATTTTAACAAGACCAAGACCAAGACTTAATGAGCAAGATCAAGACCAAGACCAAGACTGCTATTGTCTTGGTCTTGGTCTTGGTTTGCTCATCACTAAACCCACTATGGCACAACACAGCGCAACGCAAAGCATAATGTTGGTAATGTATTGGTATTGGGTTAACTTATCCCTCTATTTCGGAAATTTTTTTTATTTTTTTTTTGCTACAGAAACAGAACAATGTTTGTTGAAATAAAAATTTTTTGAATAGGTAGGAGTCGTAATAGGGGGTGTAGATGATAGCGTGACTAAAGGCCGCCATGGGCAAGTACGCCAAAAAAAAAAAAAAAAATGTAAGCTGATTCATATGGAATCTTTGTATTTTTATTCAAAAATCGAATATAAAAACTAATAAGGGTGCTACCTTTGGCCCGGCCAAACATTAAATACCCTATACTGTAGTATTTTGAAAATTTTGCTTGTACGGGAGATGCCACGAATACTTCTCCGAATTCTCATAGCTTTTGCTCAGATTTGGCACTTACATTTCTCAGTGTCTAAAGAAATTAGATTGCGTTATCTCAAAAAATGCTTTTAGTATAATACAAGTACAATACAAGTATATGGGAGGTGCCACAGTATATTTTCTGAGTTCGTATCATTTATGATCATAGCTTGCAGTTACTGTTCTTTGTTTCTGATTGAAATTTTGTTGGATTATCTTGAAAAACGCTTTCAGTATAACATTTTGAAACTTTTGCTTGTGCCACTCGCCGAGCTCGCTAAGTTTTTGTTCAGAGCTTGAGCGTACTGGTGGTTGCATTGTCGTGAAAAATACTTATAAAGTAACATTTGAAATATAGTTTTTGTATGGGCGGTAGGCGTGTCCGTACACCAATTTTACTCATATTCAATCCCACGAGTTAATTTTTACGAAGAATTAACTGTGCTAAATTTGATTGAATTGTCTTGGTTAGTCAAAATATTTCACTCACAGGCAGACGGATATGGGTATGTCGACTCAGGAGGTGACGCAGATCAAGAATATACTTTTTCATACTTTTCCATACCTGCCACGCCTCCTTCTCTGTGTTTTAAATGGAAAGACAAAGTGAATATACCCTGGGTGTATGGTATGAAAACCAAACTAGTAAGGGTGAAAATTTTGGCCTGGCTAAACATTAAATATCCTACACTGCAGTATTTTTAAAATTTTGCTTATATGGTGCCACGCCCTCTTGTCCGAGTTCACTCAGCTTCTGCTCAGAGCTTACATTTACACACAGTAAAAATTTTAGTTTA
This sequence comes from Calliopum simillimum, assembly GCA_951812925.1. Lineage (NCBI taxonomy): Eukaryota > Metazoa > Arthropoda > Insecta > Diptera > Lauxaniidae > Calliopum > Calliopum simillimum. Next base: position 57,354,878 of record OX638371.1, on the reverse strand, counting down.
ATTTTAAAACCAAAAAAGTATTTATATCCAACAATGGCAAAAAAAATTTAATTTTAAACTATTTTGGAGTAAGAAAAGAGAGAGAGAAAAATGAAAAAAAAAATAATTTTAGACTATAATTGAAAAAAAAAAAACAAAAACAAACCATCCACACTGAGATTCGAACCAAGGCTACAACATCTTATACCTATGTAGATAAATTACGAAGTCTTTAGCTCATTCGGCTATTAAGCTTAGGTATTGTGTGAAATTTTTATTTGAATAATTGAATAAAAATTTTTTTTTAATTTTCTTCTCGTTCTTTTTTTTATGCTCTTTTGATAAATAAAATTTTTTTCAAATTTTGAAACGGAAAAGTCTCTCCAAGCTAAATTCAAACTTTGATGGCATTAGTTCCAAACCAAAAAAATACTTTTCTTGGATTTATTTTAAAACAAAAATGATTAGTTTTTTGAATTTAAAGTTATTTGAGAATTGTTATTAAGCCATTTTGATATTAAAAAATTGAAAAAACTAAATGGCTTGAAAGTAATTATTTTTTGTGATAAAATTAAAACCCACCGGAATAAATTTCAACCTTTATTGGAATAAATTTTGAATTTACCCAGTGTGCCAAACGGACTCGTTTCGGATCCGTAACGGGTTCATATTTTCGTTCTTTTTATCCGTTACGGAATCCGTTACGTATCCGTTACTGATCCGTTTGCGGGAAGGATTCCTAAAAAAAAAACGAATCGTTTTTTCTTCTTTTATGGATCCGTTTCGAAACTGTAACGTAAATCAAAAACGAATTCAAAACGGATTCGCTTTTAATAATGTTAATGCTACTTATAAAAAAAAAGAAAACAGGGTGAAGCGCTTATTTTTAATTAAAAATAACAAAAAAAAAAAAAATTACTAGCACGGCCTGGAGTCGAACTCAGGCTCCCGGGGCATTACTCTTTCATACACGAGACGTTAGACAACTAGGCTATTGACCGATATGATATTTACTTAACTGATGTAGAGTTATTTGATGTTGAGATTTAAAGTTTGTATATTAAACAAATTTCTGTTGTTTTTTTATAAGTATTCTGTGTTGTTTTTCTTCCCTTCTTTTGATAAAAAATTTTATATACCCAAATTTGGAATCAAAAACATTTTTTCAAACAGAGTTTGAAAAGTTTACAAAAAATCATACGCAATAAAATAAAAAGAAAAAGAAAAAAACAAATCAAAAATATTTTTTTTATCATAAAAATTAAATAAAGCAAATCCGTTTTGAGTTCGTATTTGAAGTATTTACGGAATCGAAACGGATTTGCCCAGGTTCGAATCCTACCAGAGGTGGATTTTTACCCTTTATTTTTCTTCCTTTTTTTTCTTTTTATTATTTTTTAATTGCTAATAGGCGCATCAAAACGGTTTTTTTCTGTAAATATACAGCATTAACATATTTAAAAGCAAATCCGTTTTGAATTCGTTTTTACATAAGTTTCGGATTCGAAACGGGCCCGCACTGCGGAATTTAATTTTTTTTTATTCGCTAATAAGCGCTTCAAAATGTTTTTTTTTTTTTATCTAAACAAAGCGTTTTGAATTCGTTTTTGATGTACGTTACGGGTTCGAAATGGATCCGTTACCGCGGATTACGTTTTTTATACCTTTATGAACTCGTAATGGATTCGAAACGGATCCTCATCCGTTTTTGTGCACATTGGGTAATACCAAAACAGTTTAAAATCAATACCGAATGGAATCAAAAGTAAACTATTATTTTTTACTGTGTACTTTCTATATCTGCCACGCCTCCTTCTCCGCGTTACAAACGGAAGGACAAAGTGAATATACCCTGGGTGCAGGGCATAATACTTGCTGCGGCAAAATTTGTTATTTTTTTCAGAATTTATAATTTAACCCTCTAGTATCCAAGTTTTCGTTACAGATTAACAAATTTTAGTTAGGTTATTTTCGAGGTAAGAGATAAAAATTACTTAGATAATAAATTTTTGTTAACAATGTTTTAAGGGTTTGAAACATGGACAACTAAAATGTTTAATTGTATGTATGTATTCTCCTTTAACTCCTAGGAGGAGCATAGGGCCAATGTTTAATTGTGCCCTTGATTTTGAAAGTGATATAAGTCAATTTCGGAGCAAAAGTAATGTCATAATATGAATTAGGTGGCATTTTGTTCAGAACGAATAATATTGAATTCTGTTTTTACAGAAGGTTTACCACATTATGTGAAATTAATGGCGTTATGTTTAAAAAATAGTATCGGAAAAAACCGATTATTACAGCACATAATGTGAATGACATTACTTTTGCCCCGAAATTGACTTATACCACTTTCAAAATCAAGGGCACAATTGAGCAAGAATATATTCTGTGTTTTATGAATTTAAAACTATTGTAAAAACAAGCAAAATTTTTTTTAAATAAAATGATTATATCAATTGGTTCTCGAGTTATTACAAGTTAAAAATAAAATGCGTATAAAAAATTTGTTGTTTATGTTTTTAATCTGAACATTGATCACATAATACTTAATTACTCGAGAACCAATTGAGATAATCACTTCATTTAAACACTATTTTGCATGTTTTTGCAAGCGCTACAAATAACGATACCACATTTTTTTCAAAAATCAACACCCAGTGGGTGCAAATGGAAAAAACTTTGGAGGCCTTTACCGCTTAAAATATCAACTTATGGATATCGCGTCCGAGATCAAAAAAACGTAGAATTTTGTTGCCCGTAATTTTTTCTGTCCGACCAACAGCAAACGAGATAAATTGAATCGAGCATATTTCAAGATGGCAGCTAATGTGTAAAGGTGGGGAGGTCACCTTTTTGACGTTAAGCTTTTTTAGTGGTCCTAAAAACATTAAGCAAAAAAAATTGTAGTGCGCAATAGTTTCGCTTAAAAATATGAGTGAAGTTGAACAATGGATTAGGTTAGGTTAGGTTAGGTTAGATCCGGGAGATAAATATGTTGTCATCATTAACTTAGGCCTCGAGAAAGGGCCCATTGTACACCCGATACTAAGAGCTTTAGCAGAGAAAGTCTAAGAGAACCACTTGGATGTACATATATACTTCCATATGGATTTGAGACAAACCTCAGACAGTGAGTCAAGCGATTCCAAATTGAAATGACCAAAACTCTTTCTACGTCTAAGCGCAAGCGCTGGACATTCACAAAAGAAATGAAATACTGTTTCTTCCATATCAGGGTCTTTACAACTTCTACAAAGGTCGCCAATGTTTGAGAAACCTAAACGAGATGCATGGATTCCCATGGCACAATGTCCAGTAATAGCACCGATTAAGATCCATTCTCCATTGCTATTAAAAACTTAGTACGATTTATACTATATGATGGCCAAATAGATCTAATGTGATTGCAAGTTTGAAGATTTGACCATCTAGAATTAGCAAGCTGAATAAATTTATTTTCGATTTTTCCCTTGATTACGCTAATGGGTTTTTTTATTGAAAGGTCAGCCAAAGGGCATTTATGTTTGACCCTATTTTAGCCAGTTCGTCTGCAATTTCGTTGCCCTGGAAATTACTATGACCTGGAACCCAGCAAAGTGTAATAGATTATGAACAACTAATAAAATATTAATTCCATGACATCCCGAATTTTATTACAATTTCCAGTATTGACATAGTTAATAATTTCAATAAGTATCTGATTTGTTAAGACACCTTAAGCTTATAATTTCAATAAATATCAGGTTATAAGAATGTTTTGTTTTAGAGAATGCCCATAGTTCTATTCGCTGATATTGTAATTTTCAATTGAAGTTTATTATTTTGCTAGTTTGAGCAAAATGTTTTTCATATCAATGCAAATTTGTTTGCTTTGTTACTGGGCCTAAATGGTATATATTGGGTTTTTGCTTTGGCAGAAAACTACTCGCAAGTTGCGTTTTATACAAGAAATATGGGGCTTTCAATCTATCGTATTTTATCGTTGGCAGTGGTTGCTATGGTTCTGTTATCGGCCTCCAACCAAAATCCTTGCAAGCGCCCAGGACCAACAAATTGTAAGTTGCCGGGGAAGTTGCCGGGATAGATCTGATAAATATATAAAATAAATAATAAATGATATTGTGCACCACTAACACCTCCCGGAAAGGAACAACAGTGCACGGCGATCCTTAACCAAAATAAAGTTTTATTGCAACCAAAAAAATTCGGCGTATGCAGGATTATTCTATATAAAAACACTTATTAATAACTGTAAATAAAAATATTGTATCTGATCGTCTGAAGAAGATATTGCATTTTTACTAATTATTTTTCTTTGAATTTTGGCTATAATTGATGTTATATGCTGGACGCACAAAATTTGTCAGTGAATTTCTATTGCCAGAATCATTTGGTACTCTTATTTTGCTTCAAACTGAGCTATTAAATAGTCATCTGTAATTTTTCTCCTAATTTTAAATTCACATCATGAAACTCGAAGTGAAAAATCTCGGTTTTCGAATAAGTATATTTAAGGTTGTATACAGTACGGATGAAATTCGCCTGCTCTTTTTTACTATCCGAATCATTTAGTACCATTTTTATCTCCAAAATGAGCTACAAAGTGGTCACCTATGATTGTTTTCTACAAAGCATGTTTGTATTCTCCTTAAACTCCTAATTTGGTTTTGGGTCCACCACGTCCTCTACTGCCTTGCGGATTGCGACAAACTTCGCTGCGTGGTTTCCGGAGAATGTGACCAATCCATCTCCATTTGCGCAGCTTGACCTCATTTCTATAGTCTTCTGATTGCATTTTTGATGTAGCTCGGCATTTGATATAGTGCGAGGCCACCAAAACTTTAGTAAACGCCTTAAGCATTTGTTGACGAAGAATTGTACAAAGAAAAATACAAAGTAATGACCATTTAAAAATTACATTATGGAGAGCAAACTCACAGGGGTATCACTAAAATATAGTGTACGAGTATTTATTGTATTGCTGCAGCATGGCATATGCACATGGACGGTCGTGGATTCAGATCCTGGCGCAGACAGTTTTTTTTTCTTTTTTTTTTTTTAATTTTATTGAAAAAACGCTTACCGCAGCATTACAAATAAGCGCTTCAAAAGGCCTTTTGAAGTAAGGCTGCGGTAAGCTTAAGCACTCGTACAACCTATGGCATTAGACTGACCCAAAAAAACCAAAGGTGTTCCGATCTTAGGGGCTCAGCACTTAAAAAGATCGGTAGGGTCTCTAGATTACGTGTGTAAATTTTGGTAAAAAAATATTGAGATTTAGTACTCGCGCATGCGTGAAAGGTGGCGCTGCACACTGCGTTGGCTAGTGGGCAAAAATCAAAATTTTTTGTGACTCGAAACCTAATAATATTGATATCAATCGACAGGTAATTGTATCAATAAAATAAAAACAAAATATTTAGGGGAAAAACTCAGTTTTGGCTGCGCTGTGACACTTCAAAGTTGAGATATTTTTCAAAAAAAATCATGTTTTATTCACTTCGTTTTGGGTTCTCTTAAACAAATAACCATCAAAAATTTGTCTTTTGATTAAACTAAGCGAAGTAGAGTTTTTTATTATAAATATTATTTGAGTAAATGAATAAAACTAAAAAATTTTGGAAAATATATAATTTGATGTATATTGTAGTGATTTTAATACACGATATTATGAAATGAAAAACTTCAGAGATTGACAAATTTCGATGAAAAAAAAAAAACATATCGTATAAAAATAAGTGCCGTTTTTTTTCTTAATCTACTAGTTCAAATTCTATGTAATCAAAAACTGCAAATAACTTTTCCTACTTCGTCCTACAAATATTTGTTTTCTTTTTTTAAAAAATACTTAAAACGAAAAATTTGTATGAAATATAAAATTTATGTTAAAAATTTTTTTTTTGTTTTTATTACCACAAATGGTCTCACAAGTACAAAAAACATTATTTCTACTACGTACATTTCATTTGTTAACATTAAACATTACTTTTTCGTCATCGTTATATATGGACCTTAAGAAAATCGTCCTAAATACCTGGTTTTTAGCAAAACTGTAAAGTTTACAACAAATCTGAGATCATTTTTGAGCTCAGCGACCCCAAATTACTTATAGTACCAAATTTCATCGATATCCAACCACTCCTTCTATTTTTGACCATTGCTTGTATGGGCTCAACGCACTGTGCGCTGCCTTGAACGTAGGAGAATGGGGGTCTTTCATCCCGTGGAAATCGATAAAAAAGGATAGGAAGAATTTTTTTTTCTATCCTACTTTATGTTTCCAAAGACGCTGAAGACGATGGCATTTCCATTTTTTGGAAAAGATACCAAGATTTCAAGGCATTCAAGAAATCTCTCGAAATAAACGAAAAAATATGAGATTTTTGTTATATTAAACTGCCATAAGTCGTAGGAAAAATTTTTGTTTATTTTTCTCTAGCCTAGGTTGTGACAAACAAAATGAGTGGTCACACAAAATTTTCTCAAGATATCGGCCACAGACTGAACCGCCGTCCAGACGCATTATTGTTCATTGCCGGTCAACGGGAATGTACGGGTGAAGGGTAAAAATGAGAGGACACAAAAATCTAAATCGTTATAAAAGATTTATTTTAATAAGGAATTGCAAGTAGAGTTATTTTCACCGAAAATGTATACAAAATTTCAAATATACTTTACAATACAATTGCTATGGGGTGTTCCAAAAGGGTTGTGCTTCGTCCAAATCGTCCAACGATGTAGAATAAATTGTCCACCGCTGTATTATTTGGTCTTCTGTGAAATCTGTGGTTCGTTTTTGATGTTCACTGTTGATTCAACGTTGTGTATTGTCTGCAGATGTTCCTTGTGTTGTACGTGAAACTTTAAGTTGATTTTTGTGTTGAGATTTTATGTTTTTATGTTGTTAATTGATTTTACTTTTAGTTTTAATTTAAGTTGAAGAGTTCGCTGACTTGCAAAAATTTATGTCTTTAACAAGAATGACCAATTTTAAGTTGTCATTTTTACTCGTTGTTCATACAACGTTCCACCATCTCCACTGACATTGAAAGTACAAGGTAGGGCCTCAAAAACCAATGATGATCGCGTAAAATTTGCAGATATTCCCGTTGACCGGCAATGAACAATAATGCGTCTGGACGGCGGTTCAGTCTGTGGCTGATATCTCGAGAAGATTTTGTCAAAGGATATTGTGTGATCACTATTTTGTTTGTCACAACCTAGGCTACAAGACTAGTGTCCGAGAAAAAAAAAAACAAAGATTTTTCCTACGATTTATGGCAGTTTAATATAACAAAAATCTCATATTTTTTCCTTGGTATCTTTTCCAAAAACTGGAAATGCCATTATCTTTGGCGTTTGTGGAAACATAAAGTAGGATAGAAAAAAAAAAATTCTTCCTATCCTTTTTTATCGATTTCCACGGTATGAAAGACCCCCATTCTCCTACGTTCAAGGCAGCGCCACATATCGCGCTTGCGCGAGTACTAAATCTCAATATTTTTTTACCAAAATTTACACACGTAATCTATAGACCCTACCAAACATTTTAACTGCTGAGCCACTAAGATCGGAACACCTTTGGTTTTTTTGGGTCAGTATACTATGGCATACAATGTTGAAAATAAAGAATAGTTCTTGCGAGGCGAAAGCGCTTATTGGTGAAACAGATTTACATCAGAAGGGTTTTTGAACCACTTGGAATATTACGATATACATCTAAACCCAGCAAACATTTTCAATCGCGGACAATCTTCCAATTTTTTGGGGATGCATTTAAAGCTCATCTTCACGAGCTTTCTGCGATAAATATATTCCGCGAGTAAAAGAAGATTCCTCCTTACACTCTTCTGGAAGATCATTGCAAATCAAACATCTTCGTGATGAATATGCAACTCTTCTAGGCGAGTTTTGCGCGACAAAACTTCAGCGCGAGTAAGAGAAGATTATTTCTTACACTCTTCTGGACGCTTAGGACCCAAAGCGGTTACTTAACCGAAATCTATTTTTGACCTTTCCCCATCAAATGGAGCAATATCTTTATTTTCAAAAATGGGCCCAAAATGGTCACTTAGAGGGGTGGAGACTCCTCTTTTAATAAATTGCTTAAAATGTGCTTAAATCGTAATTGGTGGTCATCTACAGAAGCAGCTCACAATGATGCTGAAATTGAGCATTTACATAAATGAATATTTCAATAATATAACCACCTGCTTTTCGTCTAGGTTAGATTAAGATATACCTATGTTTTTTGATTAATTTTAAGTTTGTTTTTGTAATATAACAAGTCTATTTATCCTAAAGGGTATGTTTTATCCAAAGAAATTATATTCTAGTATTGTTAAAACCAATAACTATCTTTCGTAGTTGTAATAGCTTATAAGCTAAGTCTCTTAATTGATAAATTATGAATTTTAATTCAAACGAAACATGAATAAAGATAATTTTGGAATTGGAATTGGACACCTCTGGTCATGTTCAAAATCTATTTTCGACCTTTTCCCATCGATTGCAGCAGTAACAATTTTTTTCAAAAATGTGCCGAAATCGGCACCGACCGAGAGGTCGGAGATGCCTATGATAATGTCTAAAATATATTTTCGACCTTTCCGCTTCGATTGGTGAAATAAATTTTTTTTTTTTAAAATGGGCCCAAATCGGTCACTTAGAGGGCCCGGAGCCAACTCTGGTTATGTCCAAAATATATTTTTGACCTTTCCCCATTGATTGGTGCAAAAAAAAAATTCGCAAAAAAAAGTCCAAAACGAATAAAAAAAAAATTCGATGACTTTTTCCTTTGAAAAACCGTTAAATTTCGCCTTTTTAAAGCAGTTTTTCGTTTTTTAAGAGGTGTAAATTTTTTTTTTGTCAAAATTACAACGTATGTTTTAAAGTTCATTAAAAAACAAACAAAATGAATGTTTTTAAGTTACTCTAAAAAAAATTTCAAATTGTTTAAGAACATTTAATAAATAATGCTAAAAAAAAATAATAAAAATATATTTTTGTTTTGAGCCACCTTTAAAAATGCATTTAAAAATCTGAAAAAATTCATGGGATATTCTGTCATGATGTAGAACGTGATGTCAAAGTATACTTAAGAAATTCGAAAAAAAAAAAATTTTTTTTGAACAACCCTACTGTCGCGAACGATTGATTTGATCGCCTAAGCGAATCAAATACGATTCTTCCGCGATTGAAAATGTTTGCTGGGAAATAGAAAAGATGTGTGTGTTAGTGTATGTTTGTGAGTATGCGTTAGTGCTGATGTGTGTGCATTGGAAGTCTCTGTTGCACAAACAACTTAAATTTTATTACACACAGAATTTGGTAAATGGACTTTTACGCAGCTAAGCCATGTGTGTGTGTTTCCATGAAATATAAAATTTCAGAACACATCAGTGTAAAAATAAATATTTAATTAGTTTTAGTATATTTCATGGCATTGGCATTATACATTAGAGCGCCCACAAGATATATGAAATGAGCAAAGTTGTGAATCTGTTTGCTCCCCGTCCATTTCCTGAAATTAGAGGTCAAAAAACTAAGATCTCAATAAAAAATTTGGAATCGGTAGTGGAAAAAACCCAGCCGGTTTTCGATGAAAGGTCGAAAAATTGACTAAAAAAAGGCAAGTCGCTTTGACTGCCCGTTTCTTGGAAACTATTCATTTTTTCGTGATGTTTTCAAAACAACTTTTATTAAGAATGACTCGGTCAACATTATCTTCTTAGAAGGTTTTGGTCCGAAAATTAAAGTTGTTGCTGTTTCGGTACAAAAATTAAAATTGTATAAGAAAATTTTCATGACTTTTTTTCTATAAATTGTTTTTTGTAATTTTTTATGGAACGAATATTTGTTCTGGAATTCTAATATTGCAGGAAATTAAATGTTGATTAATCTAACAAAAAAAAATTATTTAAAAATATATAGTTTCAAGGTATGGAGCCGGTCTCAACGTTGGAAAAAAATAAGTATTCTAATTTTGTTCTTTTAGTCGCAACTTTATTGGATGCAAGAAAATGTATTGCTAGTTGTTACCAATTGCATCATTTAGAACTGCTTTTAGTCTTCAAAATGAGCTACAAAATAGTTTTGTGCGGTTTTTTTTCAAAAAGTTATGATCATTTTAAAATGACATCATGAAAGTTAAAAATCATGAGTGGATTTTTTACAGCAATTGCCATATTGCTATATCTTTTATAATGTTATTTTCAAATGGTCATAACTTTTTAAAGAAAAATCATACAAGACCATCTTGTAACTCATTTTGAAGAAAAAGAACAGTACTAAATGACGCATTTAATAGAAAACACCAAAACAACTTTGTGCGTGTTGTACACAACCTCAAAAATCGAGTTTTTTGAACATTAGGGGTGAGATATCTCACAAACCATAAGTGATACAGCAATTTCGCGTCCAATTTCGAATTCAACATTAATAAATACATCTAAAATAAGTATTCTGTTTTGCTTCGCAGTCGTTTTTTTTTTTTAAATACCGTTTTTCGACCTCATTTTAAAAACCATGCCACGAACCGATTTTGAAAAATTTTTTTTCTTATTAAGTAAATGCTCACTTGTAATTTCACATCTTTGTGCAGTTCTCGACAACTTAATTGAAATTTTTTCCTGAGCTGCGTGCACGAAATTCGAAATTTTCGATTATCTCTGTTGGAACAGCCCAAAAACGCACTAAAACGAAAATAAATGCTATTTTCGTGTTCAAATTAGTTTAGAAAATATGACTACCAAAATGGTTTCTTACCAAATTAAAAATTAAGAAGAAAAAATAAAAAAAATAAATTTCTTTTCTTAACTTTGAAAAGGGCTCCATTTTTAAAAACTAAAATTTTTTAATAATTTTTCTTTTAAGTTAATTAACATTTAATTCCCTACAACATAAGATTTCCAGAACAAATATACCGCCCTTTGAAAATTACAAAAAACCAATTTATAGAAAAAAAGTCATGAAAATTGAAATTTTTGTACCAAAACAGCAACAAATTTAATTTTTGGACCAAAACTTTTTAAGAAGATAATGTTGACATAAGTTGTCTAGAAAATGTTATGAAAAAATTAATAGTTTTGAAGTAAAGTACAGTCAAAGCGACTTGCCGTTTTTTAGTCAACTTTTCGACCTTTGATCGAAAACCGGCTGGGTTTTTTCCACTACCGATTCCAAATTTTTTATTGAGATCTTAGTTTTTTGACCTCTTATTGCGGGAAATGGACGGGGAGCAAGCAAAATCAGAATTTTGCACATATGGGCGCTCTATTATACATGGAATTCCATGTGCAATTTAATGCTAAAGAAGCTTAATGAAATAAGTGAACGAAATAATTCTGTTAAATCCATATATGTGATTTTCCACAGGATCTTTTTTCAAATCTTTAGAATAAAAATAATTATATTTAACAAAATGTTTCAAAAATTTATCGAATTTTCGCACTTTAAAATTTTAAAATAAAACAAAACCATGAACCAAAACCATGGTCCAAAAACATGGACGTCAAAAAAAAGCATGCTTATTTTTCGATTGCTATGCAATTCTCACAAATTTTTTGCAAAGTGCAAGTCACAAACTCATTGAAAAATTACATTTTCTTTACAATTTGTTTTCTATGCAGCTTACCATATCCCCAATCAGAGTATATGATCAGGCTGAAAAATGATTCTTCATGTAAGCCAACGATTGATCTTGTACTCGTATAATGGTATGCAAGCAATTTCAATAGATAGAAATTGAAAGAATTTCTAAAGATAGAAGATAGGACAGTTGTATGAATGCCCGAATACTCATTGGGTCAGAAGGTGAAACAGCAATCACTCAGTGTATAAATCAAAAATGCCATCGAAAATTTGTAGAAATTTGCTGGCACTTATTAGAAGGAAAGCAAGAAGTTCGATGTCAGACAAACACTGAAATAATGTTTTTAAAGCGGAAATTTTTTCCCACTTCTTTGCTAGTTTAACAGCGTTTTTATACCCTACGCACAGATTATATTCACTTTGTTCTTCCGTTTGTAAAGCAAAGAAGGAGGCCGGCACTTATAGAAAAGATATCTCGTGTCTAGAAGGCTAAGATGAAATCAACAATTATCTAAAACATCTTATCCCATTATATTCCAATTTGACGGATCTTTTTGAATCTTGGAAAAATGGGTTAAAATATTCTATAAAAATATACGAAAAATCTAACTAGGGATCACCATAAAAAAATACCGTTCGGACGGTGGCAACCCTATATATTGTAGTAGCGCACGCGCACCAAAAACTCGTGATAAACACAGCATTAAACAACTTCAAAAACTCATAACTTGATTACCGTAAAAGATACTACAATATTGAAGGTTGGAAAATAATTTCAATAAAATTAACTATGTGAATTTTAGCTAAAAGATTTCAATAAAAAATAAAACACTGATGGTTTTAAATGATATTAATTTTTAATGTTGTCCAATATTTCGCCGCCTGTTAGTTCCCATCATCAGTGACTCTAAAACGTTTATATACAATAATAATTTAATCAGAATTACAAATCGCAAAACACATTTCGAGTTTTAACTTACGTTATAAAATTGAATATAAAATATTACATCAAATAAAAATTACTTTTAAATAAAAAGATTTTAAAAATAAAAAGGGTGCTCCTAGCCTCAAAATGCCTTTGAAAAAATCAAACCTTCTATTCCAAATAAAACAAAATTTTTTTCTTCACTTAAATTTTTTTTTTTTAAAAGCTTATATCTTTTTGCAATAACCCTGAAAATGTCATTGCAATCGGATAAAAAACCGAGGAGCTATGAATTTTCAAATATGTAAGTATCCAAAAGTTAGACCGCCATCTCCGAAATTTTTGGAAAATCATTTCAACACAGTTATATGTATGTTCAATAATAACTTCTCACCAATTTTCATAAAAATCAAAGAGTCAATTCCGCAAATTCCGCAAAGATTGAATCATATGTATATTAGGATGGGCCAAATTGTATGGAGGAAACTCTATCGACCTCGGCTACCCCCCTATGTGAAAGTTCATACAATTCTATGAATATTTGCCCAAGGAACTATACTTCTGCGTTCAACTTTAGTTCGGCACATTTTTGATCGAAAATTGTACCTTTCATCAATATTTTTTTTTATTTTCATACTAAATTTTAAAAATTTTTATAAAGACATAAATAATGTCATTATATGATTTGGCTGATATTCTATCAGTAATCAATTAAATTGGGTTCTGTTTACATAAAAAGTTTACTTGATAGTGTGGAATTGATGCTATATATTTAAAAAAATTATATGGGTCAAATAGCCGATTATTATGACCGACTTTCAAAATAAACGATTCATATTTTTGGATGAATTTTTTCAAACAAAACACCAACATAGGCTGAAAGTTCATTCAATTCTATGAATATTTGCTAAACGAACCATACCTCTACGTTCAACTTCAGTTCGGCGCATTTTCGATTGAAAATTTTACCTTGCGTTTAATATTTATTTTTATGCTTATAGAGACAAAAGTAATATCATAATATGTTTTGGCTGGTATTCTGTCAGTATTTAATAAAATTGGGTTCTGTTTTTACAAACACTTTACTTGATAGCGTGGAATTGATCACATTTATTTCAAAAAATTATATCGGTCAAATTATATATATTTATTATAAACGATTCATATTTTTACATAGATTTTTGGTAAATTGTTCTGTAAAATTAAAAAAAGCGGCTAATTTATTTCCTAAAACTGCCACTAGATGTTGCCCTGGAAAAAAAAGAATGTCAGATTTGGCATCCTAGCATCCAAAAACACTTGGGTTGGTGTTTCGATTGAAAAAATCTATGTAAAAATATGAATCGTTTATAATAAATTGATTATGTGACCGATATAATTTTTTGGAATAAATATAATCAATTCCACGCTATCAAGTAAACTTTTCGTAAAAACAGAACCCAATTTTATTGATTACTGACAGAATACCAGAAAAAAATTTTATGATATTACTTTTGTCTCTATAGGAATTTTGAAAATTAAGCATAAAAATAAATATTAAACGCAAGGTAAAATTTTCAATCGAAAATGCGCCGAACTAAAGTTGAACGTAGAGGTATGGTTCCTTGGGCAAATATTCATAGAATTGAATGAACTTTCAGCCTAGGTAGGTGTTTTGTTTGAAAAAATTCATCCAAAAATATGAATCGTTTATTTTGAAAGTCGGTCATAATAATCGGCTATTTGACCCATATCACTTTTTTAAATATATAGCATCAATTCCACACGATCAAATGAACTTTTTATGTAAACAGAACCCAATTTAATTGATGACTGACAGAATACCAGCCAAATCATATAATGACATTACTTTTGTCTTTATAAAAATTTTTAAAATTTGGTATGAAAATAAAAAAAAATATTGATGAAAGGTTCAATTTTCGATCAAAAATGCGCCGAACTAAAGTTGAACGCAGAAATATAGTTCCTTGGGCAAATATTCATAGAATTGAATGAACTTTCACATAGGGGGGTAGCCGAGGTCAGTTTTCAAATCGGCCCACCCTAATGTATATGAAGCAAAACACGCCAAGTGTACCAGCTAAATTTCCGATTTCGCTCAAATTTGGCAATATGGTAGTTCCGATGGGCAAAAACAATAATCCGAGGGGATTTGGTCCTTGTATTATTTGCTGTTAAAATACAGGGTGTTGAAGTTGGCGTTTTTAGTCATTTTCATGAAAAGGAAGTTTTTTCAAAATTTTATACCTTGCACCAAAAATTTATAGATTGGTATATAAGTAACTGGTGCCATTCATTTTTAAGTGTTCTTTTTATAAAAAAATATAACTTAGTGAAAAATTTTTTTTCACCAAAATTTTTTACACTTAAAAATTCTTTTGAATTTTTTTTAAAAAAACCCCGTTAACATTTTTTTTAAAAGTACTTTAAATTAAAGCATAATTTATAAGCTTTAAATTGATGTATGACTCAAGATGGAATTATGTATTTGAGGTTTTTTTCACTAAGCATTATTTTTTTTTATAAAAAGAACAATTAAAAAGGAATGGGACCAGTTACTTAAGGTAAGCTATAAAATTTTGAAAAAACACCCTTTTAATGAAAAAGACTAAAAACGCCAACTTCAACATCCTGTATTTTAGCAGCAAATGATACAAGGATCAAATCCTCCCGGATTATTATTTTTGCACATCGGAACTACCGTATTGCCAAATTTGAGCGAAATCGGAGACAGCAAAATTTTCAGCTGGTGCACTTGGCTGTTTTTTAATTGACATGGGGCAGGGTACTTAAATTAAAAAAACATCATAAACAAAGTCGATTTATTTATGTCAAAGAATTTGCTTGAACTTTTTCAGAGTTTTCGGACCTGTCATGTGGGCGTAAAGAGCGATTAAGACTTTTTAACCCATTCTGTCGCCACGACCCACATACGATTTTTCTGAATTTTCCTCCAGAGTATTTGGAAAGGTGCCCCGTAACATATCTACTACTTCTGAAATATGTGCCCTCCCGTATATTATCGGAAATCTAGACTTTCCCAACATTTTTAGATAAAACTACCTCCTGACACTCTCTCGGGTCGAAATTTTTTTGTTCACCTTTTGGGAATTTAATTCTATACATCTAGGAATATATTCCACCACATTTGGTTATTGAACATGGAAAAAAAATTTTTCTTAAAACCTGGGTCATATAAAAGGAGATTATTTTCGGATATGCCCATTGACAAGCGTCACCTCTTATGTGGAAATAGCTTTGTCCGTTTGTCTGTGGAAATTCGTTGTGAAGGCTATTTGGGTGGGTTGAAAATGAGCAAAATTGAAAATAGTGCACGCTTACCATTCAAATAAAAATCAAAATCACATTTAAAGCGTATTATTTATGGCAATGTAACCAAAATACATAGAAGTAGAAAAGAGAGGGCACGGCACTACCCGTCCAAGTAAGACAATTAAGTGTCTAGGAATAGTCGGGGCAAGCCCTGGTCAGTAATATACAATGCCTGATATACATCGCCGTAATCTTAAAAGTATTGTCGTCGTACTTATTACCTTATTACTTGAAGTGGACTTTCACCGACGAATATGCGGTGAAATATGCTGGCCGAAGCATTTTGGTTGTATTTTTGGTGAAAATCGACAAAATAACTACATGTTGTGAACATTCGTATGTTTTGACTTTTCCATTATTCAGTCCAATATATTGAGTACCTATTGAGGAAATGAAAAGAATAAAACCGATTGATTGGTGTGGGATGAATGGCATTGATACATTTCGTATATGCGATATTCAATATCAATAAAGTTCACAGCTATTGTTCAAAGCGTTCTTTGGCCAGTGTTCACAACTTAGGGGTTTTCCCCCTAAATTCAGGAAGAAAATAATCTCACTGCGGTTTTTTAAGGGGGCTAAAATGCTGAGGGTTTTTTTTTAGGGGGTTAATAATATATTGGGGGACTTAGTGGTTTTTACAGGTAACTTTGCCATTTATGCACCGATTTTTCTTCATTCATTAGACTTTTTGCTGTGGCTGTGTCTGACGAGCAATGCTTTATTGTTATAATTTCAATAATTGACCAATTGGTGTAGCCTGTAATAGTATTTTCAATTGCTAAACTTCTTCTTAAGACTTTTTGAATAGAAATTGGAGCAAAAAAAAAAAATTGTAGTTGGGGTAATGTTGAAGACTTGTATAAGCCTCGTGAAACTGTCAAAGTTCATATTGATTTTAACAACTACATATTAAGAATTTACGAGGTTTTCGAGGTATTTACACGTTTTATGGAATGTTAATTTAAGCATGAATAATTGCTTGTCGAATCGGCGCATTTGAACCTTTTTGAACAGTTGCCGAACTAGTACTTTTTGGGGCTGGATCCAAATATAACTGCAGGGTACATTCTTATTGCAATACTTACACACGCAAACATTTTTAAGGCTTTTCCCGTTGTATTCCGAGTAAGTAGAATGAATAAATGACATATTAGAGTTAAAGATGCTAACAACATTTTCGTAATTTTCCTTTCGATGTGAAGGTCAACATAAAGGGGACATTCGCCTTTGTAATTGAAAAAACAAAAACACTTTTTAAAAATTTTATTATGAAAAAACTGTTGTATTTATTGACAAAATTTCTTTTCTAAAAAATATGAAAATTTTTTGTTTTTATTTTTAGTTTCCCTTGGCTGCTGTAGAGGGCGTCATCCAAAAGTTACTTTTCAAACTGGTAGGACATTTTTCTCCGTATCTACTCGACCGATTTTTAAAATCCGAAGAGCATTCGATTACTCATAAAAAATATTAAACAATAAGCCTCCGAAAGTTTTAAAAAATACCCCCGTTTTTTTATGGGGGTGACTTACCCTAAAAAATTTCCCATTTTTCATACAAATATTCATTCAAAATATAAAAAAGTATGAATTTTAGAGGCTAATTGTATAGTTTTGAGTCTCAAGTATAAAATCCATTTTTAATTTTTCAAAAATCTGTTACAGGAGGTCTACAACATGTCCTACCGTTTAAAAAGTAACTTTTGGATGACGCCCTCTACAGCAGCCAAGGGAAACTAAAAATAAAAAAAAAAAATTTTGCATATTTTTTAGACAATATTTAACAATGTCCAAAAAAAAATTTTGTCAATAAATATAATAGTTTTTTCATAATAAAATTTTTAAAAAGTGTTTTTTTTTTTTTTCAATTACAGAGGCGAATGTCCACTTAAATAATGAAGGAATAACAGCTGAAGTCAACGATTCTTTAAATTTGTTTATTTATTTAGTCATTTATTTTCATGGCTAGCAGAAGTGTACACAGAAAAAAAAACTGACAGTAAAATTAATTATAAATTTTGCATTCTATAGTTTTTCCAATTTTCTATAGCAAACAAAAACAAAAATTCAAAATTTCAGAATTACAGGGTCCGGCACTCGAAGTGTAGCCAATTAAAAAGGCCATAAATTCAGTTTGGAATATAACTTTTATTTATTTCACAGTAAAAGATGTCTCTTATAGTTCGGACCTTGCTCTCCAAAATGGCTCAGAGAGAATAATCCATTGGATTTGCGTCTGGTGAATTCGAGAGCCATTGTGTGGTCGAAATGAAGTTCGGAACGTGGGTTTTCAGCCGTTCTTGGTTCACTCGAGCTTTGTGAAACGTTGCCGAGTCCTGTTGAAACGTCTATGGTCTGCCACTGAAATGTTTGTCTGGCCACGGCTTCATAGCAGCCTCCAGAATACTTTCCCGATAATATTTCGCATTGACCTTGCCGCCAGGCTCGATGAAAACGATTGGAGAGCCCCCATCTGCGGTTACAGCAGCCCAAACCATTACCTGCGGCGGGTGCTGCCCCCTGGTGGCCAATTGATGACTCAAATTCTTGTATGAACGGTCGGTCAAGTTAACCTTATCGTTTCGAGAGTTTACAAATTGCTCAATTGGAAAAATTTTCTCATCAGAAAACACAATGTTCGGAAATTGATCGCTTTCGGCCAAGCGAAGCAACACCTTCGCCCTCTGAAGTCTAACTTGTTGCTGCTTCGGTGTGAGATCATGCGTCTTTTGGATCTTGTAAAGCTTGATCTTGAGCTCATTTTTCAGTATGCATTGGATGCTACTGGCGGATATTTTCAGTTCTTTTGCCATTTGATTGGCACTTCGTCGGGGATTTCACTCAAGTCGCTTTTTCATTTGAACCATCTCACGTGATGTTGCAGTCTTTTGATGACCACCTCCATGACGTTTTGCGATGCTTCCAGTAATATTGTAACGATATGCGATAAACAAAAATTTTATTCACATTAAAGTGTATCAGCTCACGAACAATCGCTGGTTGTGATTTTCTAGCTAAATATAAAGCAATCACACTATTACGTTTGAAATTGATCCCCCCCGATCACGTTATTGCGTTCACTTTTAGCAAAATGCTTTTGTTCGCTTGTAAACAACTCTGCGGACTGTTGCTTAGCCAATTTTTAGACAGCTGATGGGAGTGAGTCTGTTGCGCGAACGGTCTGAAGTAGGTTAAACTTCGAGTGCCGGACCCTGTAGTTAAACTTCTCTACAGTTGAATTCAACTGTACGTTTTGTATTCCATAAATTGGTTTTTTTCGTATGAATAAAAGTTTGAGTTGAGTTTTGAAAAGGTTCATAAAATTCTCACATTGTTTAAGAATAATTCAACATAAGTTTTCTAGAGTTGTACTGATATTTTGCCATTTGAAATGGTGCCACCGTAGAAGTTGTTTCCTACAGCTTTTTGGAAACGGCTAGTTACAGCCCTTCTGAGGTTCTAACTATTACACCATTGCAAAACAGTTTTAACTGTATTGTTACAGTTTAAATTGTTAGCTGACCTTTCTAGAAGGTTATTTTTACTGTAAATGCTTTGAGTGGTTTCTAAACTGAGCAAACTGTAAATTTACAGAGTTCAACGGTTCAAATACAAAAAATGCGGGTTGGTGCAATTTCTATTGAATATCTACGTTAAATTAACTGTTTTCACAGTACCTAAACATTTTAACAGTAACTGTACAGTACTATTTTTACATTAATTTTGCTGGACTACACAGTCAATTTAACCTTTACTACGGGTTGGTGCAATATCTATCGCTGAAATCGGTTGGATTGACCAATATTTTTTATTCTGTGTAGGGAAGTAACAAAATATGAAGTTGACTTTAAATGAAATATGCTTTGAAAACAAAAGCACGGGAATTAGTTTTCAATTTGCTATGAATTGTACTGTTAAAAAAACAGCCATAAGTCATAATCTAAGGATAAAGTGCGTGCTATGCTAGACGGTATATATGCACATAAAAAAAAAAAAAAAATAAATAAATATTTATGTTTGTAGGTCTCCTAAAAGAAATTGGCCAACAATATTTACGAACAAAATTAAAACATCGTATTAAAATCATGTAAAATATTCTAGCTCAAATTTTCTAAATCTTATCTGGCAAAAAGTACCACACCATCATCAATAACCATAATACAGCACCCAAATTAAGTCTGATGCTTCTTTATGTAAGTGTCATAAGTACTCACCATCATCTGAATCATGGAGATGAATAAGTTTTTGTCATCCATAAAATAGTATTGTATCAATAATCACCTAATGATAATCTG
This sequence comes from Calliopum simillimum, assembly GCA_951812925.1. Classification (NCBI taxonomy): domain Eukaryota; kingdom Metazoa; phylum Arthropoda; class Insecta; order Diptera; family Lauxaniidae; genus Calliopum; species Calliopum simillimum. The sequence goes on along the minus strand of OX638371.1, from coordinate 57,334,752 downwards.
GACACATCCCTGTCACTGAATCCAGAAATCCTGTAGATGGCGTGGGCACCTATAAGAAGGTAAATAAGAAGAAAAAGTGGATGCGGTTAAAAATGTAACAACTTCAATATAACAAAAACCCAAAATAACAGACAAAGAAAATCTCAAGGTTAAAATAAAATAAAGTGCTTCAATAAAACCCTCACTTTTTAGTCAAGCGGAATTCTTGGTTTAAGTTGAGTTTTGGCATGAGTAAATGAGTAACAAATAAAGTTTGCTGACACGAAGTGGAAAATGTGGGGTAGGAAAGAGAAATCAAAATTTATGGCAAATGATTTATGATGATTGAAATAATGTAGGCCGAAAGTAAGCATTTGCTAAATTGTATTAAGTATTTGCCTTATGTTTCGTCTTGGATAGTTATGTGGGGTCGGTATTACGCGTTTTATTGCTATCGTTTCTGGCTGTTGTGAAAATATGAGTTTTATGTTGGCTTACGTTGGTTTATGTTTTGTTGATTTATTTTTGTTTATTTTATGAAGTTTGATTTTACCTACACAAAATTTACTGCTGATGACTGAGGCGTATGATTAACATTTGTTTACGTATATAACATCTGTGTTATAAATAAATTGACTGGATGTACTTCAATAATTTACTTGTGCGTAAAAGTGTGGATAGTGGTTTCCTAACTTAAGAACTTGAAATAGAAATAGCTTTGTAAGTGCAGTCCTTAAGGAGAAGTTTTCCAATAATTTTAAAATAAATCATATCTAGAAAGCTTCTTCGTGGATTATAATATTTGTACAAGGCGAATTATCGAAAGAGTAATTTTAGAATTAGTTTATGTGTTTCTTGTAGTCATGGGTAACGCAGCACTGCGTTGACATTATGCGCTGATACCGAGCACGACACTGTTGGCGCTGATTAGGGATTTCTGTCCCGGGATCCCGGAATTCGATATAGCCATGTCCGTCTGTCTGGCTGGGTGTGCGTGGAAATTTATTTTCCTGGAAAACTGACCAAGGTAATTCGATGAACTTTGGTATACTGCCTTCATCACTAAAATTGGCTCGTGGGATTGAAAATGAGTGAAATCGGTAAACGGACACGCCCACCGCCCATACAAAAAATATATACAAAATTCAACTTTAGAAGCATTTTTCACTACAATGGAACTAAAATAAACATAAATACATATTACGAATTGTAAGCGCAAGCTCTGAGAAAAAACTGGGCAAATTCGGGCAAGAGGGCGTGGCACCTCCAATATGAGCAAAAGTTTCGAAATGCTATACTGAAAATGTTTTTTGAGATAATCGAACTAAATTTTACTCAGACACTGAAAACTATAAATGCAAGCTCGCAGCAAAAACTGCGTGAAATCGTACAAGAGGGCGTGGCAGTTCCCATATAACCAAATGTTTCAAAGTGCTATACTGAAAGAGGTTTTTGGGATAATCCAACTAAATTTCACTCAAATACTAAGGACTATAAATGCATGCTCTCAGTTAAAACTAGAGGAACTCGAACAAGTGGGCGTTGCACCTCCTATATACGCAAAAGCTTCAAAACGCTATGCTGACGTTTTCTGAGTTAATCGAACCAAATTTTACTCAGACACTAAGAACTATAAATGCAAGCTATAAGCAAAAACTGGGTGAAGATTCCCGGAAGTATTCGATAAAAGTTCGGAACCCCTTGAAAAATTTCTTTGTTTTATTTTTTTTTTTTGTTTTCCTATAAAAAATATGCTAATGGAGCATTCCAGTGAAAATGGTATTTTTTAGCATAAGTTTCAGATGGATTTTTTTATATGTTTTAACGGATCGAATATATTTTAGTAGGATTAAACTTTGCTTTCCAAATTGATTTCTTACTTAAATCTTGGTATTAGGCTCAGTTTTTTAAAGCTAAAGAAAGTGCTAAAGTTTTTTTTTTTTACTAGATATAGACAAACAAAACAGTTAAAGGTGTCCCGTATAAACGCCCAAATCGATGTAATTAATTTTCTGTCTTCACACAAGTTACTTGGGTACTCTTAAAAAGTGCAGTAATTTTCGGATTTTATTTTGCCTAAAGTATAATAATTATTATCTTATTATTTGTCCCGTACAAACACAATATTTATTTTATTTAGATTTCTTTTAATTTTTTCTAATATTGTTGAGAAAACTCTTTAAAAATTATCCATCTGGGTACGGTCACCGTTGGTTAATGCTTTTCTATGAACTATAAATCTCAGCGATTATGTATATGCATTTAAGAAATTGTGACTTTTAATTATATGAGATATGAGCAAAATTGTTATAAAAAAATGAAATGGTGTTCATATAGGGCCGTTCAAGTATAACGTAAGCATATTTTGGTGGAGAGCGGTTCAAGATTTGCTTATTGTTGCTTATGCAGGAGGAGGGGTCGATAAAATTCTTACGTAAAACAAAAAATTTTTAAATTAAAGTCTAAGTGTAGCCCTTAAAATTGAAGTGCCAAGGAATTATTCAATTTCCGTGTGACTGCTTTTGCTTTAATTATAAAAATAATTTAGTTCTTGAATTCTTGTTCGTATTTGAAAAACTGCTCACGATTTGTTAATTTTTACTTATATCATTGAAGTAAGTAATGCTTAAACTGCATCTATGTATCTTAAGGACACATCCCAAAGACGTGATTCACGGAGTCGGTGGTAATATGATACGACTTGGTCGAAGTCAAAAATAAGGCACCGTAATCAGAACGCAAAAGATTTCGCGACACTAGCAGCCACTTTAGTACCGTTTGCGAGAATTTTTTTCATTTCTGAATCAGAAATAGCGTAGAAAGTTAAAAATTTTCATCTATGAGCCTATCCCAGGAATATCAAAAGTTCATTAAATTTCAGTTAATGGCCATCAAGTAACATGCAAGAAATACGCTTGGGATAATCATATTGTTATGTTTTCATTTAAAAAATGGTTTAAAACTAATTACATGTACATGTATTTCGTACGAGTCCCGTACAAACGAAAATATCCCGTACAAACAATTTAATTTTCATTTAATAACTCTCATTTAGATAAATAGTTTTTCAAACTTTAATTGTTTTACTATACCTTGACCCTTAGTCTATACAAAAATATTTTTGCTAATTTTTGAAGCTTATTAATTTCGCTAAAAACTTGCTACAAAGTCAAAAAATGGAAAGTATGGTAGATTTGGGCTGTCCCGTACAAACGAACTTATTTTCTTATTAATTACTCCCTATCTATAAATATTATTCAGAACAAATAATTGGCTTTTATAGGTCTGCATCACACAAAATAAATATACTAGATGCTTTTTTTGATAACATTCTGGTTTGTCTTTAATTTAAGGTTTAAACTCAAAAAATGCGTACGATTTGTCCCGTACCAACTGTGGAATGCTCTTAATGAAGGAAATCAGGTACAAATCACGTATCAAAAGAAAGAAAACAAATTAATTTAATCAAATTTCATAATTTGTTACTAAAACTATGTTTATACATGATAATACAGTTTTTGGAAAAAAAGTGCTATAAAATGAGAAAAACTGGTCAATATTTTCGAAAATTTGCCATATTTCGAAAACCATTACTCGGATTTTAAACTCTAGCATATCAATTTTATAGCCAATTAAAATACCTTTCATATGACACCAATATTATTAAAATTCATCAAGAGATTTCAAACTTATACTGTTTTCATAAAGCTATATTCCGATTGCTATATCTCCGTCAGTTTTGCGAACTTCGAAAAATTAATCTATGAAAAGTTGTCCAGAATAGTCGCAAAAATCTAACATTTTTTGGTGTTCTTCCAAACCCCAACCAACCTGTATACTCCTGTTGTATCATTTTTTGTCAACTTTGGTTAGTTGAAGCTTCTTCCTTTACTAACTTGTCAGTTATTATGTTTTCTTAAAACACACTTTACATTTCAGTAAAACCGGAATAGTTTAAATGATTTCTATAACCTATACCAATTGAGGAGTGGCCGTACCAAAGGGCCTAATTACCATTTCAAGGCAAAAGCAATGTCATAATTTTTATGTGCCTAATGGTCTGTTATTTGACTATTATAATTTTTTCTATACAACAACATTAATTTCACACAATTGAGAAAATTTCTAGTGAAAACAGAAAACAATTTTATTAATTTCTAACAAAATGCCACCCGTTTCATATTATGACACTACTTTTGCCTCGAAATGGTACTTAGGCCCTTTGGTACGGCCACCCCTCAATTGTATTTTTACTTTGTCAATCCTTTTGTTACACTTACGAGGGGTCTAACAAAAGTTCGCTTAGTTGAATTGAAAAAACTTTTAAATTTAATTTTTTAAATTTTTAAATTTATTCTTCATGTATTTGTATTTTTCCAACGTAATCGCCATCTTGAAAAACAGTCTTAAAAATCGGCTTTTTGCAGTTTTGCAATTTCATCATTAACCGCATTTATTATCTCCTCATTGCTGTTGAAGACTCTCTCTCTCAAATTTTTTTTTTATTTTTGGAAACAACCAGAAGTCACAAGGCGCTAGATCTGGGGAATAAAGAGCTGGACGAATTTCTCCGACGCCAGAAAGAAAAATAAAATCGGTCGTTTTTTCAGCAGTGTGCGCTGGCGCATTATCGTGATGTAGAAAGTAGCAGCGTAGCTCCTTTTTCTGGCGTTTTCCCAATAAACTTTGGAAAACTTTTGGTAAGCAGGTTTCAGTATACCACTTAGCAGTAATCGTCTGACCTTTTTTCAAATGAATAGCAGCTACAACTTTCTCTCTGTTGAAGTAAACTGACATCATTACTTTTGTTGCTCACTTTTTTTTGCTTTACTTTATCAGGTCGACTTGCACTTTCTGGGCTCCATACCATGGATTGTTGTTTGGTTTCAGGGTTGTACTTCTAAAACCATGCTTCATCACCTGTTACAATTTTCTTGAAGGTGTTAGACCCTCCGTTTTTGAATTTTTCAAGAAAATACTTAGCAAAACGCACACATGCCTCTTTTTGAGCATCACTAAAAATTCTAGGAACCCATCGTGCAGATTTCTCCGCGTATCCAAGATCATTATTTAATATTTGCGATACAGCCATGGCATTCAAGCCCAGTTCCTCAGCAATGATTTCCTGGATCAATCTTGGATCTTCGTCAATTTTAGACTTAACCAGCGCTACACATTCATAATCAGTCGAAGATTTTGGGCGGCCTTCTCGAGGTCCGTCCTCCACAGAAAAATTACGTGCCTGGAATCTTCGGAACCACTTTGAAATAGTCACGAGAAATGGCGCATTAGCTTCAAATGCTATTTGGCATTCATTAAATATTTCCATAGGTTTGAGCTTACGTCGAAATCCAAAAAGAATAGCAAACCGAATCTCTTGCTGCATTGGCATTGGAAATCTGCTGACATTGTTTCACGAATTTTACGTTTTCTTCTCTCCGTTTTGACCGATCTTTCTGAAAATTGAAATGATATATCGTAAGACTACAACAAATAATACGCAATTTTTTGATTTACTAAAAATTTATAACATGACACCAACTAAGCGAACTTTTGTTAGGCCCTACGTAGTAGAAAACGGGGAAGAAATAGAAAAGCATATTTTTAAGCAGACTTGCCTTCTAAATCAATATCCAAAATATCATTACTTATTTTTTATTTTGTTTTTTAACTCTAGAATACTAAAGCTAATTTTTATTCTTTAATACTAATCCTCGCCTGGGATGCTAAATTTTTTCTTAAAAAAGTAAGTACATGAGGTTTGGGGCTAAAAAGTGTTGCACTAAAATAAAAACAAATTCAATTTAAATTTTTGAATTAGAGATCATGAAAATTTATTTATTTATTATTTATATTTTTTAATATTTCGGTTGAGAAAGCCAATTTTCAAAAATTAACCTTGATTTATTTACACAAGACAAATTTAATTTGTCTCGTAAAATGAAATTTATACATAAAAATTAAATATAATCGAAAACGGAGTGTTGGCAACTCTGACTGTAAGGCTAATGAGCGTGCATATAAGTAATAGGTATAGCTTAAACAAATACCTTTCAGATAAGGTATACGTATACGTTTTTCTATGTATAAAACAAGATCTAAAAACATAGATTAAATGAGCATTTTGAGGTTTATTTATACTGAAGAATAAAACAAAAATATACCTTTATTGCAAAGGATCGCCTCTCAGGCGTCACAAAGACACATAACTCAGCAACATAAATGCTGACTACTGAGATACGTCTGCACTCAAGTTCGTACAGCACTAAAGAAATTGTTGTGCCTCAAAGAAGCGCCGCAGTATTCTAGGGTTAAATGTAGTTAAAATTGAAAAATGTAGACAATACGTACAATATTTTTCGCTGCATTTTTCTTTGCAAAACCAAAACAAGTCTGTTCTAAAACACTAAAAATGATTCCATGTTTTCATTTTGTTTGCAATACCACTTGCTGCATTTGTTAAACTTGCCAACAAACTTCCTTTTATTTAACGGAAAGCTACTGTTATGTGCATATTTAATAAAAATGTTTTTATTTTCAATTTTGCTCCTGAAATAAGTAACTACTCAAAAATTTATACTTAAAAAAATTAGTTTAACGAGCAATAAATTGAATATATCCTTTTAAAGTCGTCAACATAAAAAAAATACAAATAAAACTAAGTACCGATTCTGCAAATTCTGTGCAAAGTTTTGAAGCTTTCGAATAATAAAGGCTACAATGGCAAATAGACAACAATCAAATAAGATCTACAAAACAAAGCACCGCTCAAAGCAATTTGTTGCAATTAAAAAGTTTGCAGAAGTTTTCTTTGCAACAAATTGCGCGAAAATAAATGACGGGTGAAAAAAATTCTTTTCATCAAAAATAACTTTGGTTTAACGCTGGATGTTTGTCGATTCGACTAACACATTCTAAAAATCGAAACAGTCGAATAGACGAAGCTCTTGTACCAGGGATAAATTTAATAAGGTTGTGTAAGCTGGAATATTTTAAATAATTTCCTCAAAAATTTCCAAAGAGAAAAAAAAAAATCTATTTTTTGTGTTTTTTCCCTTACGTTCCTATAGTCGATTATAGGGGTTAGAGATTTATGAACTTGATTTTTCTATCTAGTCGGGATTTTGAGTTACAATTTTTGTATTAAAGTGCGGGAAACCCATTTCATTTCTGTTTTTGGCATTGATGAACTTACAAATTTATTACTCTTTGCCATTTGGCTTTTTCATTTGAATGCTTCCATTCAAAAAATCACACATTATCAAACATATTTTTATTGCATACAAGGATACATCAGTCTTATGTACGGAGTTGTGATATCTTATTTTAACATATGATAATTCGAAAAAAAAGGATATATGTACATTTAGAAAACCAACGGGCAAAGTTAAAGAAAGAAGTTTGCTGCTGTCAAAGCAGGGGTGTGTAGGAAAAAATTTCAACCCTCCAGTTTTATCATCTGACAATTTTTTATTTCAAATCGATCATATAAATACATATGTCCCATTTTTATAGTTTGCATTGCTGATTAAAATTAATTAACTTATTTGCATTTCTTTTGAGTTAACATAACTCGTTAAGTTTCAACTTATCATTTAACGCTTATCAATTTCCGTTTTTGCATACAATGACATAAAAGTTTAATTTCATTAAAACACTAATTTCATTAAAACTTTAATGATCTGGTTTTCGGTTTAATTTTTTTTTCAGTATTAAGATAACTTCTTTTTGCATTTTAATACAAAAAAAAAAAGTTTTTTTTTTCAAGTCAAATTCATTATTTTAGGTTTTCTTTGCTTCTAAATCACGGCGACGAAGACGACGGAGTTTTTTGTTAGGTTCTTTTCGGGACATCATCAAATGTTTGAACTAAATACCGTTTATTTGTGCATATATCGACCTCAGCTACACCCCTATGTGAAAGCTCATTCCATTTTATGAATATTTGCCCAAGAAACCATACCTCTGCGTTCAACTTTAGTTCGACGCATTTTCGATCGAAAATTTTACGTTGCTTTTAATATTTTTTTTTTTTATTTTCATACAAAATTATGAAAATTTTTATAGAGGCAAAAGTAATGTCATAATATGATTTGGCTGGGTTTCTGTCAGTATCAATTAAATTGGGTCATTTTTGCAATTTTTCAACAACAGACGAAAGCAAGTGTTAACATGGAAATTGATTACATATGTTTCGGCTACTTCCACATACATATTTATATATTTTCATATATAAACATGTATATAGCCTCATCAGATCAGTTTTAGTTAAATTTTGCCAGAAACCGTACTCGAACCCGACTCCGGTTTTCTAATGAAAGAGAACGCGGTGCTTAAGCGATTGTGCTATAGGTCACGAGTAAACTCTCTGAACAGGATCGCCATTGTGAATAAATCATAAGGCTCACTAGCGCCGTCTGTTGTGAAAAATTGCCAAATTGTTAGTTGATAACACACTCTTGTTTTGAGACATGCTACGCTAGCTACAATTAAAACCTACAAGGGCGGATTTGTTTTCCACATACAATGCAGGCTCTCGAAATTACGAGAATTTTAATGATAGATAGGCAGGTTCCCCTAGATAAATTATGAAGTTGGTTTATTGACTGTTTTTTTTTTGCTTGTATAGTACTACTGAAAGTACCAACGCGCTTTTTTCTAAATTGAAGTATGATAATTTTACATTGAACTAATTAAACTGTCATTTTTGCAATTTTTCAACAACAGTCGAAAGCAAGTGTTAACATGGAAATAATTGTAGCTAGCGTAGCATGTCTTAAAACCAGCGTGTGTTACCAACTAACAATTTGGCAATTTTTCACAACAGACGGCGCTAGTGAGCCTTATGATTTATGCATAATGGCGATCCTGCTCAGAGAGTTTACTCGTGATCTATAGCACAATCGCTTAAGCACCGCGTTCTCTTTCATTAAAAAACCGGAGTCACGGGTTCGAGTACGGTTTCTGGCAAGATTTAACTAAAACTGATCTGATGAGGCTACATACATGTTTATTTATGAAAAATATATAAATATGTATGTGGAAGTAGCCGAAACATATGTAATCAATTTCCATGTTAACACTTGCTTTCCTCTGTTGTTGAAAAATTGCAAAAATGACTGTTTAATTAGTTCAATATAAAATTATCATACTTCAATTTAGAAAAAAGCGCGTTGGTACTTTCATTAGTACTATACAAGCAAAAAAAAAAAAAAAAACAGTCAATAAACTAACTTCATAAATTGGGTTTTGTTTTTACGGAAAACTTACTTGATAGTGTTAAATTGATGATATTTATTCCAAAAAATTATATCGGTCAAATAACCAATTTATAATAAACGATTCATATTTTTACATGGATTTTTGGCATATTGTTTTGTAAAATTAAAAAAAGCGATATAATTTTTATACCCTACACCCAGGGTATATTCACTTTGTCCTGCCGTTTATAACGCAGAGAAGGAGGAGTGGCAGATATAGAAAAGTATATATATTCTTGATCAGCGTCACCTCCTGAGTCGATATAGTTATGTCCGTCTGTCTGGCTGGCTGGCTGGGTGGGTGGCTGGCTGGGTGGCTGGCTGTGTGTGGAAATACATTTTTTGGGAAAACTAAGCAAGATAATTCAATGAAATTTGATGCACAGCCTCCGTCGTCAAAGTTAGCCCGCGGGATTGAAAATGGGCGAAATCAGTCAACGGACACGCCTACCGCCCATACAAAAATTATATTCAAAATGCAACTTTTGGAGTATTTTTCACGATAACGCACCAAAATACATAGAAATTTTTACGAATTATTAGCGAAAGCTCTAAAAAAAAAAAACTAGGTGAATTCGGACAAGAGGGCGTGGCACCTCTCATATAATCAAAAGCTTCAAAACGCTGTACTAAAAGCGTTTTTTTAGACAGTCGCACTAAATTTTACTCAGACACTAAGAATTATAAATGCAAGCTTTAAGCAAAAACTGGATAAAAGGGCATGGCATCTCCCATGTAAGCAAAAGGTTCAAAACGCTATACTAAAAACATTTTTTGAGATAATCCAACTAAATTTCACTCAAATACTATGAACTATAGATTCAAACTCGGGGAAAAAAATGGATGAATACGAACAAGAAGGCGTGGTACCTCCCATATAAGCAAAATTTTCAAAATACTGCTGTGTAGGGTATTTAATGTTTGGCCAGGCCAAAGGTAACACCCTTACTAGTTTTAAATCACTATGGACCCTTGCGGTCTATGTGTGGCAATATTGCCGCCACCCTAACCTACTAGTTTTAAATAAATATCATGAATTCTATGCTATCAAGTAAGATTTTCGTAAAAACCTAACCCAATTTAATTGATTACTGACAGAATACCAGCCAAATCATATAATGACATTACTTTTGTCTCTATAAGAATTTTAAAAATTTAGTAGGGGATGGTGGGGAATCGTGGGCCACGTTTTTATTTTGTTAAATATCTTCAAAAAAAAAAAAAAATTTTGCAAATTGTAATATGGTATGTTATTCTACATGAAGTTAGGTAACTTTTGACTATTACACTTTCTAACAACTCTTTTGTTTTTTCCGACTTTTCGTGGTTTGAAAAAAATTAGTGTTTTTGCGATTTTCAAAAATGGTGGGGAATCGTGGGCCACCGCCGTAATTAAGTAAAAATCAAACAATTATGATGCAAAACTTTATTGAATTAGTTGAAATGATAAGTAAAGTTATTTGAATCGACAAAATGAAGAAGAAGGGTTATGCACGATCAAGCAGATACGCAATTTGGGAAATACGAAAATTTGATACAAAATATGTATTTATTGTTTTATTTATTGATTCACAGCCTCCATTTTGCACAAAACATCATAAACACAACATACAAATGTGTATTGAGACGAAAACTGTCAAAACACGGGTGGCCCACGAAGTGGCTCACGATTCCCCACAAGCTACTTTTTGCAAAACAACATATTTACCTGTGTTTTGTCGTAGCAATTCGTCCAAGGATGATGGAAATCAAACACGCAAAAAAAGTTTTGCAGATATTTTTTTTTGGGCGAGTATTGTACAAAGCAAATAAAACGCGTACGTTTGTCAACAACCAATGTAAAAATAAGTTGAGGCTAAGAGAAAACGATTACAGTTGCATTTAACTATTTATCTCGACATACTGCCAAAAGGTGGCGGTGTCTCACGATTCCCCATGGCCCACGATTCCACACTTTCCCCTATGAAAATAAAAAAAATATTAAGTAAGTGCAAGGTAAAATTTTCGATCGAAAATGCGCCGAACTAAAGTTGAACACAGAGGTATGGTTTCTTGGGCAAATATTCATAAAATTGAATGAGCTTTCACATAGGGGTGTAGCCGAGGTCGATATATGCACAAATAAACGGTAATTAGTTCAAACATTTGAAAAATAGAAAAACTGTCCGTTTTCAAAATCGGCACGTGTTCCGATTTTGATTCTTGTCAGGATTGACTTCGGATGATGTCCCAAAAAGAACCCAGCAAAAACTCCGTCGTCCTCGAACCTTTGGGTTAAATTTTTTCAAGCGGGCCGTGAAATGTAAGATACATATGTGTATTTCCAAATGACGTTATTCACTATTCGTATGACAATGCATTAAAAAAATAAATGAAAAAGTAAAATTTTTAAAAAGGTTTTCATATATTTGTAGCAATTAAGAAGCACTACATTCAGTAAAAAAATTACAACAATCGACCCAAAAAATTTAAAGGTATAAACAAAAATATTCGATGACGTTACACTAAAAAAACCAGAAGTGGATTTCGACTTGGAGTGCAAAACTCTGCGAATTGGGCAAGGCTTTTAGATTTTTTTTTTTTTTTTAATAGCATTTGAAAAAACTCGAGTTTATTTTCCAAGTAATTAAATTAAAAATCTTTTCTGGTTTTTTCTATTATTAGTTTTAGTGCATGACGTAACACTCATGACGTAACTCACTTAAATTTCCATTGGGAAATTTTTAGTTGAAATTGTTTTTAAAAAAATATTGAAGACAAATTAAACATGAATTTTAGCTATTATATATTTTAACTTTTAATAAAATATGGCATCATCGCCTGTATTCCCAATAAATATTATTTGTCCCGGCGCTCTGTACATACTTATCAAATCTCATTTATGTGCGTTAAATATTTGCAGAGATACATATGATGAAGTGATTTTTATGGGGGCGTAGCACCCCTATCTTTTCCCAATTTACATTATTTGCCGTGGTGCTTTTTACCTATGTACTAAATCTTATCCATGTAAGTTAAATAGTTTCAGGGATATGATGATTTAATTTGTTGGCACACGGTGGACATTTCTGTGAAAATACCCATTTATAATATAATCGTGAAAAAAAAACTTCAAAAGTCTGCAAATGAAACACACTTAAAAGATAGCGTGAAGAACGAAACTCATTTGCATATATGTATATATATACCTATGTTTATATCTGACCGAATGTCAAAAGTATGTAGCGCACTGAGAGCACGCTAAGGCGACAACAAACGCGTTGATTTAAAATTTAATTTTTTATCTCTAAATTTCATTGCCGACAGCAATACTTGAAAAATTTTCGGTTGTGTGCGTACTTTGAAATCTTTTTTTTTCGCATGAATGTGTGGAAAAGTATGTGTATGTGTTTATCTGTGTGTGACGGATTTTTGCTTAGAACCTAAAAGACATTAATTACATAAAATTTTTAAACTTTTTATTTCTTAAATATATGCAGTCTTATGTACTTTTTGACACTGAGTTCGACTGTTACCTCAGAATTGCCAATATGCCTGCTAAATTTTGAGATATTGCTGCTTTCAGGCTTTTGGCACTGTTTCTTATCAAAAGACCTTCGAACTTTTTTTAAAATGGCTCTTACTTTTTGAGTTGTGTGCATTTGAAGAGAAGGTAGTTCAGCCCCATTCAAGGGAAGCAATTTTTTTGGGGGCGTAACACCGCCCATTTTTTATCCCAGAACATTCATTCCCCTTATCGGCAGTAGCACCTTTCATACTCTGCAGCAGATTTGAGCTCATTTTGAGTGTTTTTGGGCATTAATTTGTTTTTCGATACAAATATACATTTTTAATTTTGTCATTAGTATGTTGGCTGAAATGCCTGCTCTTCAAATTATCGTTACCCAGGAAGAAAAAGTTCTATTCGAAAAGTTTGAAGTTATATTTTGATCAGAAAATATATATTGAATATACATGTCGTTCCGATTTCGTGTCAACCCTCATATAAAAAATTCATAACGAATTCGTAACGATTTTGGTACCGAATTTCCGAGCTCCAAATTTTCGTAACAGGAATGCTCATCACCTAACTCTTTCTACTACAACGATAAATACAATAATTTACAAAATTACAACAATAGGCAATGAGCTACTTACTTGAACCATCCAATTTATTTTTTTTGTAGTTGTGCAGTGTTTTTTTGCATTTTTGTAAGTTGTGTTGTAGTTATTGTTGTTGTTAGTGTTGATTAATCATCAGTGGTTTTTTTTTTTCAAGTACTGCCTAATCGTTGCGCATTTCGTTTCATCGTTTTCTTTTACTTTGCACTCTTTTTTCTCGCAACACATTTTGTTGTGTATTTTTGAGCAGCACAAGGATACACAAGGACATTGCAACTTTTTCCGAAACTTTTTTTTTTTGTTACAGACACTCGTTCACCGCTATTGTGAACACTTTTTTCTCTGCACGAAGCATTAAACGAAGGCACTGCTGATATTCGTGTTTTCTTGACAGTTGGGAGTCGTGATGAATGGGACTGGATAAGGTATTATCTTAGGCATATCTTAATTTTGCCATAATTTAAGCAGCAGTTTGTTCATATTTCAATACCAAATAAAGACGATGGAAATATTGCTTACATTATATAGCCAAACAGTATCCTAACTATCGGTTTTTTCTTCAATTCGATTCAACAAAATTTCACTACACTCGTATCCGTATAGCCGATCCGTTACGGCACGCATTCTAATAAGTACTAAAATTATTTTAGAATTTCACCGTTGCTTAAGCCTCAAATAAACTAGTACTGTTGTTGTTGCTTCTGTTGCAAAGACAGTACTCGTCCTTTAAACGTAATGGAATGTTATCGTAGGGCAAAAATTTAAGTGCTAAAGACTTACTCTCTTTGTGCTTAATTTTTTGTACAGCAGCATCAACAACATTTCGCAAAGTACTTACGTGCTCCCTTCGCCGAAACGCTCTCATATAGTTATCCTGTCTTCAAAGTACAAAAATTCCAGCATTTGTTACAAGTTAAAACATTAAGGATGCCGAATCTGCTCAATTGACTATTATCTGCGTGAGTAAAGAAAGCCAGACAAGTAATGCTTCACACTCTTTGTACTAAATTAACATTAGTACCTTAACGTTTCTCTAACAATATGAGCATATTCCAAATTACTTTTACTGACCTAGTAACCACATGAAGATTGTTGCTGTGAATGTTCCTAACATTTAACATGTGTTGATGAAAATATTTCGTTATGTTAAGCTCAATGACTTTTAGGATAAAATGTTGTTTAAAATGTAATTTAACTGTTACAGTAAAGTGGTAGAAGAGCATTACAGTTTGTTGACAGCTCGTATATAAATACTGGGAACAGTTCTTTATACATTCATATGTGCTGTAGAGTACATTTCATAACTGTTAACTAAATAAAATTCTTGTTTGTGAAATGATAACCCACATACTCTATAAAACAAAAGTGTGGTACTAACGTACAGTTAATAGGGTCGAAATTTAGATTCATCCCGAAACCGACTCAGAAGTTAGGAGGACTCTGAAAATCGATATCTGGATCATTTAATTTTTTTTCATTCAGAGAAAAACCAATGATTTTACTGGAAGCCCATTTTGGCTAAAAAATAAAATGTTTTTTGGTCATAACTTTCCTTTCATTACAAAATGGACAACCAAGGATGCTTTAGAATAAAGACAAAAACCTTGGCATTTAAAAATTATAAATTTTGGAAGTATAGATCAAGGACGGCAGCTTATAACGAAAGTGAACTAGTTTCGGCTCGCATACAAACACAAGAATATTTCAATATTTTGGAAATTTCGCAGAAGTAGGGGAGACTGGGGCACATTTGACACTAAATTTTCAAAGGCCTGAATCTTTGAAAATTATAGCACGATCTTAATACTCTTCACTGTTTCTGAAACATTGATGATTTAAGATTAAAAGCAAGAAAAAAAAATTTTAAAAAAATTGCATTAAGAGTCTTTTTTTAAATTTTTTCAAAAAAAGTCATTTTGTCAAATGTGCCCCTGGTACGGGGCACATTTGACATTGCAAGGGGCACATTTGACACTCACAAAAATAACACAAAAACATAAAAAAAAAACATCAATACATATATTTTTTTCATATAAATGCAAATAATAAGTATGCATGTATTAACGAAGACTTATTTTATATATAAGTCGATGTCAAATATGTATTAAGTGCGTGAACGTGAAGTTGAGGCTGGATTTGTTGGAGTTGGTAGCTTAACTTTTTCGACCCGGCTGGGACAATATATATATGTAAATTGGGATATATTATCCCAGCCGGGTCGAAAGGGTTAAACTAAATTGCACTCCTCAAAGTCAGGCAAACATCAAACATAAAACAAGTTTTCAATATAAAGTACAATTTCCAACAATACCCTTAATGAAAACATCAACATAAAATGTTAAATAAGATAAGACCCAGCATGGTGGAAATTTCTTTGGTCTGGATTTTGGGTAACACCATTGTCAAGATATCTGCAGCGCTGTCACATGATGGGACGTATTTCAAATCGATTTGATTATTAGTAAAAATTTCGCATACATGATGAACTTTGATGTCAATATGTTTACATCGGCATTTCATCCATCCAGATTTTCAAATTAAAATAAGTGGAAAAGGTCCCGGAAAGCATCTATTCAAAAATCTTGTATAGTAGACAAAACAAAAGTAACAAATTATATCAAATCAAATGAAATGGATTCTGTGGCGAAAGTCGGTGTTCCTCGTTGGTTTCCGATATAAGAAACAGCGTATTTAACTTGTTTTCATCGCCTTTGCATCTGTTCGCCTTCATTTTGTAGTGGCATACCATAAAAAACTAGAAAGTCTTATAAAATACACAAACACATATGTCTGCAGAACGTCAAATGTGCCCCTTCGGCAAAAGTCAAATGTGCCCCAAAATCTCTTGAAGAATTAAAAATATTTTAAAATTCAAACTATTTGACCTTGATAAAAAACACTTTTGTTCTATTAATTATAAAGGTTAGTGCTACCAAATTTGCGTACTTACTTTAAAAAAACCATACAACTTTATTTGCAAAACCCTTACGAACAAGATGCCGAAAATACCAAAAAAAAGCACAAAAAGTCAAAAAAACATATAAGCACCGGAGAAGTTGAAAGAAAACTGCCAAAGTACATTACGTTGCTTCCACTCTAATTAGTTATGTTTCTGCGTTTCAGGTTTTTGGTTCGAAAAGCGTTTTCACACCGAAAATGGCAAAGTCAAATGTGCCCCAGTGTCAAATGTACCCCAACTTACCCTACAACAATCACTGATATTTTTTTTAATATTATTCAAAGGCTCTGGATTGCACTGCGACCTAAAAGATCTTTTGTGCCGCCTCTTTCCCTATCAGAACAGTTCTAGACTATCTATAAATCGTGTCACTGCCGTGGGATTAATTTTACCTATGTCATTTGGATTCAAAATCTCGACACCTAGGTATCTTACTCTGCGTCTCACCGGGGGTAAGTACATAGTACATGTTCCGCTGTTTCCGAGTCCTCTAAGCAGAATCTACAGGAATCATCGTCTACCAAACCCATCTCTTTAAGGTGATAATTGAGTTTACAATGACCTGTCATTATTTCACTGTACGTTTTTATATCTTTTCTACTGAGATTTAAAACAGCTTCTGCCTTAATACGTTTTGGATCGATCAGCCTCTTCGCCTGTCGCATACCTTCTTTGGCTCTCCAGTGATCGGAGAGACTTTCCTTTTGCCATTCTCGTATTAAGTTATTTATAAAACTGTTGTTTACTTTGCAGAAGGGTTCTGGGCCTATGAAAGTATTAATCACTAATATAATTTTTGTAGTTATTTTCTGAGATCGCCAAAATTTCGCGGAATTAAAACATGTATGAAAAATTGTTTTTATTGTTTCCCTTAAAAAAAAAAAAACAAACAATTTTTCGTGTGTGTTGTGGTTCTCAGAAATTTTAAAAATTATTGAAATATTGTTGCTGTTGCAAACGAGCCACAAAAAAAAAATAGTTTTTGTGATTGTTGTCCTTCGAGGAATTTGAAATTGTTGTAAAAGCTGAAATTAATATTAGCGAATATTATCTATAAAACAGGGCGACAAATAATTTTTATTTCTGCGGCCTTAGTTTTGTGAGTAAATTCAGATTCACCAAGGACATGCGATGCCTAGTGAATAATTTATTTGTCAGGATTGACTCTATTTCTCGAGATATCCTTGCTTTAATGTGTAAAAATAGCTGTTCTGAAGCATATTTGAAGAAGTATAACACTCAGAGCAAACAGTGTTATTAATTTTTGTTAAAGGCATCAAAAAGTCACAACCTTCCTCACTAAATCGTACCTTTTAACTTTTCCAATTAGATCCTTACTTTCCGATTTATCATCCATTTCAACTCCATGCAAACAAAATAGCTATTTTTGATCTTTCAAGCAAGGATTTCTAGAGTACTAGGGTCAATATAGGCAAACAAACCAAACCCTTAGTGTTTAATTACTTCAGTGAATCTTTATTGACTCAAAAAACTAAGGCCGCAATAAAAAAAATGAGTCCTTTGTATGGAGTCGAAATATCATTACTTCAGGGGTCGAGTAATCAAAGTATAGATCTAGTCGGAAAAATTAAAAGGTAAGGTTAAATGTGGAAGGTTACGCCTTTTCGATTTTATTTACAAAAACTTAAGACACTGTCTACTGTGAGTGTTATCTTACTTCAAATATGCCTCAAAACAGCTATTTTTGCACTTGTAAACAAGAATATCTGGAAAACTAGAGTCAATTTGGTGAATCTGATATTATTTTCGTATTCAGTAGGTCATAATTACTCGAAATCAACTGCAAAACTCTATGCCGCAAAGTCGGTGTTGCCCTGTGTAATATATCAAAATCGATTTTTTTATTTGCTTGGAATTGTCCAAAAAATGCCTACGAGTGAATTTTTTCAGAATTTGAGTTTTTGATTGTTGCCTGAAAGTTTTTTGTCAATTCCGAAGGGACTTTCTGCATAGAATCCTAGTCTTACTTTAGAATCTGCCCATCAGCTCTAAATTTTGAGATATTTGAGGTGAATGACGGTTATTTTTGAGGTTTGATGATGACCCCACAAATCTTTTTTTGTTTTTTTTTTTACATAATTCATCGCGTAGGGCTACTTTTTTTCTTCAAAATGATTTTTTAAAAAGTCTCGTACGGTGTTTTCTTCAAAAGTTCTGGCCGAATTAAGATGATATCATGAAATCCTATATAAATACCAACCCAAAGCAGTCTATGAATTTTGTGATGTCATATTAAATCGACCACAGCTTTTGAAGAAAGTATCATAAGACATTTTTTAAGAGCTCATTTTAAAGAGAGAGTGTAGTACAACGTGATGAATTAAGTAAAAAAACATAAAAACTATTTGTGAAATCTGCATTGAACCTAAAAAATATTCGTGTTCGTGGATTCAACCTCAAATATCTCAAAAACTAGAGCTGACAGGCCAAGCCTAACCTCAGATTTGGATCCTTCAGGAATTACCTTCAGCTGCCCAGCAACAAAATCATTGTTGTGCTGTGTAATTTCTCAGAATATGATCAAAAAAAAATAAAAAGAAGATTTCCAAAAATTCTGAAAAAACTCACACTTATTCTTTGAAGGATTCTTAGCATTTTATTTTTTTGTAGATGCTTTGGTTTTGAGTAAACCTAGCATTTACAGCTGAAAACTCTCAATTTAATAAATGTTTTAAAAAATTATAAGATATCTCAAAAAATTCTACAAAAATTGATACGTATTTCTGGAAAACTCCAAGCATTTTTTGCTTTTTACGTTATTTCGTTAGATGACTTGCTTTTGAGTATAAAATCGTTTTTTCCACCGTGTAATTGAAAAACATAAAAAATCGATTTTGGGATGTGAAAATTATCTAAACCTCTAAAAAAATGTGTAATTTTTAAACTCCAAAATTTTTGTAAGAACATAGTCTTTATTTCTAAAATACCCTTGGGTATCCATTTTGGAATGAAAAAAAATTTGTGACCAAATACATATTTTTTTAGCCAAAATGGGCCTTCAGTAGAATCAAAAGTGCTACATTGGTTTTTCTCAAAATAAAACTAGTATACGTGATACCTTTGGCCTAGCCAAACATTAAATACCCTACACTGCAGTATTTTGGAAGTTTTTCTTTTACGGGAGATGGTCGTGGCATCAAAAATTCTCAAAACATTAGCTCAAATCTTGCACTTACTGTTTTAAATGTGTGAGTGAAATTTGGTTGCATTATCAAAAATTGTTTTCAGTATAGCATTTTGGATCTTTTACACTTATGTAGTAGGTGCCACGCCCTCTTCTCCGGGTTTTTTAGTTTTTGCTTACAGCTTGCATTTACTGTTTTTAGTGCTTTAGTGAAATTTGGTTATATTATCTCAAATAAAGCTTTCAGTATAGCATTTTGAAACTTTTGCTTATCTGGGAGGTGCCACGCCCTCTTGTTCGAATTCTCACAATTTTGGCTCAGAGCTTTTACTTACTATCTTTAGTATTAGTGTGTATTTTGCTTGAGTTATCGCAAATAATGCTTTTAATATTGCAATTGGAACATATTATTTGTATGGCTGGTAAGCGTGGCCGTTGACCGATTTCGCTCATTTTTAATCCCACAAGCTAAATTTGACGACGGAGGCAGTGTGCCAAATTTCATTAAAATACCTTGCTCAGTTTTCTCAAAAAAAGTATTTCCACGCACAGGCAGCGAGCCTGCCTGCCAGCCAGACAGACGAAAGCTGATAGAGAATTTATATACTTGTCCATACCTGCCACGCCTCCTTCTCTGCGGTACATACAGAAGGACAAAGTGAATATACCCTGGATGTAGGGTATAAAAATACGTATCTAGTAAGGTGGTTTAAAAATTTAAATTCACTTGGAATTGCGCTGCCACGGCACTATAAGTTTTTCTTTCATGCAAATAAGCATCATTCGAATTGTTAATCTATTTCACAGAACATATGATACATTCCAAATCTCTTTAAAAACCGAAAAAAGAAAAAATTTTTGTATTAAAAATTAAACTGTTGTATATGGAGTTTAGGCCGTCAATTCGAATTTGCAATTTATTTCTTCTTAAGTCTTATAGTTTTACAGGTGTTGTTCATTTAATGTGGAAAATACAGATTCCAAATTGAGTTGCCAGCCTGCAAAAATTTAATTAAATTTGAGAGCTAATGATAGAAATATTGGCCAAACAAATTTTTATCTTAAAGCCACCTGTTAGCTTTAGTATAACCATATTAATCTTTTAATAATGACTGAATAATTCACTTATGCTCTTCGAGTAATTTGTTTAAAATCACAAGACACCTTTTGACAAAATTAAATCCAAGTGTCATATTAAAATATTTGTAGACATTTTCACAGAAAATTGCAGATATACCTAACAATTTGTAATACTTTCAATTTTAGCAATTATATTCTTAGCATCCAGTTAACTTCTTTTTGCTTTAAATTTTACATGTTGTATATATGCATGTGTGCTTAAATCCTTTTTGAACAATTAAGTGCCATGGGCCAATTTCTCAATATTATGTTGCTTGGCTGTTGAAAACAAAAAAAACTCCAGATCCTTTTGCAACTGCCAAAGATTCAGATGAGCAAACGTCAAGTGCATTTTTCCTAAGCAAGTACTTGACTTTTAAACTCTTTTGCAAACAAATGCAGGCATGCATATAAATATATATATAAGAACACAAGCATACACAAGCACACATACACACCTTTACAAACATGTTATATATGGTGCATGTACTAACGAATATGGTTAAAAGAAAACCAAAATTATCATGAACTCGTTGAAGGAGGGCGCTGCACAGTAAACACAGCTTTTTTTAATCCTAGATGGTAACATAAAACTGAAATTGAGAAAATTTGTGGTTTTGATTTTGGTTATTTTTAAAATTCTTCTGAAATTATATTACAAAATATTCCGAAGCTAAAAGAAAAAGAGCTTTTCCACCTAGAAAAGATGAAGAATTGAGCAGATCTTTTAAAAACCAGAAAGAATATTGTTTATTCTATTGCAATTTGCGAAAATCAGAGAATCTAAAAAATATCCGGATTGGCTTTTGGGCGACCCATATAATGAAAATTAATTTTTAATTGAACTTTTGTGCAAAGATCGATTTTCATATAAATCTATCAATGCATTTTCTAACACTTAGTTGTGGGAATTTAAGGGGACATTCGCCCTTGTAATTGAAAACAAAAAAACACTTTTTAAAAATTTTATTATGAAAAAACTATTATATTTCTTAACAAAATTTCTTTTGGACATTGTTAAATATTGTTCAAAAAATATGAAAAAATGTTTTTTTTTTTATTTTTAGTTTCCCTTGGCTGCTGTAGAGGGCGTCATCCAAAAATAACTTTTCAAACTGGTAGAAAATTTTTCTCCAAATCTACTCGACCAATTTTAAAAAACCAAAAAGCATTCGATTACTCATAAAAAATATTAAACAATAAGCCACTGAAAATTTTAAAAAATATCCCCCCCCCCATTTTTTACGGCGCATTTTTTTAAGGTAAGTCCCTCAATTTTTTCGCGTTTTTTCATAAATATTCATACAAAAAATTCAAAATATAAAAAGTATGAATTTTAGAGGCTTATTGTATAGTTTTGAGTCTCAAGAATAAAATCCATTTTGAATTTTTCAAAAATCTTTTACAAGAGGTCTACAACATTTCCTACCTTTTAAAAAGTAACTTTTGGATGACGTCCTCTACAGCAGCCAAGGGAAAGTAAAAATAAAAAAAAAAAATTTTTCATATATTTTAGATAATATTTAACAATGTCCAAAAGAAATTTTGTCAATGAACATAATAGTTTTTTCACAATAAAATTTTTAGAAAGTGTTTTTAGTTTCAATTACAAGGGCGAATGTCCCCTTAAGGAACGGATTAAAAACACGGCTATAGTGACATATGTTTCGTTTTTCGCCACGAAGACTCATCGGGCTATTTTTGTTGTATTTATTAGTGTGTATTGAAATATATGGACGAGTTTTAAAACCCAATTCCACACTCAAATTATGAAAGAAGAAAGATAAACAACTCAGGAAATATAAATTTTTTGACTTTAAAATAAATTCCTAGCTGGCCAAATGGCCATTGTTTATAAAAACCGAGTGGTTTTGCACTGGAGCCTATCTAACGGTAAATTTTTTTCCAAAAAACACCATAGATATCGATTCGTGGTCTAAAATAACTTATGTGTGCAAATTTTCAGAGAGATCGTATGACGTGCAGGAGCGTCAGCAAAGGAATAAGAAACGATTATCTTCAATGAAACGAATACTTTTTGTACTGGAGCCTGTCTAACGGCAGATTTTTTTCCAAAAACCACTACAGATCTCAGTTCGTAGTCAAAAACAACTTATGTATGCAATTTTTCAGAGAGATTGTATGACATGCAGGAGTGTCAGCAAAGAAAAAAAAGCACTTATTTTCAATCAAACGTTTAATTTTTGTACTAGAGTCCATCTAACGATTCATTTTTTTCAAAAGAAACTTGTGGTACTTGATTTGTCATAAAAAATAAACTATGCACCCAAATTTTAAGATTGGTGGAACGACGTGTGGGAGTGTCAGCGAAGGATTAAAAAATGGTATACAGCCATTTCATGCCAATCGTAACAAGATCTGGCACACCCCTTCCGATTTCGCTGAAATTTGGTACATGGTTTCGTTTCATGCTTAAACTTTGAGAAATGGCAAAAAAAAAAATGTTGCGATTTTTTTTGTGGCTTGTGGAGGGGTGCAAAAAGTCGAAAAATAGGTAAAATGTAACAAACTCCTCTCCTCAAATAATTACCAATAACTTGGCCATTTCTTAACCGATTTTCATGTCTAGATCTGTTTTGGAAAGGCATTGAATAAGGCTATAAGCTCAAAATAAAATTTTTCGTTGTTGATAAAAAGTACTACATTTATTACTATTTTAGTACTAAACTACAAAAAACGTGCCCGAGTACACTTTTGTTACCTTACAAAATATTTTTTTTTGGAAAGAAAAAAAAAAAATCTTTCAGTCAAAAAAGAAAGAAAATTGGTATGTCTCGAGGCTAAGAAGTTATGATTTTTTGGAAATTTAAAAAAAGGTCCGATCAGAAAATGGCCCATAGCTGGAACATTTCTTATCTCATTTTAATATTTGGAGTATTTTTAGAAAGGGATTGAATCATTCTATGCGCACAAGTAAAAGTTTTTTGTATTTGGTAAAAATTACTAAATTTGCTATTTTAGTACTAAACTACTAAAAACGCTTTAGTATCTATTTTCGACCTTCCAAAATATTTTTTTAGAAAAGAAGACAAAATTACCTTTCAAATGAATCTAAAATTTGGATAGTACCATTAATGGTATAGGAGTAATGATTTTTTGAACATTTCAGTACATGCAATATTTCGTACAATGTAGGTTTTTTTGTAATTTACATCATTTTGAATTCCTCGAAAGATTTTGAAAATGAAATGCGCAATACGGTTACGGCCTAAGGGAACAAAATCATGAAATTTCTGGGTCCCTGGTATGGCTTTTACATTTTGAAAAGCGTTGGAGAGTTGCAATGCAGGTGCTTCATATTCAGCAATTGCACAATATCGATAAATTATGTCGGACTTTTAACTATTTGCTCATTCGAAAGGTGTCCTGGCATCAGTTTTTTGGCCTTGGTGAGGTTTTTGCAAACTTGCTCTTGAAGTATTTCGTTTGAAGGAGCCACCAATACCATCTCATAGCCCTTTTTCGTGAGATATAGCTAAAAAGTGCCATTGTGCGTCGAAACAAATTTTTTCTATAAGTCCCTTTGGACGTAATCGTATTGCAGCGCGGCTTATAGCCTGATTCAATGCCTTTCCAAAACAGGTCTAAACATGAAAATCGGTTAAGAAATGGCCAAGTTATTGGTAATTATTTGAGGAGAGTTTGTTACATTTTACCTATTTTTCGACTTTTTGCACCCCTGCACAAGCCACAAAAAAATCGCAACATTTTTTTTTTTTGCCTTTTCTCAAAGTTTAAGCATGAAACGAAACCATTTACCAAATTTCAGCGAAATCGGAAGGGGTGTGCCAGATCTTGTTACGATTGGCATGAAATGACTGTATACCATTTTTTAATCCTTCGCTGACACTCCCACACGTCGTTCCACCAATCTTAAAATTTGGGTGCATAGTTTATTTTTTATGACGAATCAAGTACCATAAGTTTCTTTTGAAAAAAATGAATCGTTAGATGGACTCTAGTACAAAAATTAAACGTTTGATTGAAAATAAGTGCTTTTTTTTCTTTGCTGACACTCCTGCATGTCATACAATCTCTCTGAAAAATTGCATACATAAGTTGTTTTCGACTACGAACTGAGATCTGTAGTGGTTTTTGGAAAAAAATCTGCCGTTAGACAGGCTCCAGTACAAAAAGTATTCGTTTCATTGAAGATAATCGTTTCTTATTCCTTTGCTGACGCTCCTGCACGTCATACGATCTCTCTGAAAATTTGCACACATAAGTTATTTTAGACCACAAATCGATATCTATGGTGTTTTTTGGAAAAAAATTTTCCGTTAGATAGGCTCCAGTGCAAAATCACTCGGTTTTTATAAACAATGGCCATTTGGCCAGCTAGGAATTTATTTTAAAGTAAAAAAATTTATATTCCCTGACTTTTTTATCTCTCTTCTTTCATAATTTGAGTGTGGAATTGGGTGTTCGTTTTTCGATACACACTAGTATTTATAATTATTTTTTATTTTATTAAATTAATTATATATGAAAAATTTCAAGTTGAAATTTCATTAAAGTCGAATCGACTGACAAGTATTAAAATTAATTAGAACTGACCCAGTAAGAGCGAAGTTAATAAAAAAAAGATAGTCGAAACGTCTTACACTATCTTTAACGCATAAAAAATCATTAATAACATAATTTTCAATGCAAAAATTAAATCACACTTAGGTTATTGTTAGTCCTTTCAAAGAATACTAATACAAATAAAGCACTCTTATTTAATGTTTCTACCGGAGATTCAGCTGTGATGAGGTCTATAAAGGTAAAGGCCGAAAGAGATTTAATTTTGATAGTCAATGTCATAAGCGAGATAACAAAAGTTGCTTTACATTTTCTTCTGAATATTTATCTTCCAGTTTGTTTGTTTTTAATGACATTTAATGTCAAGTTAAGGGGTTATACTGGATTGGAAATAGCCAAAAGCGATAGCCCTGAAGAAATTTTTACGCAGATTTTAAATAAATCTCCTCAGAAATTGATTTATTTCTGTATGGTTAGTCACGTGATTTACACCGAGATTAAGAGCTTAGTCTCGAAACAGCCGAATATCACCTCATAAGTCTTCGGTGGAAACGTAGTATCACACTTCACGCACCCGAAACGCATGTGCACTTTGCAAAAACAACAAGCAAAGATTATCCGACGGTTTGAAAAAAATTAACCGAAGAAGTACATTGAGAGAAGAGAAAAAATCTAAAGAGAAGGAAATGTTCGTCGATTCGACGAGGCGTAGCTATCCGGTATTAACACAAATATGGACAAATTTGTTCTGTTTTTTCTACTGAATTAAAAAGAAGTTTGCTGTAGCTAAAATCATAGAATTTCTTTATCAAATTATCTGCAAATGTCCACTGTACTTAGCTGCTCCCTTTCAAAAGAGTCAACAATAAAACTTCTTCTAAAAAAGTAGTTGCAGTACAAAATGCGCAGATAGTAAGGGTTCATCTAAGTACGTATGTATTTATGTATGTATGCATAAGTATTTGTGCGTGCTATTGTATTTGTGTGTTTGAAAGCTTCAGTTAAATTTTGTTATTTTTTACAAAGTTTTCTCTTTTTTTCTGTCGAAATTCCTTGCTGCTTTAACTTACGAGTGCAAGCTTGGTTTTCGCACATTAGTGTTAGTGTGCATCTTTGTTTGTGTGAGTTTTACACAAAATCTCTAGATTATCCTTTTTTGGTGTTTGACTGCAAAAATAACTCACACATGCTCACATTATGCTGAGTGGGCCACTCAATGCCAACATATTGCACTTTCGTGTGTGGTGAGTAATCACTGTTTGTTGTTCTTTAAGTTGGGGGTGATATGTGTGTGGGGCGTGAGATATGATACATAGCAAAACAGAAGCAGCTAAAAGTGGTTTGTGGCAGCTTAACGGTTGCCAAGTAGCTGCCGCTAAACCGCATAACTAAGCAACGTGCATTCATAAGCGGCGTTTAAGTGAATTTCTACGCAACATCCAATGAAGTTCAAAATCAACAACAATATGGCAACACTTGGTCATTAGTTGCATTTACTAATAAAGCAACTTGTTTGTGTTGTGGGTGGCAATGCAAACAATGGGCGCATTGCGGTTCTTGCTTAAGTAAATTAAGTTATTACTACACCCAAAAAAATCTGTTGTAAAAGTGTAGCAAAATGCTGTATGTTTGTATGTTTTACAGCATTTACTTTCATTTTTCATCCCATATTTTTCGCAGTTAATATTACAATTTTGTTGTACATTTGAAAAATTAGCTGTGAAAAATAAAAAATTTGCTGTAGATTTCACAACAAAAAAAAGTTTATATCGATAATTTTAACAAATTTCTGGTAGAAATTATTGCATTTGCTGTAAAATTAACAGTTAATTGTAAATTCGATTATATTAACTTTTAAATTAGCAAATCCACAGAGAATTGTAAAATCCACAACAAAACGTTTTTAAAACTACCGCAGCAATTTTTTTGGGTGTATGAAGTCTTTCGAATAATAGAAGTTTGCTTAGCGGCAATGTTGCCTAAAATTTGCGTTTCAACATTAACATGGTCTTGGACTGCCAGAATTACACAATTCAGTAAGACAATTGAAGCGTGATTAGCACTAAGCACCAAGATTTTACTATCATAGGTTTTGATTGGGTGTGGAACTAAGAAAAAGCCGCATAGTGGTCTGTGAGAGAGCGCTAACCGGTCATAAGTTAGAAAATGAGTGCGTCCAAACGATAACGATGATGCATAAATCTAAAGTAATATAATACAATTTCTTTGTTAACGCATCTTGAACTTTATGAATTCAGAAAGTGTAAATTTTTACAAAAATTTAAAAAAAAACAGACTTTAAATAAGCATATCTTAAAAAGTAAATGGTCCTACCTGCTAAAACTTAAAGTAAGTTTTGTTTGATCTGTTTGTATTCCCAAATATAATTTGTTTTTTAAATAGAAAGGAAATTCGGATCATCAAGGAAATTCCTTATTTCTTGTGGATACAACTTAAAAGTTTCTGAATAATTGTCAGCCATCCCGTTCATATCACAATTTGGAGTACAATGAGTTTTGCTTCTGCGAGTTTTTTGTATTCTGGCAACGCTCCAGTTTCGTAAAACTGAGAAAAGCAAAACCATTTGAAATATAGCAAAAAAAATCGATATCTGAAATAGAATTGGTAGAATCTAGTCATTTGTTAAAAATGGACATAATCTGGTGAAGGAAACGCACACCTCATAAATAGTCCAAAATTTTAAATCGAAAAAACTTCGTGAATATTTGATATAGAACAATAATATTTGATATATGAGAGCATCTAGCTATTAGCTGAAACTGAGCGTGATCGGAAAGGATACACCTACTTTCATATAGTCCGAAATTGTCCGCGATTTTGTTTTCGAAAAATTTATCCGAAATTTGGAAAAAGCGAAATCAAAAACTCACCTTGCCACTATTTTGTCGCAATATAAAAATTCTTTAAGAAAATTGTGCGCCTTTTTGGATAAACCATACTGTTTTCAAAAAAGTCGAAATCTGCAACCTCAAAATTCTACAAGTTTGTTTTGCAGCCATTCCATGCCTAGCGTAACAAGATCTGCCACACCCCTTCTGATTTCGCAGAAATTTAGTACATGGTTTCGCTTCATGCCTAATCTTTTAAAAATGGCAAAATTTGCGATGTTTTTGTGGCTTTTGGAGGGGTACAAAGAGTGGAAAAATCGGTAAATTGTGACAAACTGAACTCAAATTATTGTCAATGGGTGCTATTCTTGATTCCGTCGGAAAGCATTTACCGCGCGGAAGCAAATTTTGCTATTATTGGTTCCGAAAATTAGTTACATCTGTCAACACTGTTCCGCAAAACAGATATATTTGGCATTATTGTATCCGCAAATAATTTGACAAATTCAACATCCCTGACATCGAAGTGACGTTTATTTTTGTGTATTCTTGATTCCGACGGATAGATATATAGTATTTTCCTTCCGCGAATTTTTTGTGTCAGAAAGACTATAAAATGTTAAAAATATATGCTTTTTTGTTAATTTTGCTGTTGTTATTGATTGGGAAAGTAAGCTAAATATTTTATAACAATTTTAAAACTACGCAATAGTCGGTTTAATTAAAAATTACAAAATTTATTTTTAAAATAAAACTCAAAATTCATAAAAGAAACACTTCATTTTATTTTATTGTATAAAGGAAACAATTCATCTTTATTCTGATAAGATATGCAACTCATATAGAAGTCACTTTCACATCCAACCTTCGCTGCGGTGATCAAACGATGAAATGTTGTCACTTGGAAAAAAAAAAATTATCAACAAACACTTTTTTACAAAAAACAACTTTAGAAAAACACGAGTCTTCACCGAACTCTAAAATTTATATGTAATTAATCCTTAAATCGCACTGAAAAAGCTATTTTTTCCACATGATATTTACAAAAAATTATCAAAGGTTCATAATTTTTCTTTGTGGACACTTCTAATTTTTTTTATCCTTTGTCATCTGTGAAAATGTTAGAGATGTTCTTATTTCAGGGTTTCCAATATTTTCGTTCGATATTCCTCTACCGTCGGAATCAATAATAGTAGTTTTCATATCGAACGATATTTCTTTCCGCGAAAATTTCCTTATCGAACGGAATCAATAATAGCACCCAATAACTTGGATATTTCGGATCACGCCCCAACTTTGTATTGGAAGTAGGCGTGTCCGTCGGCGGATTTTGTTCATATTCACAGATTTTTGTTATTTTAATGTAAAAAACATCTGTACCAAATTCCAATAGCCTCACTATTATTACTATATATGACCGCCGTTCTATACAAACCCTCCCATTGTGCGCCGCGACGTTTTGTTTTCAAAAAAGTTTCTCACAAATTTGCAATCAGCGACCTCAAAAACCGTGCTAGCTATCATTGTTTGAGAAAATTGTCATCCGCGTGGAAATTTTTCAAATGGTAGCTCAAGAGTTTTTCATTTTTATTGAGGTGCTTAGATAGCTCACAATGCTTTTAAGATCTAGAGATAGCTATTTTAAATTTCTTAGCTGATTTTCATGTTCAGACAAATTTCGAAGTGTTTTTGTATTTGCTAAAATTACTACATATTTGTAGTATTTTTTTGGTACCAACATTTTTTTTGCCATTTAATTGGCCTAAAAAGAAAAAATTTACTAAAGTGAAGTGAAATCGGTTATGGTTAATTCATTTGTTGTTACGATAGTCATGCAACGGTTGATTTTTTAATTGAAGGTTCCCAACTCATATTCGCGAAATTTATAAAATTTCTCTGCGCTTTCACTAGGTAATAAAAATTGACCTGCTCTGATAAAATTCAAATCGCTCAAACGAAGTATTTGGACGCGATGATCGACTATTGCCTATTGCCTTTAATGCAATTTTTTTATTTCCTCTTGAACACCGACCCAGTTACCTTGGAGTATAAAAATGTAGCTAACCCAAAAAGTAGGCAGCATATTTTTTTGCATAAAGAAAAAGTAACAAAAAAGCGCTCATATCCGCCGACAGCATATTTGCATGTTTGACCTAAAAATGAGAAAAATGGTTGCTTTTTTATAGCGTTGCAAATAGAACGAAAACAAAAAGCGCAGTGCTGCACTACACTTTTGATAGTAGTGTAGAAACAATGACATCAGGTGCTACTACTACATACATATATAAGCAATATCCCAGAAAACATTTTAAAGAACTTTAAATCTACCAGTCAAGTTTTACGTGATAAAATTTCAACGCAAAATTTTATTTTTTTAACGAATTAATACATTTAAAAACCATCTTGGGGATTTAATTTCAAATTCCATTTCTGACTCTGCATGACAGGACCGTATCTTCCAAACAAACCAATGTCCGCGATAAGAAACGACAACGTAAAAGATTAATATGATCTCACCGAAGCGATTGAAATGTGCATTTTTTGCGATTGGAAATGTTTGCTGGGATATGCTATAAATTTATTCTGTTGAGCATGTGTTAGTGCTGTGGTTGGGATTTAGTTGGTGATATGCATGTGCTATGGGTAAAACATTCGCTATACATCATTGATCTCCGTTGGCAGTTGGGGAACATTTTCGCTTGTTTTTTTTTATGCCACGACGATTCAATAAAAATAAAAACGAAAAGCTTTAGGTAACTGTAATGCATGTAAAGTGCTTGGATTTTTCCATAGGTACGACCTGATGACATGGTTTAATTTTTTTAGGCGTGTCCCCATTTTTAGTGTTTTCCCATTTAACATATGAAAACACTTCCGGTTGTCGTTAGTGCAATGCATTTGCATTGTACACCAAAAAAACTTAAAAGTACAACACAACATTAAATCTAAAGGCAGGATATGTATTTTATTAAGTGCTTACCCAGTTGCATCCACAGATGGTTTTAAATGGTGATGGAATTTTATATATTTAGGTTTTTGATAAATTTCACCACTTTTTTATTGTGGTTATGGTATTCTTAATATTAAAATATATAACGAAAATTATCAAAATTCAAATCGATTACACTGTTCAACGGCAAAAAAAAATATCTGAGTTTGGACTATGTTATTATTATTCCTTGCTATTGATATAGTAGGACTGAATTTACAAAATTTTTATGATGCCATTTTAAAATGATCTTAATTTTTTAAAGAATTATACGAGACTAATTGATAGCTCGTTTCGAAGACGAAGAATAGTTCTATATAATTTATTTTAGGAAATATCAAAAAAAATTTGTTTAGTACTTTTTATACTATTGTATTGTATATAATCTGAAAAATTGTGTTTTTTTTTTACTTTTAGGTTAGGATGTCTAAAAAATCATATGTGATTGAGCAATTTTGAGTTCGGATTTGATTTTGGCATTGGTAAATGCATCGAAAATTACTACTTCTATTTTTTTTAGCTTTTAGATTTTTTTTTTAAGAAAACTTAGTAAACTTTCAATGTGAGGTAGGCGTGTCAGTTGACGTATTGTGCCCAAATATTTCTTATTAAGCATGCGAAATTTCATTGTTATTGGAGAGCGCCTTTTTTTTCCCAAAAATACCACTGTGCATTGTTGCGCAACACTATGGCTGCAGCTTCGAAAATATTGCCATTTTTGAATTTGCTGTGGGTTGCTATAATGGCAAATGTTTAAAACAAAAGCAAACACAGAACACAGCTAAAATAAGCAAAAAGCAAATATTTAGCTCACGCTTTAGATCAAGCTGCAATGTTTATGATAAAGCAAGTGATGAATATTTCTTTAGCTAATGGAGTGCGATATTGTTAGCACACGTTTGACGCGACATGCTTTTGCTGGTGGAAATCGCAAAAGGAAGGTCATGAAATTTAATTTTTTTTTTCTTCTGATGTAATACTTGACAGTAGCTTCTGAAGGAGCTACCCATCCTGACGAGAGGAGTTTTCTTAATGGGTTTGAGTCTCGCACGCATGCTACAGACGCTTTTAATTCTCCTTTAAAAAAAAACATGCTTTTGCTGGTATTGTTTGATGATTTACCTTGAAGTGAAGATATTTGAGCAGATATTTAAGTCATATGAATCCAAAGATTGCTTTTCAATACCACATATCTTAAATTATTACTTTAAAAATTCATTTGCTTTTACTTTCAAAATGTTCGTTGTGGCTTTTGACACCGACAAAACCGATTCTCAATTGCGATACCTAACTCGTTTCTTGAGTGCTACTTTTAAAGGCTTATTGGCACAGGTTTTTCTTTTGAAATAATTTCAAAAAGAGAATTTGACTGGTGTCAAATCACAAGAAATCTGTGGCCCATTGACAACACTGCTTCGCGAAATAATGCTTCGTGGGAAGTTTTTCTGCACTGACTGTGCCGTTTTGTTGAAACCAAATTTTATCCACAGTTCGTTTTGCTGTACAACATCAGGATTTTGTTTAAAACAACTCCATAACTGTGAATGCCAGATCTTTATAAAATAGATTGTTTTTTTATTTATATATTTAAGTCTTATTCACCTTATGAAACACCTGTTGACCCACCCCATACATATTTTTGTAATTTTTAACTTTCGTTATTAAATGGGCCATTTTCTTTAAGGGGAACGTTTTGGCAAAGCTTTAAAAACGTACTTATTTTCTGTTTGTTTATTTATCCTTTAACCTTCGGTGCGTGTGTTATTTGCTCCTTTTTAATGTTCACATAAATAAACAGTAAATAGCTTGGCGAAAACATTACACTGTCTATCTAAATGTTCCTTTAACAGTTGGTGATTTTTGTTTTCTTTTAGAGTCTTTACTTTTTTATGTTGTTTTGCTCTGATAGTCATCTGAATTAATTTTCTTTCTTGTCTTTTGCCAGTCCTTTGGTTTGTTTGTTTGTGTACATCTGTATAATAGACAAACAAATATGAGAAGAAAAAAACTGAACAGCACTAAAACGTATAAAGAAAATAAGTACCAATGCCAACTACTGTAAGAAATTATTTAATTTAATTTAAAAACCAAACAGCCCAAGAACACTAAAAACTCGGCAAATTAAAGAAAAAAACAATTTTAATTGCGCATCACCAAATGTTTTAAGTAAAATTGTTGGTTAAGACAAAGGCCTCAGTCAAATTGGCGAGTTAAATGAAGTTCACGGGTCAGCAATTTAAAAAAAAAAAACAAATTGCTTCTAAATAAGTGCTTTTGTGGTTGCTTTGTTTGCGCTGTTGGTGTTTTTTTTTTTTTTTTTTAATTTCAATTACACTTAGAAGTAAATTTTTTTATCGGACATTCCAATTTGGTTGTGCAAGTGTGAAGTATCCCGTGGCTTGTAAAACCTTGAACAAGTTTAAGTAGGAAGCTGAAGTCTCTACCCGTCTGGATTGTTACAAAATATGATTTGTATATGACACAAGTAGGTATGGGTATGCGTGCTTAATTGGTTTGCGCGAGTAAAGGAATTTTGAAATTCATACGATTTATTTTTCAAAAACGGGACCATCAATTAAATCTTTCTTTATTTTAAGTAATCTGGTAAAAAACATATATAGTCTTATTGTATGCATTTCTTTAAAGTTTTTTTCGAATGTATTATTGAACCAAGAGCTTTGGCCAACTTTCAGATTCTATTTCTTCTCGTAATGCATATTCATGTCTAATTCCATAGCAATTACAGCAATAATTTAAACAGCA
The DNA here is from genome assembly GCA_951812925.1 of Calliopum simillimum. Taxonomy (NCBI): domain Eukaryota; kingdom Metazoa; phylum Arthropoda; class Insecta; order Diptera; family Lauxaniidae; genus Calliopum; species Calliopum simillimum. The sequence goes on along the minus strand of OX638371.1, from coordinate 57,301,043 downwards.
ATAAACAGGATCAAAATATCAAAATATAAATATGATGACGAATCGAACGTGTACCTACCCAAGGGGAAAAGAAGTGCTTCAAAAACCTTTCTTAAGTGCATCTTTTTCACCAATAAGCACTTCCGCTCCGTAAGAACTATACTTTCTTTTCAACATTGTATGTTATAGGATGTAAGCGAGAAAAAGCTTACCGCAGTCTTACCAAAAAAGGCCTTTAATGCTGCGGTAAGCGTTTTTTAAATAAAATTCAAAAAAAAAAGAAAAAAACTGGCCGCACCAGGATTTGAATCCACGACCGTCCGTGTGATAGATAGAAACTGATTAAATTTACTTACATTTGCCAACTCTTAGACCGCTACAACAATGCCCGATGATATGAAGATGTATTCAATTTGTATATAGTAAGTTCGGGTAATGTGATATAGGCATTTTTGTTTTCTAAATTATACGTAGTTTTCAAAGCATAGCTGCTACCTCTTCATGAAATATGTTTTATTGATGTATTGTGCAGTATATTATGATTTTGGAGTTCTTCAGCGTGGGCCAATCTTAAGCTATTTCAATAAAATTGAAAAAAGGCAAAAAAAGTTAAGAAAAAAAATCGGCGGGTAATGTGATATAGGGGAGACTGGGGCACATTTGACACTAAATTTTCAAAGCCCTGTATCTTTGAAAATCACTGCACGATCTTAATATTCTTTACTGTTTCTGAAACATTGATTATTTAAGGTTAAAACCAAGAAAAAAAAAATTTTCAAAACATTGCATTAAGAGTCCTTTTTTAAAATTTTTCAAAAAAAGTCATTTTGTCAAATGTGCCCCTGGTACGGGGCACATTTGACATTGCAAGGGGCACATTTGACACTCACAAAAATAACACAAAAACATTAATACATATATTTTATTCATATAAATGCAAATAATAAGTATGTATGTATTACCGAAGACTTATTTTATATATAAGTCGTTGTCAAATACGTATTTAGAGCGTGAACGTGAAGTTGAGGCTGGCTTGGTTCGAGTTTGTAGTTTAAATCTATCGCACTCCTCAAAGTCAGGCAAATATCAAACATTAAACAAGTTTTCAATATAAAGTACAATTTCCAATAATACCATTAATGAAAACATCAACATAAAATGTTAAATTAGATAAGACCCAGTTTGGTGGAAATTTCTTTGGTCTGGATTTTGGGAAACACTATTGTCAAGATATCTGCAGCGCTTTCACATGATGGGACGTATTTCAAATCGATTTGATTATTAGTAAAAGCTTCGCATACATGATGAACTTTGATGTCAATATGTTTACATCGGCAATTCACCCATCCAGATTTTCAAATTAAAATAAGTGGTAAAGGTCCTGGAAAGCATTTATTCAAAAATCTTGTATTGTAGACAAAACAAAAGTAACAAATTATATCAAATCAAATGAAATGGATTCTGTGGCGGAAGTCGGGGTTTCTCGTTGGTTTCCGATATTAGAAACAGCGTATTTAACTTTTTTTCATCGCCTTAGCGTGTGTTCGTCTTCATTTTGAAGTGGCATACCATATCTTTAAAAAGATAAAAATAGAAAATCTTATAAAATACACAAACACATATGTCTGGAGAACGTCAAATGTGCCCCTTCGGCAAAAGTCAAATGTGCCCCAAAATCTCTTGGAGAATTAAAAATATTTTAAAATTCAAACTATTTGACCTTGATAAAAAACACTTTTATTCCATTAATTATAAAGGTTAGTGCTACCAAATTTTCATACTTACTTTTAAAAAAAAATACAACTTTATTTGCAAAACCCTTACGAACAAGATACCGAAAATTACAAAAAAATACAAAATGTTAAAAAAACATATAAGCGCGGGAGGAGTTGAAAGAGAACTGCCAAAGTTCGTTGCGTTGCTTCCACTCTAATAAGTTATGTTTCTGCATTTCAGGTTTTTGGTTCGAAAGGCGTGTTCACACCGAAAATGGCAAAGTCAAATGTGCCCCAGTGTCAAATGTACCCCAGCTTACCCTACTTTATCGCATGGACCAACAAATTGCATTTTCGACAAAAAGATCATCGTGTTATAAAGATACTTTTGTTGTGGAACTTTTACTTCAGATAAGGAGTGATAAACATTACTAAAATCGCTTTTACAAAGCTTTAGCTCATTTTTCTTAAAATCTGTGACCTTTATATAAAAATGTTGGACCAACAAATTGTTAATAAGGAAAACCGTTTTAAATTTGGGCCAAAAGACCATCGTGTCAAACATTTTGCATTGCATGTGGAACATCAAATATTTTCGGCGCCAGAGTGCACTATATCACATTACTCGAATTTCAGTTTTAAAACAATCAGGTTATTTTTGAAAAACACACTCCAGCAAATAAAAAATTCAATTGATTTATGGTTAGGTATATTCACCCACTAGCAGAATTTACTATTGCGGCTATGATATCAATTTTAGTTTTGGCGAGATCCTAACATAAAGCACACGCAAATAAAGTTTTTTATTTACTGCTAAATCGATTTTACAACACTGAAGGCAGAATAAATAAAGGTGGGCGCTCAAAAACTTGCAGCACGTTTCTTTTTCAGTTACTGTGGTGTTGACGTAAAAATCATTATCGAGAGTTGTTTATTTAAGAAAATATGCTGGTATATCACATTACCCGCCTATATCACATTACCCGAAGTTACTCTATTAAGCAAATGTTGTTCAAACAGAATTTGACATTCGAATGCTCCTATAGCCTTACGTAGAATCATTGTGCAATCAGTTTCGATTCAATTAAGCAAAAGTAAATACCCAATAAAACTTTTGAATAAATTTGTAGCCTCTTATACGATAATTGATTACCTAACGTGTTACTGGAATGTTAAAACATTTTAAATATTAAATGTAATGCAATAAATAATAAAATACTTTTTCAATTATATGTGATACAATGGGTAATGTGTGATCATAAATCATTTCGAAAATTTTTTACTTAAGATTTTTTGATTTTTAAGTTATTTTGACGTTAATATTCGTAAATATTTCAAAAGAAATAAATAGTAAAAATTATAATATTTCAGATAAGTTTCCCCTGATAAACTTTCAGCCCAAAACATAACCGTATATACTTATATCTATAACGTCCTACTATATTCATTTAGTCCTTATATAACGCAAAAGTAACCCAGAAAGTAATCTTTACAAATAATTTTTCGATTACTCGATCGATTACATGTAAGCGAGTGATTTTTAAGGGTAATCGACTACGCCCAATGACATGCATGTGTTAAAATAATGCCTTATGTAACCCAGAAAGTAATCGATGCAAACAATTTTCTGGATTACTCCACCAATTACATGTAAACGAAGATTTTACTGGGTAATTTAGAGAAAAGATAATAGAAAAGTGAAATAAAAAAAGTTTGAATAAAAAATATTTTGATAAAAAAAAAATAAAGCAAAAAAATAAAAAAAGGAAAAATAAAATCACCTGGGCTAGGCTCGAACCCATGTTGTTCTTACTGCATCCTTTTAAAAAATCATTGTGAAAGTGCTTTTTATTATCTATGGAGACAATCACTTTTGAAGTGCTTGGATCAGAAGCGCTAGAAATTTTTCCTCTTGGTTACTATCATTTGTCAATACTATGGCAATGAATCTAAAATAAAACAAATGATTTTCATGCAACTTCCTTGCAATTTTTTGATTTTAATTTCCTTTTAATTACCAACTGACAATAATTTAAATGACGATAATAAATTGCTTCTCAAAATAATACAACATTTTCATTCTTCTGCAATTTCCGGTGTTATTTTCGAAAAATGAGATAAACGGAACAAAAAAATTTACATATAAATTTTATTTATTATGCGCAAAGTGTTTGTCATTTTTGACACACAGAGTATTAGCCTCCTTAACAATATAATGACGCTTTCCACATACATCCTTCGCACTCAAGTTTGTTCATATATTTTTCTGTAATCCGTGCCTATGAGTTTTCGATTCAGTCGCTCAAAATTGTTAATGTGTGAAAAACGGAAATTAAGTTTATAATTTACGTAGAGACCGTTTTCCGTGTTTTCTCAAACAATTTTTTTTTTTGTGTTCCACTACTTTTTTATAATTCAAACAATGGCGTATCCTGTAAGCTAACAAATTTCCGCACTTTAGTTTAATGTGCGCTTTTCCGTTCGTGATGCAATGTTTCTTGATTTGTAGATTGGGCAAAGTCGACTTCATCATTAGCAGAATAACGAAGCATACCACGCCCAGTGTCCTATTACACATCATGCATGTATGCGACATAACGTAACGTACGTGTCGCTTATATGCATCCGCCAGTTTAAAAGATGTTGCTGAAAAAAGTGTAAGTAAATACCTTAGGAAGCTTCCTGCATGGCAGAGCCTTTTGATTAGGCGTGAGTGTTCTGAACTTCAATTAAGCTCTCATTTTTTGTGGTAAGTTCCATTTTGTCAGCATTCTTAATGTGCCAAAATATCACAAACTATAAAAAGAGGGTTTTTCAATTTTTAAAATTTTTTCTTCTTTGTATATAATTCGTAAAAAAAACAAACATTTAGCTACAAGAGGCAACTCCTTAAATGTGCTCAACAATCATAGCACGTTCTAGCTTAAAGCCGGCCTGAGTTGTCTTCGTTAAAGTGTTTGCGGAAGTCAACTGAATGTGTAGCTGACATGTTCGTTTTTACTTAGTTAAACGGAAATAGAAGGAGATGAAGAAATAGAAAACGTTGATGATGTCTGCATTAGTGGCAGCAGCATCAACGACAGCAGTAAAATCAGGACTCAGTGCAACTGCGTTAAACAAGGATTTGATTTTTCTTAACAGCAATAGAGATATCTTAAGGTTTTTTACCCAGTTTGACAGATTGTACGAGCGTCTGGCATTCTTTTTTTTTTGTGGCATTGTTTCTTGCATATTAATGCAGATTGTCAAAAAAAACTTTCTTGTCTTGAAAGTTTAATGAACTCATCTAAATTCCTTAAGTTTTTGGCGTTGCATAACTTTCGCATGCAAGAAGTTTGATCGTATCGTTTTTTGTGCAACTCTTTATTGTGGACCCCACTCTGGTTAATAATTTAGGAAAAAGATGGTTAGAGTGGTGGTAAAAGATAGTGCAGTGTAGACAGCTGCTGAAATTTGTTTTGAATAAACACAGTCCAGCGATTTTAAACATGAAGATAAAACTGTAAGGTAAAGTTATAGTGTTTGGCCAGTATTTAAAAACTAACTTTGGATTTTTCGTTTTTCTGTAGCTCATTTTTTAAATTTTTTTGTGAATAGTTTATTTAAGACTTGACATAGTTAATTCCTTACCGCTGTCCATGTCAAACGTAAATCGTGCACAAAAAATTAACACGCTCATGTTATAAATACTAAAACAATCTTATTGAACTTTCAATATCGACGCTTTGCATTAATATCTACAAATTACAAAATTACTCAAAAGATGAAAGAACTTTAGCTAACGCCATAGTTGGCAACTATCAGCTATTTCATAAAGCTACGAAATAGTAAAAGCAGCATACTCTAAATACCATGCAAAGATTTAAAAGTACGTTTATAGCTAAAGCTTTGGCAAAGTGTTAACTCCTTTTGCTGTGCATAAAAATACACAGTGAAACATTTTTTTTTATTCAGAGATAAGTAGTTATGTTATGAGCATTTTTTCGGGTTCAGCCATACACACAAAAAATAGAACATAAAATTAACGAAAAAATTCATTGAATTTGAGGCGAGAACAGAATCATTTCATAAAATATAAGAAATAAATTCATAAATTTTTATTTTATTTTTCAAAAAAGCTATTTTCGAGCTTTTAAACAGTAATTTCGAGCTTTCCGGAAAAGCGGAAAAATTGTTCTGCATGGCTTAGTTTATTTTTTCAACCAGACGAATCCACGGTATGATTTAGCGAGGAAATCTTTTAACACAGGAATTTCAAGCTACTTTCGAGCTAATTTTGAGCTAAAAGCATTTTCCGAAAAACTCCCAATTTTCCCGGAAAATCTCAAAATACTTTTTTATTGCCAACTTTATTTTTTTTTAGCCAGACGAATCCACGGGAAGAGTTAGGGTGGAATCTTTTAACGCAGAAATTTCGATCTAGTTTCGAGCTGACCTTGAATGAATTGTTTTTTGGAAAATCCCAAAAAAATTTTAAGGGCTCGCTTGATTTTTTTAGCCAGACGAACCCATGAAAAACTTTAGCGGTTATATCATTTGACTTACGAACTTCGAGCTAGTTTCGAGCTCAACAAAAACGTAAAGTGTTTTTCGGCAATTCCCAAACTTTCCCGGAAAATCCCAAAAAACATTTTTTATGTTGGTGCTATGACATAATCCCCATTTCGTAAATGGATGTTATATCCGCAAATTATTGGATATATTGCAGACTGATCCGCGAAGCCGGTGTTGGATTTTTAGGAGTTTTAAATCTTGAGCTGCGGCCACAGTCCCACTTACCCCTACTCTAATGTAAAATTATTGTGGCTAGCGAACTAGGTGTTGGACATATTATAAGCTGATCCGTGGCTGAAGGCCGCCGCGACGCCGGTATTGGGTTTGGGAGTTTTAAGTCCTGAGCAGCGGCCGTTTTCAATAACAAAATAAGGCGTTAGGAAATATCGTTATGGGGATTATGTCCGAAAATTTTCGGATTAAGTCCGAAAAACTTTTTTGGAATTTTAGGGAAAGTTAGAGGTTTTTCGGAAAACACTTTACGTTTTTGGTGAGCTCATTCGTGTGTCAAATGATATGATTGCCAAATAAGTGATGCAAAATAAATCAAGCCCTTAAAATTTTTTTGGATTTAAGGTTTTCTGGAAAACACTTCATTCAAGGTCAATAGATTTCATCGCTTATTCTTCCCGCGGATTCGTCTGGCTGAAAAAAATAAAGTTAGCAATAAAAAAAATTTTTTGGGATTTTCCGGGAAAATTGGGACTTTTCCGGAAAAATCATTTAGCACAAAATTAGCTCGAAACTGGCTCGACATTCCTGCGTTAAAAATTTCATCGCTAACTTTTCCCGCGGATTCATCTGGCTGAAAAAGTAAACTAAGCCATGCAGAGCAATTTTTCTGCTCTTCCGGAATAGGGAAAATTTCCCAGACAGCTCGAAATTACTGTTGAAAAGCTCGAAAATAGCACAAAATTTTCAACCAAAAAACATCGAAATTCGTCAAACCTGCATGGCTCACTTTATGTACCTCAATTTTTCGTGTGTTGATAGGAATATTTTTGAAGTTTTACAACACATTTTCTTACTAGCTTTTACCCGCGACTTCGTCTGCGCAGCATTTGTACTTCCAATAGCCTAGTTTTTCTCCAAACTTGCATCAATCTTCATAATATTTAAATAATTATAAAAATTTGAGTGAAATGGTAACATTCACAAACGAACATATCAAAATGTGAGGTATGAGATGCATTTATTTTACACTTTGCTAGAATAAAAAGTAAACATAATACTAACCCAAAAACTATTAACAAATATTTATTTCCCATAAAATATTTTATTTTTTCTGAAGACCCTTGATTAAGATTCGTACAGTTGTTTCGTTGAGGGTACCTAATATATTTCGATGGAAGTGGAATAAATTCTGCACGCTTGATTATATATCCAATTCATATTTTATTTATTACTAAGAAGTTAATACATTATAAGTAAAATACTAAACTAAAGAATATTATACAAAAGCACGTCTGTTCTGTATGACAATTACATATCAAGAAAAAAGTGAATGAGAGAGAATGCGTAATGCTAAATGACGTTACAAGCAATTCATTATAATTCTTACATAGAGATGGCGTTATGCTTTTAATATATTTAAGGTAGAGTTACAACAGTTCTCCCCCACTTTAATTGAAACTGATAGAGTCTTTAAATTTTGTTTAAATTTCATAGTCACGTAAATACGCTGGCTGACGTCTCTGGCGGCGTGGTCTGGTTGGAGCTTCCAATGGTGCTTCTACTAAGTCTTGATTCCTATCGCTGTGGTTATGTGTCTCGATGACTTCAGGAATTCCGGATCTTCTGGTTTCATAACAAAGCGGATCGAACACAATTGCTTGTTCTTGCGGGTTTAGTCTGCTCTCCGGTATAATAATAGCATCTCCGAATGTAACCTCCTTCATTGGTACGTTTGATTTTTGTAGTTGATTTATATGTCGTTTGATAGTTCTTCCTTCATCTAATTTAACGATGTAATGAAGTTTACCTAATTTCTTGATTATTGTTCCAAATTTCCATAACGATTTATTAAATTGGAAGAACTTTGCTTGAATTCTCTCCCTCACTGTATATGAGCGAACATGTGAAGTGTTATCTTGATTTGCTTTCTTGTCTATATATGGCTGCATGGCATCCAGTTTGATTCTTATCTGTCGATTGAGATACATTTCCGATGGTGTTTTCCCACAAAGCAGAGGAGTAGCTCGGTAACGTAATAAAATTTTTTGAAGCTTTTGATGAATTGGAATCCTTTCATTTGACATTGCCTTTAGCCTGTTTTTAAGTGTTTGGACGTTGCGCTCAGCTAACCCATTTGTGGCTGGATGTCCAGGTGCCGTAAATTTTTGTCGAATTCCATTTATTTTACAGTATTCTGTAAATATTTCACTGGTAAAAATTGAAGCGTTGTCGGAAACCATCACTTGCGGGTAACCATGAGTTGCAAATATTTCATTAAGAAGATTGATTGTGTCTATTGATGTAGGTGAATCTTTTGTTGCCTTAATTTCAGCCCAACGAGATTTAGCGTCGATTAAAACTAGATAAAAATGGCCCTGAAAAGGTCCAGCGTAATCGATGTGTACGCGTTCCCAATTTCCTTCTGGAAAATCCCAATGATGTACTGGTACTTTATGTGGGTTGTGTTTGATTTGCGCACAATCTTCGCAGGATCTTACTAACCGCTCAATATCTGTATCAATGCCTTTCCAAGTACAATGGCGTCTCGCTAATTGCTTCATTTTTGTGATTCCCAAATGCGTTGAATGTAGCTCTTTTAAAACCTCCGGCTGGAGAATTTTTGGTATCACAACTCGATCTTCCTTAAAAAGAATTCCATTATTTACTGTATACTCACTATCAATAGTTGTTGATTGAAGATCTTGTTTAATTTTTGATAATTCCTGATCTGCGTCTGTTTCTATGATAATTTTTTCCGGTGTAAGATTGTTTGATGATATTTCAAAAACGCTAATATTGCAAACTTGATTCGCTTCATCGCTGATGATAATATCTGAAGAAACGTATTTTTGGTTAATTGGAGCTCTTGACAGGCAATCAACGTTAATATTATCTTTCCCTTTTTTGTGTTTAACGTCGTAATCGAACCCCGACAAAAATGAGGCATAACGTAAGAGACGTGCTGATGTCATCTTCGGCAACTTTGACTTCCTATGAAAGATTCTGCTCAAGGGCTCATTGTCGGTAACTAGTCCGAATTTCCTTCCAAACAAGTAGTTGAAAAAATGATCGACTCCGAAAACTATCGCTAAGGCCTCGCGATCCAGTTGAGAATAATTTTGTTCGGCCTTTGAAAGAGAACGTGAAGCAAATGCTATAGGACGCTCTTCCTCTTCATTTATAACGTGTGATAACACAGCAGCTATGCCAGTTGGGCTCGCATCTGTCGCTAAGATTATAGGTAGATTACCGTCGAATGGTATAAGAACGCGATCACAAGCTATTCCGTTTTTTAAATTAGCAAATGCGGTTTCACATTCTTTTGTCCATTGGAAGTGTCGATTTTTAACTAATAGTTGCCTTAGTGGATACGTCATTGTCGCTACATCCGGTAAGAACTTTTGATAATATGTGATCATACCCAAAAATCTTCGTACGTCATCAGGTGAATTTGGACGTGGCATTTCGATAATCGCTTTGATTTTTGATGGTGATTTCAAAATTTGTCCATCTTCGATTATGTGACCTAAATATTCGATTCGTGTTTGGAAAAATATACATTTATTTTGATTTAAGTGAATGTCATATTCGTGTAATCTTTCTAAGCATTTAATTAAGTTTTTTTCGCATTCTTCGATTGTAGATCCATGTACCACGATATCATCGAAAAAAGCATCAGTTTTGTCCAAACCAAACAATATTTGCTCCATTTTTTTGTTAAACTCTGCGGGTGCAGTTTTAATTCCGAAGCTCAACCTGTTCATTTTATATAACCCTCTGTGAGTTGAAATTGTTTGAATAATACTACTTTCTTCATCTGTTTTCAAATGTAAGTATGCCTTATATACATCTAGACGACAAAAATATTTTGCCCCTTTCATATTATTCATTATATCTTCGATTCTTTTGATTGGATAATTGGCATTAATTAATTGATCATTGACACCTACCTTGTAGTCGACGCAGAGTCTCACAGTTCCATCAGCTTTCGAAATTACAACCAATGGTGAAGCCCAGTCACTTGTTATTGTTTTAGTTATGATTCCTTCTTCTTCTAGCAAATCTAATTCTTTTTCAACCTTTGGTCTTAAAGCATACGGAATGTTTCGAGCTGGTGTAAAAACTGGTTTAGCTCCATCACGTAGTTGAAGTTTTATAGAAACATTCGGGATGCAACCTACTTTTTGGGTGAAGATTCCTGGAAATTTTGATTCAACATCGTTTGCATTTCGAAGTAATAATATGTCAGATTGAGTTTTGAACAAATCTTCACCATCGATTCCTTCCAGGGTTATCCCTAGATGCCTTATCCAGCTTCTCCCCAGTAAGGGCTTGAATTCGTCAGGGACTATATATAAATCCTCATATGAGGTATGACCCTTGTAGTTTACGTTCACTTTGATTTTACCAAGTGGATGGAAAAGGTGATCCGTATAAGATCTAAATGTTATAAACGTAGATTCAACCTGATTTTTTAGTTTCAATTTTTGATAATCCTTATTAGGAATTAATGTAAAGCCAGCCACTGAGTCGACTTCGAATTGTTGATCTTTATTTTCTATTTTGACTGTTGCAAAAAATTTTTCTGAGTCTTGACTGGATTGGTTGTGAATGTCGATAATTGTATTTATCCCGTATTGATCATAACTATTTATTTGATTAGTTTGATTTGCCTGATTTTTTTGACTATTTAATAAAGTTTTGATGCACACTTTTGCAATGTGCCCCACTTTAAGGCACGAAGTGCACTTTAAGTTATTTTGATTCGTTTGACAATTTTCCGAAAGATGATTGTTACGGCCGCATCGTAAGCAACAATTTTTGATACCTAACCTTTCATAATCAATGCGGCTTTTTGATTTAGATCGATGTCGATTTCCAGTATTAATTTGATTTTGTTGTTGATTTCGTCCCCGAAATGATGTCGACCACTTACCTTGCTTCATTGAATTCGATTGTTTTTTTTACCTTGTTTACATCCTCGAGAGCATTTATCGTTGTACTAGAAGTCGATGGTAAGGGTTTCGATAACTCGCGGCTGTCTGCTTTTGATACTTCGAGAGCTATAGCTTTACTCACTATTTCGTCAAAGGATGTTAATTTTGATTGAAGCACTTGCTCTTTGATCAAACTGTCCTTCATGCCACGAATAAATTGTGCTCGTAAAAACAAATTAGCTGCAGGAACTGCTTTCCCACATTCGCAAGTGTTTTCAAATCCACAATCACTTATGTCACGTTTTAATTTAGCCACGAAATCTGCAATTGAACTTTGGTCGTCTTGATATGTTGACAAAAATAAATGCTGGCTCACCAGTTCACTGCGCTTTGGTGACAAATGGTCTTCTAAGACCTTGATAAGATCATCGTACGAAAGCTCATGAGGTTTTTTTGGTTCTGCTAAAGCCGCAAGAATATTATAATTTTGAGCGCCAATTGAATTCAATAGCATTTGAGCACATTTAGGCTTATCCCCAAATAAATCCTTCATTTTCATGTAATTTTCGAAGCGTTGCTTATAATATGTGAATTTTTCTTTCTTGTGATCGAAGTTCTCAAACGTCGGCACGTGCGTAATATTGATAGTCGTACTTTGAGCTGGACTCTCTTGTCTTTGAGTTCCCTGCGCCTGTTGAGTTTGCTTCATAAGGGTGTCGATTAATATTTTTTGATTTTCATTCATAGCTTGAATAAGCTGTTCGAGCTGAGTTGCGTCCATTTTAAATTTTCCCTTTATGTTCTGCTGGATTTAAGAAAAAGTCACATTGTTTCAGGTTATGGTATTCCCACGTTGTTTCAGGTTATGTCGTTGACGTCTGACGTTGATTTTTTTTTCTTTGTTTTTATTTGTTTCTCTTTTTTATCTCGTCGCCACTAATATATTTCGATGGAAGTGGAATAAATTCTGCACGCTTGATTATATATCCAATTCATATTTTATTTATTACTAAGAAGTTAATACATTATAAGTAAAATACTAAACTAAAGAATATTATACAAAAGCACGTCTGTTCTGTATGACAATTACATATCAAGAAAAAAGTGAATGAGAGAGAATGCGTAATGCTAAATGACGTTACAAGCAATTCATTATAATTCTTACATAGAGATGGCGTTATGCTTTTAATATATTTAAGGTAGAGTTACAACAGTACCGTACGGTTTTCTCCACTTAAGTCCGAAATCTTGTAAATTTTTTGTAGTTTGTATTGATACCTTAGAGCGCTATAGTCCTGTCTCCACTTTTTGCTATTTTGAGATTTTTGCAGTTATGGTAGCGTTATGGACTTCTTTACCGAATGCAAAACTATGGGACTTCAAAATACCACTAAGACATCAAAATATTCGAGAATTCAAAAAAATCCTATATCCAATACTTAATTTTTTGAAAAGCGCAAATGTGCTATCTCTACTTTTTCCTACGTTTGGGCTACTTTTTTTATACCTCTCTTCACATCAAGTTTTGACCAAATCTTCTTAATTACTGATCCACATCAAATCTTATTATTACTTCTATAGCTCAAAGGTTTCCCTAAAGATAACATTAAATGTGTTCTACTTGTATGGGAGATGCCACACTCACTTGTGATATTTTTCCAAATTTTATGGTGGAGATACCTTACTTTAAGTGAACGCTCTTTATTAAATTTCAGAAAAAATTACCTTATTAGTTCTTTAATCTTACATATATATAAGTTTTTTTTTGTAATGTCACGCCATTTTTCGAGTTAACGAATATAACGACATACCACATAAGAATCCTAGCTATTAAAAGAGCCTTTTAATATTGAATAAAATGCTTCTAATTGTCAAAAAAGTGGGCGTGGAACTTCTCCAACCTCATTGCAAGGTATGGGCAGTCAACACCCCTCAGCCAAATTTTATCAAAATAACTTGTAAAGCTTGCCCAAATTTCACCAGATAAATTTTAAAATGTCCGCACAATTTTAAAAAACAAACCTCTAACTAATAAGAGACTATGGAAAATACGTTTAAAATAAAAAATGATGTTAAAATATACTAAAATCAAAATTATTACTTAAATCGTTATATTAAAATTTCTTTAGAATAGTCAGAGGTTACTAAAACAGGGCAGACAAAATAGCAAAAGACGTTTTTTAAGACACACGTCAATATCAATTTTCGAAATTCTTATACCCTGTGTTACAAAAAAACTACTTCCCAGTCCACATGTGCATATGGCTTGCCAAACCATACCTACTATACTGCTTGGGAAATTCTGTGATTTCTTTTCTCTAAATTTGTTCTGTATCTCCCTGTTTTTCGTGCAGGTATAAAATTTATGTCCCGGTAGCTGATTGAAATCTGCCTTAATCTGTGTCACCTGGTACTTTAAAAACTCAGTAGGTCTTCATCTTACTTTACTCTTTTAGTCTTTGCATAGTAGATTTTGAGGTACCTGCCGTTGCAGCAATATCTCGTATTCTGAAGTGTCGGAATTTTGCATAAAGAGTTACTTCACCTTTTTGCTTGACCTTGTTCGATGGTCTCGGCAGTTATTTGAGTTGCGTGGCGTGCCCTAACAGCAATTAGATGGTCTTGCCCTTATGCCATTGCTTCTATAACACTCTTAAAATTTTATTCATTTACATATGTAGCTCATATATTTTTGGAACGAAAAAAGAAAGAAGAAGCGCATCTTCTTTATTTCCCAACGGAAGGGAAGAGGAAGCGCATCTCCTTCCTTTTCTGGTGGAAAGGAAGGGGAAGCGCATCTTGTTCATACACTTGAGATGGATATGCCTATACTAAATGGAAGGGAGCATTCAGCACGAAAGATGCGCTTGTTTGCATGCAAAGATGCTTCAGCGCAGCTTGACTTGCTGTTAAAACAGAAACACACATACGTTTTTGTTAATTTGTTTTTCAAATTTTATTTATTTTTCAAAATGTAAACAACATCAAAATCTACGCCATCTATGTGAATTGAGAATATACGTATTCAAGAAATTATTGATTTGCCATACAAACTTCCACCCCTCTTTTCATCCCTTTTAAGGCACATTTTAGAGTTAGAAACTATCCTATGTCCATCCTAGGGTTTCTTATTATCTCCATACCAAATTTCATCGAAATTGGTTTGGCGTGAAAAGGTAACAAACAAACAGAGTTACTTTCGCATTTATAATATTAGTATAGATTCAGATGATCGTTGATAATACTTAGGTAAATTCTTTTTTTAATTGTCGTATTAAAGAAATTACGACATTTTTGAAAATATGCAGGAGGAATTTCTTTAAATGAAAAAAGCAACAACAAGAGCAAATATAAATGAAACGTTTTAGTGTAAGTCCATGTTACCTTATTTGCCAAGTCACACCATCATCCTTGGCCATATTTCCATAAGTGTGTGAGTACGCGAGCAAGTATTTAATGCAGGATGCATAAATAAACAGTTTTTAGCTTCAGCGCCAATATTTTTCGGTTTTATTTTCATTTCTTTCTGCTTTTGCTATTCAGGACGACTTATCACAGCAGGTGCAATAATGCGGGACAGCATTAACTATTTGGTCTTCAGCGTTCTCCTTTTGATAATAAAATATTTCTTTGAGCTTATGGATTTAACCTTAAACATTTTTTGGCACATGATTAACAAAAGTGAGTTTTTTTTTTTTATAGCAAAATCAAATAGTGTTATTTTTCATAAATTATTTAAAAATAAAAACTGTCGCATACACAGTTGTGATTTAAATTTTTTGCATTGCAAAATGTATACCATATTTTATATCTTACAAAATACTTTAATGTATTTTTAACGTCTGCAAAATTGTACATTTTGGCAGTTATTACTTGAATTAATTCTCTCCCTCTTGCTGTTGTGGCTAGGACTACAGCTGTGGCTTAAAACTTTATAGTCAACACCATGTCATGGTGCGTCAAAATTTTATGCGGCAATACGGTGCTGACAAAATGTCTTGGCAATGCATAGTCACAATTCTGCATGTGACAAAACACTATAATGCTAAAAGAACATAAGCGTCTTATAAAACTAATTTTGTGGATAAGATGTTTCTTTAAAAATCATTAAATCAAAATTGTACAAATTTTAATTTGTGTAGAAATTGTTTTGTATACTATATGAATTTATATCGATTATACGATGAAATTTGAATAGAAATTTTTGAAAAGTAGTTAGAAAAGTATTAATAAATTGAAAACTACCAGCAACTTCTTATTGTTTATTTTTTTTTTTTTGGAAATAATACCACTATACTACGCAGTTCAAAATATTTTTGTTCTAAATCATCAAGAGCATTGGGATGTGCATTAATTTTTCATCTATTCATTGCTTCTTGTAAATTTACAACAAAATAATATTTTGTTTTGCAATAATATTTTGTTTATTAAAGTACAATATTTTCCAAAATTTTCGCGTTTTCGAAATGAAATTCCACCCGCGCAATCAAAAGCTAATTAATATATATATACTAGGGGCGATATTTTCTTCCCAAATTCGATTTTTTTACGTTTTTCAATTACATGTTCGGAAAAAGACATTTTTACTTAAAAACAAAGCATCTTACGAAAAAATTATGTAAGGCCAAAAATTCTCAAAATCGTCTTAGGTATGAATTGTTTCAGAATTTTTCAAAACTGTATTTTTGTTTGTTTTGATAAATTTTTGAAGAATTTTAAAATAAATTTTTTTTTTTTAATTGAACTTTTAGTCATATATTTGCAAAGATCGATTTACATATTGTATAAATCTATCAATGCATTTTCCAACACATAATTATGACAAATCAAGGAACGGATTAAAAACACGGCTATAGTGACATATAATTCGTCTTTAGCCACAAAGATTTCAATATATAAATGTCATTAAGTAACACACTTAAAAATTCTTAAAAAAAAAAAAAGAATTTTAAAATATTTAAAAAAATTCGGAGAATTCACACGTAAGTATACCTCAGACAATTCTAAGATTTCTTTGCCTTTTTTTTCGCAAAATGCCTTGTTTTTGAGCTAAATTGCATTTTTCCGACCTACTAATTGAAAAACGTAAAAATGTTGATTTTTATATCCGAATATTAGCTGTACAACAGTAAGGATGTATGCTTTTTACACCAAAGTTTTGGCAAAAATATAATCTTTGTTTTCCATGCATATTTGGGCAGCCATTCTATGAAGAAAAAAAGGTATGAGAAATAAATTCCTTCACTTTTTTTTTGCCAAAATGGACCTTTAAAAGAAATAAAAACGCTCCACTGAATTCTGATGAAAAAATGCATGAAGCCAAAAATGCTTGAAATCGTCCAGAATCGTGTGAATTTTTTGAGACCTTTTATTATTTTTGAAAATTGGTCCATACTAAAAAATGCTGAAAAAATTCACACGAATTTCGTGGACGAATCTGAGAATTTTTTGCCATACCAACTTATTTCGTAAGATGCCTTGATTTGATTTAAAAGGCGTTTCTCCGATTGCCAAGTTGAAAAACTTTAATATCAATTTTTGAAACCAAATATTAGGGTAAACGCGGGAGATATGGCACCCTTATTGTTAAACTGCTATAAAATCAGAATTAAAAGAGATTTTTAAAAACTAAACAAAAAGACCATTTTATCGGACACAAACTTTAACTGTTTGGAAATTGTTCCTATGAAATATCTGAGCTTTTTTTTTTTTTTTTTGTAAAACTTTTCGTTTTTGATACCACAGTGCGCTGTTTTGCGTTATGTTTTTCTTTTTTTTTCTACGAGGATATAAAATTTTCTAAATAATAAACTTAAAGGGGTTATTACTCATAACTCCTTTTGTTTGTTTTCCTGTCAGCGTAATAACCCACATGACTTTATGATTTAGTAAGCGAATGAAGAAAGTTTTTCAATGCTTTGATATCCAACCCAACATAATTCTCAAGCATCTCATGCATCACCGAGGATAATCCTGATTTCATGTCTTTTGTCATGAAGTGTGAAAAGAAAAGCCAGAATGAAAAGTAAATTGAAAATGAAAGTTTTTTATCTCTATTAACATTTAAGAATATGTATTAATTAACTCAAGGGCTCATTTTAAGAGCTCTTTTCGTAGGGTATAAGAGCTGTTCAAAAATTGGAATTTAACGGGAATGCCGAAATTATGAAAACATAATTCATGGAAAGAAGTTTTCTTCATATTTCGGTGGAAAATTCATATTTTTTAGAACTTGCTCTGCATGAATCAAACTTTTGTAAATTTTTTATAAATTTTGGTGGTTTTCTTAATTTTTTTATACCTTATAAATCATGTATTTAAAAATAAAAAAATGGGTTTTCTTAAATCTGACGGAAGACATTTAACCACATTTTCTTAGTATTTAAGACACTTCGTTATTAAGACCTTCTACAAACAAGAACGTTAAAATTGGCAAAAAATCGAGCTTGCCCTAATAATATGAGTAAAACTCGGGAAACACGGAATCAGTTTTAGCGATCATAGTGTCGTATGATTGCTAGATATATGCACTTTGCAACGATACATACAAAGAAGATATTTAACCCATTGTAGACCGACAAGAAGCGTGAAACCTGTAAAATTTTACTCAGAACTGAAAAATTTAACGTTAGGGGAACCGATGCTATTGTGGTATAGTTTTTCAATGTGGTATGGTTTTCATCTGCTTGTAGCTTTTTTTTAAACCCATTTCAGCATTGGAATTGATTAAAACCATTCATTCACTTGATAATTCAAAATCGTGTGGTATTGATGATATATCGAATATTTTAATAAAAAATGTTGCATATAACATTGTAGACATTCTTGCCTACCTTTTCAATAAAAGTATTGAAACAGGAATTTATCCTATCCAGTTCAAAAGTGCCATAGTTACTCTCCTTTTCAAAAAGGGTAATCGCAATGAAAAAAGTAATTATAGACCAATCTCTTTACTGCCAGCAATTGCTAAAGTTTTTGAAAAAGTAGTCAAAAAACGAGTTGTTCTTTTCTCACCCGCTTAAATTTTTTCAGCCCAAATCAATTTGGTTTTAGAGAAAACTTATCAACTGAAGATGCATTGCTAGATTTTTGCTCTAACCTACAAAAAGGTTTAGATCAGGAAAATTTCTGTGCAAGTCTTTTTGTAGATATAACTATGGCATTCGACATGGTCGATCACAAAATTTTGTTAAATAAACTTTATTCTATTGGTTTTAGAGGTCACATGCATGATTTGTTTGCTTCTTACCTTTCTAATCGAATACATAAAGTTAAAATTGGGGAAAGTTTAAGTTGTGATGGTATTGTAAATGTTGGTGTTCCACAAGGGTCAGTGCTGGGACCTATCCTATTTCTTATCAACATCAATTCAGTTTTTTTGCAAGACTTTAAAGGTAAAGTAACAGCGTTTGCTGATGATCTAGGCATAAGTCATGTTTGCAAATCGCTTGTTGATTTGTCTGCTTACGTTAACCATGATGTTGATCTTCTGAGGAAATGGTTTTTGGAACATAAACTCATAGTAAGCAGTCAAACTAGGCTTATGTATTTCAATCTAACATCGCAGACTCAACCTCTTCATGACATAATTTTCCATGGGCCTTGTTGCCTTAAATATAAAATATATCTTTGTCATACACTCCCTTATGACCCTTATATTAAATATAGCTCTGATTGTTTTTTGATTACTACTGTACCTTTTTTCAAATACTAAGGAATAACTAAAGACAAAAATTTTAATTGGAATGAACATATAAAAAGTCTCAAAATGTATTTTAGAAATGTGGTGAGAAATAATATGGCATTTCTTACTGGGGTGGAGCATATGAAAATAAAACTAAGCCTTTGTTAATTTTACAGAAAGCTATCATCAAAAAATGTGCAACAGGAATCGTTTAACGCATTCGATTGAACTATTTAGATCACTAAAAATTCTTCCTATTCGCCACCTCTTTTACTATAAAGTTCTAAAAGTTGTTTTCTTAAGGTGCGGTAACCTGAACAGTAGGCTTTCAGAAAGATACTCTCTGCGAAATGTCTATACTGTGAGTGTCCCAATATTTTGGACAACAGGTTACCGCAATTCCTTTCACATTCTACCTTGTAGGCTCTTCAACAAACTTCCGGAATCTTTGAAATCGACTCGCATCGTAACAACTTTTTTAAAACAAGTTAAGCTATGGCTTCTTGGTTTCGACTTAGCTGAAATTGAAGTTTTGCTTCGTCCTTGTCTTTAATTTTTCAAATATAAACTTGAAGTTTTTGTTCCCGCTTTTTTTATTTTTCTTGCTTCACGGTTAGTTTACTATTTTTTAAGCTTTTGTTGCTCTCTGAAACAGTATATTGTTATTTTGAAAAAATTTTTTTATATTTTTTAGGTCTCTTTTAATTTTGATTTTATAAGTTTCTTTTTGTAATATGTACTTTATATTTTTTCTCATATCACTTTTCTCAGTTTTAAGCATTTCAAACCCAAAAGTTAAATAACTTAAGTGACTTAAATACATTAAATTATATTTTATTTGTTACTAATTACTTTTTATTGAAAATCTTGTCCTCACCGACGTGGCATTAAAAACTGTATTTTTTTTATACATACAATGTCGCTTTCCATTCTTCTTTGTATATAAGTAGTTATTATAATCAAATGTAATCTTTAATTTTTATTTACCTTATAATATGAATTATTCCCTATTGATATTTCTAAATGAATTTTTAATTTTTGTATACTTGAAGAAATGTGAATAAAAATACAATAAAATATCTCCTGCGAACGTCACTGCTTTTATTCTATCAGAAAACATGAAAAAGCAGGGATGTGTTGCTGTCATGCACCAAACAAAATTTTTCCGGTGTCAGTTGAACGAAACTTAAGTCGCGTGTGGTTGATTTTTTTTCGGATTTTTTTAAAAAAAATTTTGTTAAGAAAAAGTTGCTTTTTGGTGAAGTTTTATTTATATTCAATAAAGTTATGTGCTAACTATTGCAAAATAAGTGTTTAACTGTGTAAATTCACAAAGTTTCCCATTTTATTTTTTGAATTTTGTAATTTCTAAAAATTGGCCAGTATGGTATAGTCAGGGTTTGCCAATGTAGTATATGAATATTTCTTGTTATTCTTAACGTTATTTGATTGCTGTTTATTTTTTTATAAAAACTATGAGTTTGAGAACCAATGTAAATGTTATTATGAACTTATTTCATACCTTTCAAACTTTATATGTGGTTGTATGGTTAAGTATACCACATTGCCCTACTTATATGTACCACATTACCAGTCCACTTTACAAGTACTGATCAGTATATATACCACATTGTGGCACCATATATACCACATTACCTCCCAACTTTTTGAAAACAGCTTTTTTGACTTTTTTCAGATATTGCTCAATAACTTTTTTTAATGAAATTGCACACATTTTATTGAAATATATTCTGTAGCCAATACTTCAATGATTAGCATAAAAAAATTTGAAATTGATCTAATGTCTAAACATTAGCTATACCACAATAGCATCAGTTCCCCTACTTAAGAACAGCTTTCTAAATTTAAGTAATATTACGACCTAGACAGACTGCATTTATTATGCCCATACATAAAACTGAAAATTTAAGATCGATGCTTAAACCCATTTCAAAACCATAGCTGCTACCATTTTATGTATTATGATTTCCTGATACATTGTGCAGTATATTATGATTTTTGAGTTCTTTAGCGTGAGCCAATCTTAATCTATTTCAACAAAATGAAAAAAAGGCAAAATAAATTATAAAACAAAATTGGCGGGTAATGTGATATACTATATCAAATTTGAAAATTTTGGACCAACATATTGCATTTTTGCCAAAAATACTATCGTGTTATAAAGTTGCTTTAGTTGTGGAGCTTTTACTTCAGGTTAAGAGTGATAAACATTGCTAAAATCACTTTTTCAAAGCTTTAACTAATTTTTCTGAAAAACTGTGGCTTTTATATAAAAATGTAGGACCAACAATTTGGTAATAAGGTAAAACGTTTAGGGTTTGGGCCAAAAGTCCATTGTTCAAAAAACTTGCAAGTGGATCATCAAATGTTTTCGGTGCACTTGAGTAATTAAAAAACTAGCCAAATTTAATATGTGGGCTTTGATATCACTTTTAATTTAGGCTAGATTCTAACATAAAGCACACACAAAAAAAGTTTTAATAAACTGCTAAATCGATTTTACCACACTGAATAAGCAAAGGTGGGCGCTCATAAACTTGCAGCACGTTTCTTTTTCTGTTACTGTGGTGTTGACGAAAAAATTATTGTCGAGAGTTGTTTATTTAAGGAGATATGCTGGTATATCACATTACCCGCCTATATCACAATACCCGAAGTTACTCTGCTATCATACAAAACAAACTTGTTGGCTTTATGCTGCTAATGGATTACACAGTTGCTATTTGATTTTCTCTTAGGTATTTTACCCACCGTTGTGAAAAGTGATTTTCAACCCATCACCTTATTCAGCGCTTTATATTACTCACCTTAGAAATCTGCAATGTAAATCTATGCTGCAGAAAATAAGTTCAGTTCTTTTTAATCCATTCTGTGTGGGTATTGTCCACATTTGATAGATTTTAATATTTTTGACTAATTTCCAAAAAACGTACCAAAAACATAGTTTGGCTTTGGCGCCCATTTATCCTTTAAAATATGGCGTGGCATAAAAAAAATAATTAACAAAAGAGCTAATAGATTGGTCTATAATATCAAAAACATAAACCTTCGAGTATATAGATTTAATTGCTTATGTTTGCCAATTTTTTTTTTGGTTTTTAGGTTATTAGGAATATCTCAACAACTTTACTTGATAGAGCAATTCTGAGGTTGGATTCGCACTTAGCATCGCAAAACACGACAATTTGAAAAACTTTGCAGAGATAAATTTTATGATTTTTTACGATTTAGAAACGTTGAGACCATTATCTTAAACCAGTTTCTTTAACGACATTAAAAAAAAAAAATCAAAGTTCACTTTCTTAAAAAAAATTTCTCAAAACTCTGACATTTTCAGCGCAACTGACAATTTCAATTATATGATAATTTATTCTCGCTCTCTCTTTTAATGCTCTTAAATGCGCTCTCATCAAACCTGCAGAAAGACTAGTTTCCAGGGTTGGTTAAGGATTAACCAAATTAGTAAGACAATACAAAAAAACATTTTTTTCCTCACAAATAAATTTAATGGATATTTTTAATCCGATCAAGTTTATCGTGATGAAAAGTTTATCCATAAAATAACTACAGTTCAGTTGTAAGTGCAATTATAAATACCAGTAGTTTGATAAGGACCACAGAGAATATACGAATATTTGCCTGCAGAGTTGGGCATTATCCGATTGGCATTATAAATTGAGTATAAATTTAAGATCATGTGAATTTATTTATAAGAGATTAGTTTTTCGAAGAGGTTTTGCTTGCGAGTGGTATTGCATGGCAAAGAAAGACCAAAATTAGAACTACGCAAGATATATGATATAAAAAATGAAATGAGTGTGATGGCATATAGGTTATCATTTCATTTTCAAGTAAAATAAAATTTATAGTCTTAAACATAATTATGCTTTAAGCAAATATTGAATAGTTTATTGAGGACCACCCTAAATGATGCATTGAATTGCCAGAATTTAACATATGTTCAATAAACATTGAACATACTCTTCAATACATAATTTTCTGACTAAATGACCAACTTCACTTTTCTCGGTCATTTCCTTTTTCTAATTTTTGGAGGTAACATTCTGTAACGCTGCAGTAAGTAAAAATTTCATTTATATAATTTCCAATTAAATCTGAAAAAGTTTTAAAACATTTCTGATTTATTTAGTGAAAACTAAATATAAATTTAATTTGGCTAAATGCTACAATCTTTATTTTGATTAATTTTGAAGGATTATCCAAATTTCTGAAGGGTTGGAAATATAAATACGAATATCTTGAGGTCTTAAGATTCGAAGACCATACTTTGATTTCCTTGAAATTGAATTCCTAATTTCATTAATCACACGGTAAGCTTCCGAAAATTCATGCATTTATCTCTCTTCTCATATACACATTTTGTTTGCTAGATCCAAAACACGAGTACACATAATTATATATATACCAGCTTTGGTTCAGCTTCGCGTTGTCTCACTGCCAAAACCTCAGTTCCGTGGGTTTTGGTGAAACGTGAAGGTTGTGACGGACAAAATAATTTTCTATTTGATCAGAGTGAATTTTCGCATTTAAATAATATGATAAATCCTACTAAAAAAGTGTTTTAACAAAAACTTCAACTTCTCAACATCTCGTTTTAACTAGAAAGCCAAATCTTAGTTTAATAGATCTTTGAACATATAAATTATTTAGTGCTGTGAAGAGAAAGGGAAAAAACCGTATTTATGTACAATAAGTATATATGTGCAATGCACATTGTGCATACATATATTCTGTACATAATTTTGAACAAATTTGAGTTTAAAATTTTTGTGTTAAATAGTAAAATTTAAAGTTTTAAAATTAAGTTAACTAGAAGTTAAAATCTTAAAAGTTAATGGACTAAAATCTAAGTTTAAAATTGGATTTAATTAAAATTTAAAGCTTAAAATTAAATAACAAAGAGAATTAGAAGTCTAAAAAGTTAATAATGATAGCTTAAACCTAACAAAAAAAAATTAAAGTAAATTATAAAGAGTGATTTCTTTTGTAAAAAAACTACATACATATATATAAGTACACCTAATCTTAAACAACATACAGCATAGCAACTATATACCTACAGTCTGTTAAATAAGAGCGTGGTCATTGTTGTGAGAAAATGAAAATACCCATTGCGAAAATTCTTTTTAATATTGATTTATTTGATCGAAAACTTCAATGCAAATACATTAATAGCAGGTCCAATCACCCCCAGCATCAATTATAGCTTGACATCTTCGCGACATACTTTGAACAAGATTTTGCGCATACTCTTCTGAAAACAACCTCCAAATTTTGTGAATGCGTCGAACCAGCTGTTTCAAGTTGCAGGGTCCAGGGTCCAGGCATGCCTGATGATAGGAAAGGCCCAAAAAGAGGATTCATCAGTGAAGATAACGTTGCCCCAGTCACGATCCAAATTGTCTTTGGCCCATTCAAGACGTTTTTGGACATGTTTTTCACTGAGCATCGGTTTTTGCAAAGTACTTCGGTATTTCACACTATTTGCAATCAAATGATTACGAATAGTTCCGTGGGAGATATTCAAACCTTTTTGGGACAATTTCGAAGCACCTTCACGCAAAGTTAATGTTGGATTTTTCGAAAATAGAGCACAGATCAGTTTTTCCTGTTTTTCCGTCACTACACCGACAGACCCGCGATTTGGAAAGTCATCGACATTTTTTACTTCTTTGAAGCGATTCACCCACTTACTCACAAGCTGTTTCGACTTTTGCATATACTTCGCAGCCGCCGCTTGGGTCATTTTGGGACCTTTAGGGTGCAAACACAAAAAAACGGCTTCAAAGCGCGACGCGTACGCGGTACTCATTTTGGAAAAATGCTGAGAACGCATTGAAAACAGTGGTCAGCTGATTCACTTTCACGAAGCATGAAGGACAATACTGCCCTCTGTGTGAGAAAAAAAAATTACAGCATTATACTTTACCGATCGCGAGTAATCGTGACCACGCTCTTATTTAACAGACTGTATTTACAACAAGAACAACGTGTGTCAACCTGTTAGCGCTAGCATTGTTGGACAGCGGATTGCAATGTAAGTTTTTTTGACTCTTTAAGAATTATATTATTCTTATATATGTGGTTCATTTAATTAGAAAAATTCACTAAAATAATTTTGCTACTTAAAACTAAAGTTAAATGAGAAAAAAACTAAAAATCTAAACTTTTAAAATTCACAAAAAAACATGCATACATAAAATATACATATATACTTATCTGATATAAAAATACATGTATATATGTAATTTAAGGAAATGAATTCTCAATAGATTTTGCTAATTTTTCTTATACATAAAAATAAAAATGAAGTAAAACTTAAAACCTAATATACGTAAAATAAATATACATACATTAAATTGAAGAAAAAATGTATATATGTACATATATATAAATCGCAATGAAGTTAAATTCTTCAATTTAATAATATACAAAAATATACATATGTACATACACACATATATATAAAAAGAGGAAAAATTGTATGAAATTTTAGTTTTCCCAAATAATTTTTATACATTTAATATGTTTATATAAATTTGATTTTAAAATACTTAAACTTTGCTTGTATATCATTGTACAATACATAAGCATGCAAGGGTTAATTTCGATTGGCTCTGCATTACATTGTAAACCATAAGTTACGTTTCATTTCCAATGTGTTCCATTTTTCAATATTCTATTTTTGCGTGAGAATAACCGCAATGAATAAACACTAAACTCTTTTGTAATTTGCGATTTGATTGTTGAGCTCTAGTTTTGGAATTGGTTGGGTTGGTGAGTAAATAAGTATTACTCTGCTATATGGTTGGGACAGGGAGAGCAGATGAAGCAAAAACAAAATAATTAAGCTTCAATTAGTGTAGAGTTTCTCTTGTGTTTTGATTTGTTTTGATCGGTGATTTCTGCCATTTTCCTATTTTTCTGATCTTTCTATAGGTCAGTGAACTTTGCTGTTAAAAACCACCAAAATACAAAAACAATATACAAAGTGCATGAGTATATTTTTTTTATGTAACTTGGTTTTATATACTCATTTTTTATTGGCTAACAAGATCCCACCCTCCGACGAGTTAAGACCAGGCTTCCAACAAGCATGCTCTACAGTTGGCCAATATTATAAGACCAGTCTATTACATGAGTCTAAAATAAATAAAAATTATTTTAAAAAAGGTATAAAGTGTTCTCTTTAACATGATTTGGACTATGTACCAATATCGATATCTTTTTTTTTCTGCTATATATCATAAGCTGAAAAATTTTAAAACCATTTTTTTGCACTTTTTCAACTCATCACCCTCTGTAAATTTTATTTTATTTAAGTCATTAATAAAAAAAATTATCACATTAGTTCTTAGATCCTGATTATAGGAGTCTCAGAATGTCTTGTTCCGATATGGAAACATCAGGCAGGCTAGGGTACTGGTTTATGGTGCAAAGTTTTAAAAAGTTTGGCCAACAAGGCCAACAAGTAATAAATATTTTCGATGTTTTTCGATTTTCGATTTGGCAGGGAAATTGCCGTACCGCTATAAAAATTTAAGATCTTAACCACGTCCTAACATAAAACTAAAAAAACCGTATTTTTCCTTTATTTTTGAGGTTCTATAATAAGAAATTTTTGGCTATCTAGCGATATGGTAACTGAAAAATCTTCAAGGGCCAATTTTAATTCTAGCGATATCTTTATTATTCTTAAAATATTCTAAGCATGTCACTCAAGCAAAGTACAGAGACGAGTGCTTAAAATATACAATGTGCATCCAAAGCGAAAGAGTTCTGTTGATAGAGACTTAAAATGAGAGATAAAATAGTTTTTTTTTAACTGAATTCCTTGAAATAACAGTTTTTTTTAACTGAATTCCTTGAAATAACAGTTTTAATAATAATGTAGTTCTTTTTTTTTAAATTTATTCTTCAAAAACTTAGAAAAACTTTTTAAATATTTAAGCAGTTTGCTTTAGCTGAAGCCTCTGCCACTACATTTTATGCTTGAGTGACATGTTTTCGCTAAAAGTCAACCGAAACTAATGCAAATTAGATGGTTGGCTTTCAAAAGCCAAATCACTAAATGTCAAAAACAAATTCAACTGAAGATTGTGGGGGTTACGTGCGTAAGTATAAGTGCTGTAGGGGCTTTGAGGTGTAACCCTTATTTGTTGCGAAAAGTATTCGCTTGAACACAGCTGTGCCATGTCACTTTCAAAGTTTGACTGAAAGTGGCAGCTATTCAAACTTCAGGGCATTTAAAGTTTAATGTTATATTTTTTTTTTTCATTTTTTGTCGGCTGAAATTGCTGCTGGCTTTTAAGTTCTTAAGTGAAGGTGTGCATTTCACAGGTGTTTTAAGTTAAGCAATAAAATTTAATTGCGCAATTACTGTCTTAGTGTTGAATTGTATTGTGGAAGGAGTAATTTTACTTAGTTACATTATATTTTTGAATGAAACACAATATTGTGCGAAATATTGGCTTGATTTTGGTATGCAGTGAAATTATTTTTGATAAATTTTCTGATATCACTTCAAAGCATTTTAACTGGGCAACATTGGTTAAGATGTTTTTAGTAAAATTTCATTAAATTGCGACTCGTTGTAAAAGTAATGCAAAATAAGCTGTCGGCTAAGAAGATAATCTATTTTGTTCGATTTTGATGAAGCTTGATATAGATTCTTCGCAGGTTGTTTATATTGACAAATATGCTCTATGTATAATCACTTACAGTATGTATATTTAACAGCAAGGTAATAGACTTGAAGTTCTAGAAGACCCTCTGAATATTTTTTTGTAAGATCAAACGCCCGAAAGCCTGTTGGACACCAACAAGTTTTTTGATTTCTAACCTTTATCCCGGTCGTCAGACACCTTCCTTCATCGAGAATACCTAAGGTATTAAATCCCATCTCTTCATTTGTCTATGTTAGGTTTCCGCTATGTTTGCTCCTATAAGAGAAGGGTCTGAATAGTGCTTCAGCAGCCCTTGCCAACAACTCTATTTTCCTTTTTCCGAAAGGGAGGGTATTTTGTTCAGACTCCCGATAAAAAAAAAGTGCGCGAGGGGCTAAGCAAGAAGATACATAGTGGCAGCGTTTTATAATGTCAAGTCATTTATTGACTTCTAGCTGCTTAGTAAGCATAAAAGCCTCTATTAAGCGTAGTACGCTTTCTACGTATCGTAGTTGGTATAAGGTTTCCGACTGTAAGTAGACTAATGCGATCCTGTTACTCCCGTCTTCGCTACGACCAATTTCTGAAAACAATTTACATTATTTGCTACCAACAAACATGGATCAGATGACATTATTGGATTGAGCTTATTGTTAATGTAAAACAACAACAAAATTACAAAAACAAGGAAAATGCAGAACGTTTGTTTCACATCGTCGGGTTGCAGTCTGGTCTATCTGTTTTCCATATCCTCTTTAGGAATTTCTGTATATATTCATGTCCTGATAACAGCTGCATAATCTAATAATTTATTCCCCGTTATTTTTGCTTTTCAGCTGCGGTGTCTAAGGTCCGATGCTTTCACTTTCCCTTTTCTCTTGCCAGTTTTTTGAAGGTGTGAGTCCTGACATCTTGTGCTGTCCACTGATTAACCAGTTTGTTTTGCTGCATCCACAGTTTTTGACGCTCAAGGACAAGCATATCTTTTAGAATCCAACATTTCTGATTTATATCATAGCTGCAATGTCATCTGCTTAACCAACCAAATCGGTTTTGTCTGGCATCTCGATGTGTAATTTATGTATCGTCGTAGCAGACTTTCCCAAAGTCTGAACTAAGAATGGAGTCTTACGCTGTACTATGTTTGTGACGCATAGTGTCTTAAACTAAGTAGAGTTCTGTTGCTGAGGTACATAACTAGGTACTACTTTCCTAAGATATTCAGGAACCTGAAAACGGTTTTTCAGAGCATCGATCATGTCAACCCATCTGGAGCTGTTAAAAGCATTTTTCACATCTAGTGTTGCCAAGGGGGCTATCCCTCTGGTGTGCTGATTTCCGCTTTGTGGACGATATGAAGATGTCAACTCTAGATTGCCTTTACCCTTGCAAAGTAGTATGAGCTGTTTGCCTTTACATACTTCCGGGAAAACTCCTTCTATAAAACATGTGTCATACATTCTAAGAAGTAGCTGGGGTAGCTCTTTTGCGATTGTTTGAAGTAACTCAGCTAGCACCCCGCCCGGAGTTGATGTTTTTTGGTTTTCATGGCTTAAACTGCCATGGGTAGCTCGCAATGAACGGTTATGGCAAGTCGTCATTGTCAGCCTAGTTTTTTCAGCGGACATAGTTTCTAGCGTTGGGAAGAGCGCATCGACATTAGGAATTTATAATTTTTTCTACTGCTAAGTCAATTGTGGCTGGCTTAGCACCAATAATTGTTATAAATTAAGTTAGAGGCTTAATATTTCATCACATCTTCCCATATACGTTGAAAGATTTTCAACGCTAAACACGGGGAAAAATGAGTCATAATTTTTACTAAACTCGAGTAGTAAAAAAATTTACTCTAAATACTGTTTGGTTATTTGAAAATACTGAGTTTACTAAAACTGTAAGATAAAATTTATTTTATTGGGGAATAGTCACAATTTTACTAGAAATTCTAGAAAAATTTTCTAAAAATAAAGTGTTACGAACAATTTTTCTCCGTGCACATATCACAGTACCTACATATAAAAAGAGAGAAAAAATGTTAATTTCACTATATCCTTGCGTTCTATTTCACATTTGCATTTTGCCATTTATCAGACGCAATTCGTTTCCTATGCACAGAGCAAAAATAAAACAAAAGCAACACAACAATGACAACTAAAAAAGACGTCAGCAATCAACAGTCGACAAACAACAACATTCAACACTGAACTGAGAGCGACTGAATGAATGGATGAGGTGGCGGCAACTCATTATTCTCGCAGTCAGGTTCCACCTATTAATGCTGTGACATTTTGGCATCACTGCTTTTCGCTTGAGTTGTCACACCCCAGCAAACATTTTCAATCGCGGACAATCTTCAAACTTTTTGGGGATACATTTACAACTCTTCCACGAGAGCTCATCGCGATAAAAAATTTCCGCGAGTATCACTTCCTTACACTCTTTTGGAAGATCATTGCAAATAAAATATACTCGCAATGAATATACCTACAACTCTTCCAGGCAAGTTTTACGCTACAAAACGTCAGCGCGAGTAACAGGAGATTTATCTTTACACTCTTCTGGACCCTTAGGGCCCAAAGCGCTCACTTAAAGTGGTCGTCGACCTTTCACCATCGATTTTATCAATAATTTTTTTTTTCAAAAATGGGCCCAAAACGTTCACTTGGAAGGGTTGGAGACTCGTCTGGTCATGTCCAAAATCCATTTTCGAGCTTTCCCCATGGATTGTAGCAATAAATATTTTTTTCAAATATGGGCCGAAATCGGTCACTTAAGGTAGAGGAGTCGGGGACGCCTCTGGTCATGTCCAAAATATATTTTTGACCTTTCCTCCTCGGTTGGAGTAATAATTTTTTTTTTTTTTAAATTGAACCGAAATCGGTCACTTAGCGGGGTCAGAGATACATCTGCTTATGTCCAAAATGTATTTTCGACCATTCCCCATCGATTGGTGCAGTAAATTTTTTTTTTTTCAAAAATGGGTCCAACACGGTCACTTAGAAGGCCCGGAACCAACTCTGGTTGTGTTCAAAATATATTTTTGACCTTTTCTCATCGATTGGTACAAAACAAAAAAAAAAAAATTCCAGATCGAATAAAAATAGCTTCGCCTAAGGCTCTTCTGGAAGATAGTCTTAGATCGAACTTCTTCACGAATAACCTACAACTCTTCCAGTCGAGTTTTTTGGCGATACAAGATGGCCGACTACGACATGACATCAGCTCTTGAGAAATTCCGAAAAAATTAATAATTTTTTTTTTCTAAAAGGCAATACTTCTGAGGCGCGGCAATTACTAATGAATTATTTTTATGTCACCATTTTATATTTTTTTTTTAAGTTTTTTTTCGCTTTAAAAAACATCTTGCGGATTCGCCCGTGGACCATTCCTGGGAATCACTTGCGGATTCATCTTGGCGAGTCGCCAGATGACTCTTCCTTGGGTTAATTTGCGGATTCATTTTGGGGAGTTGTTAGAGGATTCTTCTAAAACATTAAAAACTACAGGACAGTTTCTCATGCCAAAAGCATCGTGGAAGATCAGAATGCGACTGTCGTGGACGATTGATTTGATCGCCTAGGCGAATCAAGAACGACTCTTCCGTGATTGAAAATGTTTGCTGGGACCATCCATATAACAAATGTGGGTGATTCTGTGTGCGTGCGTGCTGATGATAGCAACAGTGCCTGAAACACCGGTGTATTTGTGTGTGTCTATGCAAGTATCTGTGCGTCATGCTATTTATTTAGCTTTTTCAACATTTTAACAGCTCTTTTTGTGTTGTTTTTTCTGAGGACTCGCTAATTTATTACAAAAATAGAAAATACACTGAAATTGAGCATTACAATAGCGCCACCTACAAATGATGATGACAGAATGGTTAAGCTGATTAAAATGTTCCAGAATGTACATAGAAAGTTTGTGCTAAAGGTTGGCAAATGAAAATTTATTTTGCGTAAAGCCTCAGAAATAAGACACAAATTTTCGCAAGTATCACAGCGATTCAAAGAAATTATCACAGTGATAACATTATATTTTTCATTGAATGGTATTTCAATTAAAAATTACGTGAAAATTATGCACATATGTCTTTAGATTTTATTATCACTGTGATATTACTTGATGTAGTAAGTATTTTCTTTCTTCTTCTTATACAATTTATTTATTTCTTGTTAACTTTATTTTATTTGTTAATTTGACTCAGCATTTGCTTAAGATGTAAACATTGCACACATGTCACATTTAACAGCATATGATTAGTTTTTCTTCGTAGCGTACAGGAAATTATGTACAAATTGTTTATACTGTCGACAGCCAGAAAAGTTGTCTCGTTTTGAAAAATTTCCATTTCAAATAGCCTCAAGGCACAGCCGAAATTCTTTTTTTCATTTAACATTCGAATTGGCTACAAACATTTTAATTTCCGTCATTGCATGCAGTGATAGAAGAAAATACTACCGTATACTGTGAGCCTTGCTATTTTAAAAAGGTTTTGCTTCTGAATAGCATGGAACGTGGAAATTGAGCAATTTGATTTTATTTATGCTCAAATTGTAATAATGCTTTTCTGAAAGTATCTTGACTTTTTAGTAGAGGTTAAAGCTCTACCATTGACAGTGTTTCACTGGGAAACCCATCAAGCATTTTCAATCGTGGAAGAACTGTAATTTTATCGGCTAGATGATCAAATCAATCTTTCGTGAGATCTCAATTTTATCTACCGCGATGCTTTGCTCAGGAGAAACTGTCATAACATAAGGGTTTTTCGGGTCGAAATTTTTTTGTTCATCTATTCGGAATTTCATTTTATACGTCTAGGAATATATCCCACCATATTTAGTTATTGAACATGAAAAAATGTGCTTGAATCCTAATAAACAGAGATTAACAAAAGTTAAGTAATTTCTGGACGATTTTCCCTCAAAAATTATAAAATGTTTCTATTCGTGTAGGGTTTTACTAAAAACCAAAATTTTTGTCTGCGTCTTTATAAGTTTGTCATAGGCTCATAAGTTCTTCATTAGTTGGTGGATAGCGGGGCCTCCTTGAATACGGGAACTTGGGCGCCAGCGGATCTGGCTAGTGCCCAAAGATATGCAGTATTTATTTTATTTAATTTAGTTACCTAAATGGGAATACGTTTTCAAAACATTTCATTAGCAATTAGTCGCCAAAATATGTTTGTACTTGCACTTTGTGTTAACAGGGATTGTGGTGGCCTTAGTTCTACTCAGGCCAAATCAAGTAGTGGCTCCAGTACCGCAAGAGAAATAGTTTAAACAAAATAAATTGTCCAAAAAACTATTATTTGAAAAATATACTTACATATATTTTGTTTCGAATTGTTTACTTGCTTATACGTAGAGTAACTTCGGGTAATGTGATATAGGCGGGTATTGTAATATACCAGCATATCTCCTTAAATAAACAACTCTCGATAATGATTTTTTGGTCAACACCACAGTAACTGAAAAAGAAACGTGCTGCAAGTTTTTGAGCGCCCACCTTTATTTATTCTGCCTTCAGTGTGGTAAAATCGATTTAGCAGTGAATCAAAACATTATTTCCGTGTGCTTTATGCTAGGATCTAACCTAAACTAAAATTGATATCATAGCCGCAATATTAAATTCTGCTAGTGGGTGAATATACCTAATCATAAATCAATTGAATTTTTTATTTACTGGAGTGTGTTTTTCAAAAATAACCTGATTGTTTTAAATCTGAAATTCTGGTAATGTGATATAGTGCACTTCTCGCACCGAAAATATTTGATGTTCCACTTGCAATGCAAAATGTTTGGCACGATGGTCTCTTGGCCCAAATCTAAAACATTTTTCCTTATTAGGAATTTGTTGGTCCAACATTTTTATATAAAGATCACAGTTTTTAAGGAAAATGCGCTGAAGCTTTTTAAAAGCGATTTTAGTAATGTTTATCACTTCTTACCTGAAGTAAAAGTTCCACTACTAAAGTTTCTCTATAACACGATGATCTTTTTGCCGAAAATGCAATTTGTTGAGATATGGGATAAAGTTTATCACATTACCCGCCAATTTTATATTTTAACTTTTTTGCCTTTTTTCAATTTTGTTGAAATAGCTTAAGATTGGCTCACGCTAAAGAACTCCAAAATCATAATATACTCCACAATACATCAATAAAACATAATACATAAAGTGATAGCAGCTTTGCTTTGTAAACTGCGTGTAATTTAAAAAACAAAAATGCCTATATCACATTACCCGAACTTACTGTACTTTATAATTTTGGCCAATAAAAATCATGATCTCAACTAATAACACAAGTTTACAAAATAAAAAAAAGTCATGGCGTTTTGACCAGGCTATGTGTTTCCTAGGGACTTTGACGTCCTAAATCCGAATCACGAGTCCGTTTTTTTCCAGAACGTCTGAGAAATAATATTTCAAGGTAATATGGAGGTCATGTGTCGTTTAGTGATAAATTCGCTATAATTCTAAAACTAATTTTTTATCATTGAATCCTTAGTCTTTTAAAAGAATATGTGATCAAAAAGGGTATCTCGGACCTAGTTTCGGAGATATAGCCATCTGAAGATCCGGATATACCTTCTATGAAAACCGCTATAAGTTGGGAACACCTGGATGGATTTGTAAAATATTGGTGTCATATGAAAGGTATTTTGACAGCCTATAAAAATATAATGATAATATTTTCAATCGGTTTCACAGTTTTCGAGATATGACCTTTTTTGAAATTTTGTGAAATTTTTCAATTACAACAACAAATAAATCAACAACACCAACAAAAGCAACAACAACAACAAAATACCTTTATATGAAACCAATATTTTCCAAATCCATCTAGGGGTTCCCAACTTATAGCGGTTTTCATAGAAGATATATATTCTGATCTTCCGATGGCTATACCTCCGAAACTAGGTCCGAGATACCCTATTAGATCACATATTCTTTTTAAGACCTAAGAGCTTAACGATTAAAAATTAGTTTCAGAGTTTTAGCGAAATTATGAATGAACGAAACATGATCCCCATTTTGACCTCCATATGACTTTGAAATCTTTTTTCTCAAACGTTCTGGAAAAAAACGGACCCGGGATTCAGATTTAGGACGTCAAAGTCCCTAGGAAACACAAAGTCTGGTCAAAACGCCAAGACATTTTTTTTGTAAGCCTGTGTAATCCTTTTATCTTCTCAGATCGTGGATTGTTTCGGTGTACACAGGATTTCTAGAGTGTAAAGTCAGACTGGGTATTTTCCCGAACGTGACATAATTTTCAAAAAAACTCGCTTGAATTTTCAATTGATTTGAAATTTTCCTTAAAACTATTGGGCGGGCTTTTTGCGATTCGGCACAATGTATAATACACGGTTTTATGTATGCAGAAAAAAAAAATACACAATAAATATTTGCGTTCGACAACATTACTTAGATCCTTTATTTATGTTCCTAACAACACTGCAAAATAATGAGATTTTTTTCTGTGCTAACAATCACTATAGAAAAAAGCTTTAAGCCTTACATCTAAGGTTTGTAGAAAAACTTTGTTTAATTATCACTTCATTAAATAATTTAGCACAACAAAATTTAAACAAAAGTTATTTGTAGCAACTAAACATAAAAGTTGCTGATGCTACATGCCAACTGGAAAATCTCTTAATTTTGCAAGTTAGAGTTTATATACACAAAGGATAACTCAACGTAATTTGGATGAAGTTGTGAAGCAGTTTATCCTGAAAGTAACAAAACAAAAAAAAAAAAAAATGCAGTTTAACAGAAAGAGTTTAGCAAGCCGGAAAATTTGTTGTTTAGTAAGTTAATAAATAAATGAAAACCTTGCAAAAAAACTCAGAAAAACAACACCAGCTTACAGCCAAAATGTACATGTAACGCCAATATTTTTCTGATTCCAAGTAAAATACAATTTTTACCTAGTTTTTTTCTATTTTTGCGTATTTATTGAGTGAATTTCCGATTTTTATTTTGAGTAAAAAATTCGACTTTTCTCATATATGAGCCATTCAAAATGACAATGGCGCAACTCCAAAACGAGGCGAAAGGAATGTCATATAAATAATCGATTATTTGGTCGATATAATTTTTTTAACTTAATCTTAACAATTCCAATATTTGTAAACTAGTGTTATTAATAAAAATAAAATAAAAAATTTTTTGAGCTTCTGAAACACTTATCCATCTATGCTGTTAGCTTTCACTCAATATGCATACCGATACTTTGGAAGAATATTGCTACTAATTTCCGTGATACAATTAGTACCATGGCAGAACAATGACACTATTGTCAAGCATTCCATGTCAATGCGTTAAATGAAGTCTAATCCGCAAGGAAATCAATTTTATCAGCATTTGCAACAACGAAAACAACATTACGCTGAAGCAAGAATTTTCGGAAATTTCCCTTCTATCCTCACTACATTTCAATGATTTATTAACACTGACAACTCAATTCGATCAATCAAATTTCATTTGACGTAAAATTTTACATTGGTATGCTGTTCATACAATCGATTCAAAGGACTCAATTTAACAACAAAAGTTTATTGTTCGACACGCCCTTAGGGACTAGTGCTCGTGTATGCATGCTTTGTAGCGTTTACGTGCGTGTTTCTATTACAAACGTTTCCAAAGTACAAATATTAAATATTTGTTGTAATTAAGTCAGACAAATTAATTGCGTTGAAATTAAGTAAAATGCAAATACTTAGTGCCATCCGTTCATCAAGCGATGTAATAAATATTCATGCACCGGTTGGAAATAAAGTCTTTTTTTTATTTAGCACCATAACACTGTTAGTAAATGCTACTTTGGACTTTTGCAACATCTTCCTACTTTCATGACATAATCTTCTCTAATCAAATCTTTGAGAAATACTGAAAGTATCGTAAAACCGGTAAACGTAAAATCTTTGCATTGGATACCTAATTGACTACTATAACATATTGACTACTAATAATTGACTACTCTAATATATCCTTCAAATAACTGATGCATTAGAAGGAGATACGAAAAAGAAAGGAATTGCACCAATCAGATTAATGGATGAAAAGTGGTTTATATCAAAAAAAAAATATATCGGCAGTGGGTTGCCTAAAAAATTCCTGTCAAGGGCATGACTAATTAAAAGTGCATTTTTTTTTAAACACTTCACCCATTTCTTTAAGAAACAAAATATATACCAATCGAAAGTATAGAGCTTATAAAGTGTCTTTATTTTGATATAAAAATTATTTGTTAAACAGATGAGTGTGACTCGCAAGTATCGATTTACATGATTACACCTGGCAATCTATTAGTTATGACGAGAAAAAAGTAGGCGGCCTAACGTTTGCATTTTCTATGGGCTTTATGCGGGACCCGCTTAATTGATCCGACTGATCACTTAAAAGAATCTCGGATAATTGATCGAGTGAGTCAATTAAG
The DNA here is from genome assembly GCA_951812925.1 of Calliopum simillimum. Classification (NCBI taxonomy): domain Eukaryota; kingdom Metazoa; phylum Arthropoda; class Insecta; order Diptera; family Lauxaniidae; genus Calliopum; species Calliopum simillimum. The sequence continues at coordinate 57,263,850 of OX638371.1, read as the reverse complement.
CATAGAAAAAATTACCATTCGGCGATTTTAGTTTTAATTTAATGGTTGTTATGTGATCAAAGCATTAAGAATTTCTTTAAGTCATAATGTCCATAAGGAGATAATGAATACAAAAATATGTATGTACTCGTATATTGTACATTAAATGTGCATTAATTCACCTTAAAATAAAATAAAGAAAATTAATACAAAATATGGGTATGTGCGTAGTAGACTTAGAGCTGAGCATATAAATTTGGAATAACGAGGTGTAATGGAAATGTATATGGGAACCGATAGCTTAGGATATGTTTACTACGAGTCCATCAGTCTGCCGCGCTAAATCGGATGCACAAGCACATGACTGGCCTGAAAAGGTTGAGAAAATCAGTTTTTTTTGTAAATATCTCGCTAACGGTTACTTCTATAGAAAAATTTTGGGATAATTTTGTAGTTCTGTGCATATAAGAAGTTATCCAGGGTCAAATTTTTAAATTTTTTATAATTTTCAGTGGCATTAGAAATAAAAAAAGCAACAGACGTTATTTTCACTATTTCAAACCTATAAGGCTATCACCTCCTCTGGACATAGTATGTAAAGCGCAATCCACTTTCGTCGACGTTAAAAATACCCTTTAATAATCCGGGAAGAACTAAGTTACACGTATTGAAATCATTTGCACTTTTTGCGTTTTCTGAGGATTTTTCTCCACACGAAAGACGACACCTTAACGGGTTTGCCCTTGCCATAGCCAGTTCGGAGTAGGATTGAAATCTTTATTGAACTGTATTGAAAACTGTTTAGATTCTTCCATCAGTAAAATTTTTATTTTTAATATTGTTGATCTTTTAAAAGGGGTATTTTACATGTATTTTTCATTTGGAAACCGCTTTCTTCCTATCAATTAACCGGGGAAACCAATTAAGCGGGAATCAATTAACAGGGGATTTTGGTGCCTTTTTCAATGAGGACAGTTTCGCTAGTCTTTTTTTAGTTCAATCATCCATTAAATAGGTGGGTGCAATTCGCTCCTTATTCGGACCTTAGACGTTATATCTTCGAAAAAAAATATCTGAAAAATACACTGAAACTGCATCATTCACTGCTTTGCAATTTAAAAACTTCTACCCACCAAGTTCTTTTTTCAAGTTTCGAAATTTGTAATAAACGCTGAGAGCTAGGTCAGGACTGTACGGTGGGTGAAACAATATTTTGAAGCTCACTTTATGCAGGACAGATATCATAATACGGCTCTTCTGAACAGTTACATTCTCGTGTAGAAGGAGAACACCTTTGGTAAATTTTTCCTCTGATGGAGTTCTAAAATCGTTCTAGGATTGAAGCGTAGTATTCTCAGGTTATGGAGAGACCCTTACCTTTGTAATTAAAAAGCAGGATCACTACTGACTCCCTTGATTTTCCCAGTCGACTATGACACATAATATTCTTGGCTGGTAGTGTGCCTTTTTTATACCCTACACCCAGGGTATATTCACTTTGTACTTCCGTTTGTAACGCAGAGAAGGAGGCGTGGTGGTAATAGAAAAGTATATAAGTATATTATTGATCAGCAACATCAACTGAGTCGATATAGCCATCTCCGTCGAGGGATTGAAAATGAGTGAAATCGGTCAACGGCCACGCCTACCGCCCACACCAAAAATATATTCAAAACGCAATTTTATGAGCATTATTCACGATAACGCAACCAAAATAGACATAAATACTAGAAATAGTGACTGCAAACTCTAGATAATTTAACCGAATTTCACTCAAACTATAAGTATGGTAAATGTAAGCTCTAAACACAAAATAGCTAATCTCGGACTAAGGGGCCTGGCACCTCTTATATAAGCAAAACTTTCAAAGTGCTATACTGAAAGCGCTTTTTGAGAAAATCCAACAAATTTCAATTAAACACTATGGACAGCAAATGTAAGCTCTGAAAAAAAACTAGGCAAACTCGGATTAGAATTGCAAAATGCTACTCTGAAAGTGTTTTTTGAGATAATGTCACCAAATTTTTTTCAAACACTAAAGACAGTAAATGCAAGCTCTGAGCAAAAACTTGGTTGATTCGGACAAGACAGCGTGGCACCTGCCATACGTTCCAAGTTTTCAAAGTGCTGTAAAGAAAGCGTTACTTGAGGTCGTCAACCGAATTCGCTCACAAATACTTGAAAAAGTTAGCACACGGTCTGAGCCAAAAATGCGTGTATTCAGAAAAGAAGACATGACACTTACCCTACAAGCAAAATTTTAAAAATGCTGCAGTGTAGGGTATATAATTTTTGGCCAGGCCGAAGGTAATGCCCATACTAGTTTTTTATGAATTTTTCAACTTTTTGGATGAGTTCCGGAGTGGCCACCGTTATAGGCCATCCTGGCCGTTGCACTATGTTTTTTTTTGGACTAAAAAGTGCACACAAAAATAATTCACTATAAGGACCATTTTTTTTAAAAACAATCAAATTCAAAATTAAAGGTTATACATTGAGCTATCCGAAAAAATGCCCGATTTTTCTAGCATTTGATCCACAAATTAGGGACAGAGGTCGAAATCTCAAAAATTTTGGAAAAAACGGTTTTTCTGTTTAAAAATGTTAGTCGCACTAAGCGCAGCAGTGATATATGAATAAATTTATATACATTCAATGAAATCAAGCAAGGAAAAATTTATTCATTATAAAAATGGGCGGTGCCACGCCCCAAAAACAAATTCCTGATATCTCCAAAACTATTAGACGCAGATATATAAGACTCGAAATATTTGTAATATGCATAGAGAGAAATAATATTTATTAGAAAAGTGGGCGGTGCCACGCCCCAAAAATATAAAACACACCATATCTTCGAAGCTATTTGACCCATGTGGATGAAATTCGGTTTATATACAAAAGTCATCAAGACAAATAATGTCTGCTGAAAAAATATGTGGAGCCACGCCCACAGGCAGAGCTACATGAATGAACTTGTTTCCTGTAAAGCAGAGTTTCAATTAATAAAGATATGTTCATTGTTGGGTGTGGTACCGCCCTTTTTTTCAGCTAATGTTATTTGACTCACTATTCTTTATATATATACCGAAATTCATTGCTGTAGCTCAAATAGTTTAAGAGATACGATAAGTTTTATATTGTAGGGCGTGGCACCGCCCACTTTTTTAGTGGATATTATTTCCTTCTGTGCATTTTATAAATATACCGAATCTTATCTATCTGCGTCTAATAGTTTCGGAGATATGACGAATATGACGAATTTGTTTATGGGGCGTGGCACCGCCCATTTTCACTTTGAGTTGATTTCATCTTAATTGATTTGATTGAATGCACATAAATTTATTCATATATCACTCCTGCGTTTAATGCGACTAACATTTTTGAACAGAAAAACCGTTTTTTCCAAAATTTATGAGATTTCGACCTCTGTCCCTAATTTGTGGATCAAATGCTAGAAAAAGCGGGCATCTTTTCAGATAGCTCAATGTATAACCTTTAATTTTGCATTTGATTTTTCTTTTAAAAAAGGGTCCTTGTAGTGAATTATTTTTGTGTGCACTTTTTAGTCCAAAAAAAAAACATAGTGCGTTGGTTGTCTTTAAGTGATCCGCTACATTGCTTAAGATTGCTAATTAATTTTAAAAGTTTTGACAACATCGAAATATTTTGAAAGTTAAAAAATCTTATAGACTACGAAAAATTCTAAAACTTTTTAAAAGTTTGCAATCTATTATTAGCTGTGTTGCAATGATAGTGGATCTGATCTTGATCAGATCTGAACTCATTGGTACGCACATAAATTCAATTCAAAAAACTTGGTAACATTGGCAAGAACATATCGTTGGGTTAAAACTACAACTAGACATCTACATATGTCATGTTTTGAGAAAAAAGCGTTTCAAGTTTTTTGAAAATCGATTTTTGTATGGGAATTTACAGTTTTTTGCTTTTTATTCTTTATATAAAATAAAATGGGGACAACATTTCTAAAAATCGATTAGACTGGGACATGTTTCATGTTCATGTTTCTGTATACTTAACTCAAAACAGCAATGTATGTAGATTTCTAGTTGTAGTTTTAACCCGACGATATACAAATATGAAATCATAAATGTCATTAAATTTATAAAAACAAATATAAGAAAGTTGAAACAAAAAAAAAAAAAAAATATTCAATATTAAAAAATTGTCATTTTATTATGCTCTTAATTTAAACTTAAAAACTTTCTACATATTTTTAATTCAAAATTTACTACAAGCATTGTGGTGCTTCCATAGAAGATTTAATGTGTAGGGAACGAACGTGATGTGATAAAAGACAAGGAAGCTTTGATCAAACCTGGACCCAAGGGAAGTTGAAACTGTTTGAACAACAACTCCAAAGAAAGCATCTTTTCAGTTATTTCACAAATTGTTAGTTCATCTTAATTTTTTGGAAGGCTCCAGCACACCAAATGGTTTGCTTTAGCTTCATCACAATGCTCTTGATTTTCATTGACACCTTCATAGAGCGTATCACGTGAGCCTTTCGATGCCAAGACTACACTTGCTTATGATTTTATTTTATGCTTTTTGTTTGATGAATTTTATTTTTCAATGTTTTTAATATATTTTTTTGACAGTAATTGGCAAACCGTCAAGAAATAAGCCAGTGCTACCAATTAATACCCGTAATTGCAGAACACTTCCATGGATCCATAAAAGGTTTCCGAACGCATTCATGGATCCAGAAAATGGAACCAAGGTCTGAGCTGGTTCTGAATTTGTTTTTGTTTTGCTTGAAAGTGAATCTGATCCGGATCAGATCTGCTGCCGTTGGAACACAGCTATTAATTTCCAAAAAAAAAAAGGTTTGGAAAATACTTCAGTTAATCAAAAATATTGAAAAGTCAAATAAAATTCAAAAGCTTTGGTCAGTTCGAGCAGTCGATTCGACTGCTCCCATAGGTCAAAATATAATTTTTTAGTTTTCATATGCTTTTAATGGAGTCAATAAAGCCAAAAAACAGGCAAAATGAGGATGTCCTCAAAAACAGCTCCGATTTTGATAATTTTGTTTTTTAAATTTTGTTTTTTTTTTGTATTTAAAATCATATACATATAAATACATGTTGGAGCGCGGTCGGAATTATATAATTTTTTAAACAAAATTCAAAAACTTCTATTTTTATAAAAAAAAATTGGAAAAAAAAACTCAACAAACAAAAATCAAAATAGTCATTTTATATGTATTTGGAAATGCGAAATCCGAATCTCTCATTAGAATCGCTCTACCTTATATGATTTCTGAGGTATCTTCTCTTTTTATAGGGTCTAAAATTGTGTATATAAAAACTGTTGCCATGTTTTTCTCCAGAACGGCTACAGCGATTTTAATAAAACTTTGAAAAATGATGCGCATTAGCTTAAACTAAATAATAAAATAGACTATGACTTAGTATTTATATATTTATGAAGAGGCGTGGCACCGCCCTAAACTTTTAATTTGATTTGGCTATATCTTTTGAACCGTATAAAAATGTTTTTAAGAAAATTGGTACACAGCTACTGGCTATCAATGCCTTATAATGGGCTAAACTTGGGCAAAATTGAAAAACTGGCACACCAACTTCTTAACCATTGAAAATTTTGATATTTTGATTTTAATATTACTCGAATACAGATTTTGATGAAAATCAAAACTTTCAATGGTTAAAAAGTGATTGTGGCACTTTCCGACTTCGCCCAATTTTTGCCCATTATAAGGCATTGATAGTCAGTAGTTGTGTACTAATTTTCATCAAAAAATTTTATACGGTTAAAAAGATAAGACCAAATCAAATTAAAAGTTTGGGGCAGTGTCACGCCTCTTCATAAGTATATACTAAGCCAAAAACTATCTCATTCCTTAGTACATGCTAATGCGCATAATTTTCCAGTTTCATTTAAATCGCTTAAGCCGTTCTTGAGGAAAACATGGCAACAGTTTTTATATACACAATTTCAGACCCCATAAAAAGAGAAGATATCTCAGAAACCATATAAGATGCAGCAATTCTAATCCCAGATTCGGATTTAGAATTTTCAAATACATATAAAATGATTATGTTGCTTGTTGTATTTGTTTTCCAATTTTTTTTTATGAAAACATAAGTTTTTAAATAAAATTATATAATTCCGACCGCGCCTCAAAATGTTTCTGATTTTAAATAGAAAAAAAAAAACAAAATTTAAAAAAAAATCATCAAAATCGGAGCTGTTTTTAAGGACTTCCATTGAAAAGACTTTATGGACTCCACTATTTATGAAGTCAGTCAAAACATTAGCTGAATGAAGTTCTAAACTTCTTATTGGGATATTGAATAATATGATGAAAAATTTTCATTCAAAATCATCCATTGTCATCCCTTGTCCAATTTAAAGTTGATTGCACAATGCACATACGTTTTGAGTAAATTTGTAAAATAATTTAATTAAGTTTCTTTCGAAAAGTTGTTTCAATTAAGCATATTCAATACATCGAAAATGTATCAATAAGCCACGTAGTATTATTAACTGCAAGCTTTCTTCTTTTTCGACGTTGCACTTAAGTGGGTTTTGAGTAAACAAAATAAATTAAATTTTATTAAATAAAGCTGCTATTTAGTAAATTTCAACACATAAGATATTTATTCCAAAATCTATATACAGTTGTAACTGCAATTCGTTCCAAAACTAAATTCTAATGCTGCCATTAATTTTTTAACCATGCAGGTTTTGAAAAGGGCATATTTAGTAATGAAAATTGTTGTGTTTGTACGTGTGTAGGGTGAAATGAACGGACACAAAAATCTAAATTGTGATAAGAGTTTATTGTACAAATTAGTAGATATGAATATGGGTAAAACGCAAATAAAATACAAAATGTCATGTATACTTTACAGTACAATTTGTGTTTTATAAAAGATGAATTGTGTGTCCAAATAGTCCAACGATGTAGAGTAAGTTGTCCACCGTTGTGTTGGTTGGTTCTTGTATTTCACTGTTGACTGTGTTGTTGATGTTCACTGTTGTCTTCTAATGTTCTGCGTGTTATGTGTTGTCTTGTATGTTGGGTTGTTGTATTTTTATGTTTTTAATGTTGAATTTAATTTTAACCAAAAGGGTTCGCTGACTTGCTATTTTGTGTTCTATTAAAAGAATGACAAATTTTAACTTATCATTTTTACTCGTTGTTCATACAACGAGTAAACGACAGCAGCGCTGTGCGGCGGGTCACAAAGGCAGGCAGATATGCAGGATGCACACTGTTTACGTTGGGCGTAAACAGTGTTTCTTATCAGAAAGAGTTAAAATCTCAAAATCAAAAAAATGAAATAATCGTAATGCGTAATCTTTCAAGATAATAATATTACTTTGTTATTAATTTCATAAAATTGTAAAACAAGGTTTTGTGTAAAACCATAAATTTTCAAATAAGTGGGTATCCAAAAGTGGGGTCGAACTTCCTATCGCCGCCATCTTGGAAATTTTCGGCATTTTGGAAAATCATTTTACCACAGTTAAATGTATTTCATTTGAGGCGTTGCGTGCAATAACGCCCCAAGTCGAAAAATGGCATTTCGAGATAATTCAATTTAAAGTTTTTAAATGCTGATAAAAAGAACAAACCATCATTTAAACCTTGAAAAACTAATTTATTCAATTAAAACTAATAAAATGAGTAAATAATTACCGCTAACACATAATACTAACGCATATTGACAGAATTATCAAAGAAGGAAAAACTAAAATTGTAGGGCGTTTTTGCATAAATCCATTTGACTATCACTGGAGTAACGTAAGCATTTTGCTTGGGAAACCGGCAAAACTGTTCCGATTTTAATGATTTTTTTTTTTAAATAAGGGGAATGAAATATACTTTCACCTCAATTATTTATAAATGTGCGTTTTTGTTTATTTCTTTAAAATTTTAATATTATAAAATGCACGCATACATTTGCATCTTAGTTTTGCACCTGATAACGTTAGCATTTTGCTTGGGAAATGGGAAACCGGCAAAACCTTTCTGATTTTAATGATTTTTTTTTAAAATGAGGGGAATGAAATATACTTTCAATTTTTCAACAACAGACGAAAGCAAGTGTTAACACTTGCTTTCGTCTGTTGTTGAAAAATTGCAAAAATGACTGTTTAATTAGTTCAATATAAAATTATCATACTTCAATTTAGAAAAAGCGCGTTGGTACTTTCATTAGTACTATACAAGCAATAAAAAACAGTCAATAAACTAACTTCAAAATATACTTTCACCGTAATTATTTATAAATGTGCATTTTTGTTTATTTCTTTAAAATTTTAATTTTATAAAATGCATGCATACATTGCATCTAAGTTTTGCACCTGGTAAATATTTTTTTTGTAAACGGTTATAGAGATTTTAACGAAATTTGTTACAATGTTTTATATTAGTATAATATTAAGACTGGGATAAATTCTAACCCTGTAGATACTCATAGAAAGGCGTAGCAAATTCTTTAAAATTAGGATTTATTGGGCAATATTTCGCAAACGGTGGCTCAGTTTGGTAGACAAATGCTGATTATAAATAGCGAAATGTGGATGAGATGGCAAGAGTGTCACACCTACTTTTAAAGGCTTGAATATTTTGATTCAATATTACACAAAAGCGGCGCTATGGATTTTAATGAATTTATAGAATATTGAAATCAAAAAAAATTTTCGAATTCTTGTCTTTTTTTACTCTTTTGACTATAACTTATTTTAGATCAAAGATAGGAAAAGACAAAATTTAATAAAAAATAAGGAGATAAAGTTTCCTTTAAAATGCTTTATTGAAAAATTTCTTAGGCTACAAATTTATCGAAATATGGTCACTCAAACATAGCAATTTTTTTACCCAGCCGGAAAAATGGATTTAATTCAAAAGCAAGGTACCTTACGACAAAAAAGTATATTACGCAGAAAATGCTTGGAATCGTCCAAAAAATATGTGTGAATTTTTTCGAACATTTTATAATTTTTCAAAATTTGGCTAAAAAAAAAAAAATCTAAATAAAATCACACGTACTCTTCGGACAATTCTAAGCATTTTTTGCCATAGATAATTTTTTCGCTCGGCACCTTGGTTTTGAGTAAAAACCTTTTTTTCCTACCGCGAACTGATTTATGCAAAAACGCCCCAAGTCGCACTACGCCCTTCTTGCACGCAACTCTTTAAACAGTATACATATATTGCTCTACCACATTCTGTGATCGTAATTGGAAGTTGAAATTAAGTACACATATATTTGAGGACCCAAGCTTTTCAAAAAAGCGATGGGCGCAAAAACGCCCTAAGTCGACTTAGGGCGTTAATGCACGCAACGCCTCATTTAGTAAATTTCACCATATAAATAGGAGATGTCAACTGAAATCTTGATCGATTACACAGAAATTGACCCAAGTATGCATATGGTCAAAATCGTATTAGTAAAGTTCTTCAAAGATTTAATATTAACTAAGCCATTTGCCTTTTGTGCTGTTAAAAAGAGCCACAATACAATTTTGTAACTTAAACGTTTCAGAACCAAAGTAGAAACATCAGTAAAATTTATTATGTTAAATCATACAAATTAGCCTTTTTATTATTGCTAAGCACTATATGATTGAACAAATTCTGGTTGCATTTGAATTGCACACGTGAGTCCTTGCTGTGTAGTTCAGTAGCCAGCAGGAATAACCTTCTCAGAACAAAAAAAAAAAAAAACAATTCTAACTCTTTCTATTTAGATTTTACTGCTTATTTTATTGGCGTATCCTACTGAATCCACAAGTAGCAACAGCAATAGAATTCCCACTACCCTTCCTTGTGGTTCTGCACTTTTCTACTGCCTTTGTTGTTGTTTTACACTGCCCTGTCTGTTGTTTTGTATTTTGTGGTCGATAGGATTTCCTTTGAACTGAAGCAGACTTCAGCTTTGAACTCAGTGTTGCCAGATTAGGGGATTTCCCCCTAGATTTAGGGGATTTTCCCCTAGATTTAGGGGATTTTAAAAGGTCTAGGGGGCAATCTAGGGGAAACATTATTTAGGGGATTTGTTCAGGGGATTTTAGAAACGTCTAGGGGAAATCTAGGGGATACTTTTATGGGATTTACGCGAACGAAAAAACGGACGAAAAGACATTTCTGGAATAGCATCAACATTTGAACAATTGTCAGGCGGCACTTTTGACGAAATTATAAGTGAATGGGATCATCTTCATGAAATACAAGTAATAGCTTAAACACAATTGGAGCGTACGACGAATTTCGCTCGACGAATATTCGCTGTCAAAATTAAAGCACACAAGAGTATATGAAGTTGAACACAATCGCACCGGACGACGAAATTCGCCCGACGAATAGTTTTAATTTTGTCGCCGGCGCCAGCGATTTTTGGAAATGTCAAACCGGAAAAATACGTTTTTTATGTAAAATTTTTAAATTTCCTAGAAAAAATTCAAAGAATATGGAATTTTATTTAATATTTATTTATTAAAACTGTCATCAGAGAACATAAAAAAACAATTTAAAATAAAAACAACTATTGCCGTCGTCACTCTGATTGTGTTTAACAAAGCGAACTTCGTCGACGAATTTTTTTTGACAGCGAATATTCGTCGGGCGAAATTCGTCGTACGCTCCAATTGTGTTTAAGCTATAAAAGAAGAAAATACAAATGAATATTGGCCAGCGGTGAGTCAATTGACAACAGCAAGTGGAGAACAAAAATTTCCTTACATTTCTAAGCTTGCTACCGCATTATTGAGTTTACCATTTTCAAATGCCACTGTAGAGAGATTGTTTTCTATAAGGAATATCATAAAAAGTTAATAACTAAGGAATCTATGAGAAGTAGAGACTGCGGAAGCCATTCTCCGGGTTAACGATAATTTGTCGAACGAGACATCATTTGAGCCTTCAAAAAGTATGCTTAAAAACTTTTGCACCACGGACATGTACAATGCTGATGTAGATGAAACTTTAATTTATATTTTGTCAGAGTTGTAGATGTAAATGTGAAGAAAAGCTAATTTTAAGATAAATCAAATTACATTATAGTACATGTTAACAAAAATATCTACTTATATATCGTCGGGTTAAAACTACAACTAGACATCTACATTTTTTGATATTTTCAGTTAAGTACACAGAAACAAGAAGAAATAATGGCTCTACGCCTCAGTCTAGTCGGTTTCTTGAAATGTAGTTCCCATCCAATTTTGTATAAGAAATAAAAAGCAGAAAGCTTCAAAATATCATACAAAAATCGAATTTCAAAATACTTAAAAATCGTTTTTCTCAAAACAATAAAAATGTAGATGTCTAGTTGTAGTTTTAACCCGACGATATATGAAATAAATTGAAACAACATTCACTTCATTTTGAAAATTTTTTTATTTTTGTTACCAAAATATAAATGTTTCATATTTAGGGGAAATTTTGTCAAAAAGTCCAGAATTTGGGGGAAATTTCGTTATGAAAATATTAATTTCGTTTTGAAATTTGGAACTTTCTTTTTTTTTTTTTTTTTTTTTGGGTCTCAAAATATAACATTGTCCATTTAGGGGAAATTTCGTCAAAAAACCAAAATTCAGGGGAAATCTCATGCAATCTGGGGGAAAATAGGAGAACCCACCGGCAACACTGTTTGAACTGTAAATTTTGCTGACTGACTGTGCTTCTATGTTTGTGTATTTTGGCCTTTTTTTCCTGCTTCTTCGTTGTATTGAGGTCTACTGTGAATTCACCTTGCTGTATGTCTTGTGATCTTTTGGTAGTTAATCAAGCGACAATCGTGTTGAGAGTGCTATAAAATGTGTTTGATTTAAATTATTTGTGTACGTACTTACATTGTGACAAAGAGTTTATACATTCTTAGAAATTGTCTTTTTTCATTATATTTTTCAAGCCAAACTGAATAAATTTTATACATATAGATCATTTTATGAATTTTTAAGAACTAGCCTTTCTTTTTCAGCATTCGAATTTTAAACTCAATTGAAGAAAGTATTGCAATTTGGAAGTAAAATCTGCAATAAAATGGCAAATCCTAGTACTAATATCTAAACTTCTAAGAGTAATAATTTTTAGTTTGGTTTAAAATCGTTTGGAAAATTTAAGTGTGGTCGAAGTTTTTGTATCATTAAAACAAAAAACTTTTGACATATCCTTTTCGATGTAAAAGGGAATGCCCAATCGATTTTGAATTGTGTCGTGGCCAAAAAGTTTAAAATGGATATTTACATTTCGGTCAAGCAAAGATTTTTTTAAAATTTTTTTTTCACATTCATATCATGTTACTCAACACTCAAATTTTAAAGGATTTTCTGATTTATAATCATGCTGAGTAAAAATTAAAACCATGAGTAAATAAGGACAGAGACCGAAAAAATCTTAACATATATAATATTCAATAATTTTAAAACGGTTGATGTTAGAGTTTTGATTTTTTTTTTTGTTTATTTAATTGATAATATTTTACAAATTACCGAAAAATATAACTTTAATAGTTTTAACCACTATTTATGAACTAGTAGACCTTTTTTGGTAAGCCTTCCATTAGAGATTTGATAGTTGTTTCAGACACCTTTTTGGAACAGTTTGCCCATCTCCTTTTTTTGGGGCACCTTTTTTGTGCTCTTTGAGTTTATTTTCACAAGAGTCCAATATCTCTCCACTGGTCTTAGCTCCGGACAATTTGGTACAAAAATTATGTTATTATTTTGGTACCACTCCAGAGCTTTCTTACCGGAGTGACATGATGCTAAATCGGGCAAAAAATATGTGGACACATTATGCTGTCTTATGAAAGCATATAGCTTGCCATACCAGGAACTTTTTAGGAAATTTTGTCTGCTTTTGGATTCTTAATTGTTCTTCGGCATTTCCTCGAGCGTCAGCAACATAAAAATTTTGACCCGGAAGCTGCGTAAAATCTGCCAGTGCATCGTTTCTTCGCCCATTATACAACATGAATATTTTTGTATGAAATTCGATTTTAATTTCCAAACCCTACTTTTGGCGTCTAAATTTTTTGCAGCATTCCTGTCTGGGGTTTTTTGGACTTCGTATGTTTTCAAACCTGCATTGGCTTTAACTTTTCGCACCAAATAGTCAGAGCACTGGGCTAACCGGGTAGCTTTTCTAGCAGATGTGTTTGGAGATCTTTTCAATATGCTTTCAATTTTCTTGGCTTTCCCAATATCATGTGGTTCTTGTTTTCTTCCCGAACCAGGTTTCCTATCGATGGTCAAAATTCCTTAAATCTGTTTAATAACATTGGAAACAGTCTGACGGCAGACCTTCAATTCTTTGAGCAATTTTTTGTAGGACTACTTAATTTGGATTTTTTGAAAATTTTTAATAATTTTACTTCTTTTTCTTCACACATTTTGATCAAACTCACTACAAATCAACATGTTTGTCATTAAAAATAATAACTGACATATTTTTCAAAGATAACTAGATCAAAGATATTTTTAAATATTACACCCAAAAAAAATTATTATGTAAAACGTGTGTTAATATTTTTTCAATCTAACTCCTTATACAATTTTGAGAATTTTTCTACTCAAGAGAAATAACACTGTGGAACAAAATTTGGTCACCAAAAGTATACTCGGATCTGACGCTGCGGGGTGATAATATAGGCCAAAATAAAAGACCATTTGGCTCAGTTTGTTTAAATTGGCTCTAGTTTTCGAGAAAAGGCCATTTGAATTTTGCACCTTGAGCTATGTGGTTTTTTCGATATATCTCGTAAGTTAACTGAGTTTTATTGCATTTGGTGGTGGGGTTTTGTTCATCTCATCCATATTTACTTTTTCATTGCCAAAACAGTGTTTTTGGATGCACTTTTGGATGCACTTTTGGCAAGTTAGAGCACAATATTCCCAAAAAAGTGATATTTTTCGCCTTTTATGACATTCGGCTTAATAGAAATCACCCGTGTGGTGGATTTATGCTTTTTAACCTAAAGCCGAGATCCATACGAACACTTTAATATAATAAATGTTTCAAATGGGCAAAAATTTCTCAAGTGAGCCATCTTAGAAATTAAACGTAAAAAAGGCTTTAACAAAGTGATGTTTTATAACAACTAGTAAAGATTTTGTAAAAATGTTTTTTTTTAGAGATATTTAGCATAGGTGGGGGAATAAAATGGTGTTTTTGATTTGTAAGAAAATGTTTCATTTATTATTGAAAATCTCTTTTTCAAATAGGTACATAAAAATAAAGCAACTTCTTCGCCTCTGCGAAAACTATAAAAAATAGGTGAGCACTCTCCACTTGTCAAGAAACTATATTCAAGAAAAAAAAAATTGGGGTAATCGATATTGGTTCAAAAGTTATTAACAATATAGTGATGTCGTGCAAGTCTTTTTTCAGCATTAAAGAAAAACAAGGCATCCTTCGAAAAAAGTGATATGGCATAAAATCCTTAGAATTATCTAAGGAATACGTGTGAGTTTTTTTGGAACATATCAAATTTGATATATTATAAAATGTCTCACAAAATTCTGAAAAAATTCACACATATTCCTTAGATTATTCTAAGCATTTTATGCCATACACACTTTTTTCGCAAGATGCGTTGTTTTTGTCTAATGTTGAAAAAAGACCTGCACGACATCACTATATTGTTAATAACTTCTGAACCAATATCGATTACCCCAATGTTTCTTCTATGATATAGTTTCTTGACAAGTGGAGAGTGCCCACATATTTTTTATAGTTTTCTCAGAGGCGGAGTAGTTGCGTTAGTTTTATGTACCTATTTGAAATAATGATTTTCAATAATAAATTAAAAATTTTGCTCAAAAAAACAAGTACCATTTTATTTTCCGACCTATGCTAAATATCTCTTAAAAAAAACATTTTTACAAAATCTTTACTACTTGTTATAAATCATCATTTTGTCAAAGCCTTTTTTACGTTTAATTTCTTAGATGGCTCACTTGAGAAATTTTTGCCCATTTGAAACATTTATTATATCAAAGTGTTCGTATGGATCTCGGCTATACGTTAAAAGGCATAAATCTTTCACACGGGTGATTTCTATTAAGCCAAATGTCATAAAAGGCGAAAAATATCACTTTTTTGGGAATTTTGTGCTATTGCTTGCCAAAAGTGCATCCAAAAATACTGTTAACTTACGAGATATATCGAAAAACCCACATGGCTCAAGGTGCAAAATTCAAACGACCTTTTCTCGAAAACTAGAGCCAATTTGAAAAGACTGAGCCAAATGGTCTTTTATTTTGGCCTATATTATCACCCCGCAGCGTCAGATCCGTGTAACCTTTTGGTGACCAAATTTTGTTCCACAGTGTAATGCTAAACAATTTTATTAAAAACTTATAAAAATCATATAAATCGACCAACTGACACTTTGTTCCGTAGTCCAATTCGTGTGAAATATTGTCTTCAAAACCTCTTGAGCTCAAGGTATATTTTTGGACCTGAGCACTAAAAATCGGAACATGTAACTATAGAATATGAACCACTCTAGTGTAGAGTAATTTAGGGTAATGTGGTTACCTTTTTCTTTTTTACCAATTTCTACCAAAGTAATGGTAGTAGGTAAGCTTGGTCAATTTATTTGTATTAGTTATTCTATTGTTTTTACTATTTGATAACTTATTTACTTAAATATTAACATTTTCAAGCGTGAGGCCAGTTAAATTGAAAGTACCTAAAAATAGCTGAAAAGAAAAGTGTCGGGTAATGTGGCTCACCCTGCTCATTTCCTAAAGAAGTACCGTTATTCGCAAATTTTGTTGACTAAAAGTCGAATAAATAATATTTTCTGGTAAGATAAACCAAATTCATACTAACATGTGAATAAGTAAGAAGGGTTATCGAATCATACGTAAAATAGTACTCCACATTACTCAAACTTGGGTATCCTACACATGCAATTAGCTTTTCAAGGTGTAATAGTACAAGGTGGCTGATTCGAACTGTTACCAACTTCAGATAGACTTATCTGACAGATGGAACATGACAGCTGTCTAAAAATTGGCATGATGTTAGTTCATTCTATTGTCAATAAGTAACCAAAAGCATTTGCGCGTCAATTTATTGAAAATAAAAAATTTTCGAAATGGAATTCAAACGTAATAGTGTGATTGCTCTTTATTTGGCTGGAAAATCGCAACCAGCAATTGTTCGTGAGCTGAAACATTCAAAAGTGAATAAAATGTTTGTGTATCGGACCATAACACGTTACAATGGTACCGGCAGCGTTGCCAAACGACATGGTGGTGGTCGGAAAATAACTGCAACATCACCAGAAATGGTTCGAAAGGTAAAGGCCAGAATTGAGCGAAATCCGAGACGCAGTGGCAGACAAATGGCTGCCTAGCTGAAAATATCGCGTGAACGAATGCAACACATATTGTCAAACAAGCTCGGACTAAAGGCCCTCAAGTTCCAAAAGGCGCATGATCTTACTCCTGCTCAAAGAAAAGTTAGGCTCGATAGAGCCAAGGAGTTGTTGCGCTTGCACGCCGCCGGAAATCTGTCACAAATTGTCTTCTCTGATGAGAAAAATTACTGTATCCAGCAATATGTAAACAAACAAAATGATCGGGTTTACTTGACGGAGAGGTCCTACGAAAATTTGAATGTTCGTTTGGCCACCAGGACGCAGGCACCACCGCATGTGATGGTTTGGGCTGCAGTGACTGCTGATGGGCGCTCACCACTCGTTTTTTTGGCCGCTGGCGTCAAAGTAAACGCCCAGGTGTATCGTGAATCAGTGTTGGAGGGTGCTTTACTACCGTGGGCACGCAAACATTTCGGTCGCAAGCCATGGACATTCCAACAAGACTCGGCACCGTCACACAAAGCTCGTGTGAATCAAGAATGGTTAGAAAAAAACGTTCCTAGCTTCATTTCTGCTCAACAATGGCTCTCAAATTCGCCTGATGCGAATTCGCTGGATTTCTCAATCTGGGGTATGTTGGACAGGAAGGTCTTGACTAAAAAATACCAGAGCGTTGATGCGCTAAAAGTGGCCTTTCAACGAGAATGGCGCAAACTTCCACAAAATCAAATTCGTGCAGCATGCGAATCGTTCTTCGACCGTCTACGGGCCATAGTTAAGGCCAAAGGTGGCCATTTCGAAAATCTCAAGTAGATTCTTAAAATTTGAACATTTCCCAACAATTATAGCGTTTGATCAATAAAATCTGTGCATGGAAACTAAAAATAGTCTTTTGAATTGGTAACACTTCGAATCAGCCACCCTGTAGTCAAAGTTGATATACAGTATATAATATGGGGTAGTCCACATTACCCGAATACATCACGTTTTTGAAATAATCATTGATTATATAAAAGAAATGTAAAATCAGACTTGCTAATGCATTTTTTCGTTGAATAATAGATCCACAATTGCATTAGAGTTATTCGAATTTTAAAAAACCGAGTTCTGAGGAAGTTACTTAGTTATTCACCAAGTACTACAAATAAGTAAACTTGACCTCAGAGCTTATGCTAAGAATTTTACACGAATAATTAGCATTATAGAAAAGCCAAAGAGCGTAAAGAATATGTTTTTCGCTTTTTATTGTGCACAAATAACCAGAATTTTTGTGCAGTCTTTAATATGAGAAATAAAAGGGTGCACCACATTACCCGCATAGTCCACATTACCCTAAATTACTCTATATCATTTGAATTGCATTTGTATACTTAGAAAGAATTTTACGTTCTTCTTCCAAATGCATTTTGCTCTTTTTCACTTTCATTCACACTTATACTGGCCTCAATGTCATTTAATAACATTTGGTCCATTTATACTTTAAACAATTTTGCTTTTCACTAGTCACTAAGCACAACTGGCCTTTTACACACAGTAACCTTGAAAAGTAGAACAAAATGAAACCGAAAAGCAAAACACTTTAAAAAAGAAAATTTATTTTATATAAAGAATGGGTAATGGCTGACCCAGCAAGGGTTTTGCTCTTGGAAAGAAATTTTTCAGAAAAAATTAGTCCGGCGCGGTTGGATTCGATAACTTAGCAACTACGGAACAGTGCCTTTATTATACAATATAAAAACTATTTTCTATTTATTATTGAAACAAAAATACTCCAAACAAAAACTTGAAAAAAATATGGTTTATATTTTTTGTTTTGTCCTTTCATTTATATCAGAAAAAATTCTTTGCTAAAATAATTAGAATTCACCTCTTCACAAACCACAAAAAAAAAAAAATTAAGCCTTCAATTTGCAAAACTAATATTTTCATCTTAAGAATGTCAACAAAACGTCTGTCTCTGTCGCAATTAAACATTCTGTGTCCAGCATTTTTGTCCTGTTTTAATTAAACACAAGGGGGATGATGACGACAACGTACAAAATCGCGTAATAATTTGCGTAAAAAAAAGCCACAATCCAACCACATTGGTGTACACTGTACACTGATGACGATGGTGATTCTCCTTAATTTGCATAGATATTAAAAATTCCTTAGGAAGTCATTAGTAAGCAGAATCACCAAAACGACAACTGAATTTAAATTAAACACAATAAATTATGGCAGTCTTACCGTAAATTGCCAGAAATTTTGGGAATACATTTTTTGGCAAACATTTTTTAGCATTTTCCATCATCTATTTATATGTTTTGCTGCTGATTGTCAGAAGGTATGATATTGATTTTGTTAAAAAATGATAAATAGATTTTTAGTAAGATTTTTTTTTTTTTTTTGAAGAAAAATAGTTTAAACATACTATATAAAAAAACTAAAAAAAAAAAACATAAAAACCAATAAATCAAATAGAAAAACAAATTAAAAACAAAACAGCAAATTCGTTGAGAACATGGAAGAAGTATTTAGTTGTAAATCATTCATTAACCGGTGTGCTTGACATAAAACAAAAAATCAGACAAAGCGCTAATAATGAAAAAACTTTTGTCTCAAAGCACGTACTTATTAAAATTCCTTCACAAAATGCTTTTAAAATACTTAGGTACGTGTTTTAATTATTTCGAAATTTTCTAAAAAAGTTTAATAAGTCAGCTAAATATGTTACCAAAAGTATAAAATATATATGGTATGTTGTTGCAGAAACAATCCTCCCCCTCTCAGTTTAGAAAATGTACGAATCAATGCCTAAACCTTCTGATAATTAACAAAATACCATATTCAGATTGGCACCCAAAAGTGGACGTTCAAATTTTGAGTTATTTAGTGTTTCTGGTCCAAGATATTATAGTCTTTAGTCCAATGTGACCATTGAGCAAAGACAGGTATGGCGATATTTCGCGTTGGTACTAGCACTGTTTAAAAATATATAGGAAGTTTTTTTAAGACTTCAAAATGTAAAAAATAACACAAAAAATAAAATTTTCATGAACACTTTTTTCTTATTTGTTTCAGTAGGTATATTCTGAATTATAAGAATTTACTTTGAAAATCAGTTGTCGATTCGTGTTACTTAAGTCGCCTTCGTGATTACTATGGCGCACACAATCGTCCATTCGCCCGAAATCATTTTGAAGTGTTAATGTCATGCATTGATTTTCCAAATAAAACAAAAATTTTGATTACAATTTAATTTTGTGAGTTATTTTTTACAGTTTCTGTTGAAATTTGTTTAAAAATATAGCAGATTCAGGAATGTCAAACCAGTTTTTGGGAGATGCTGTACTCACAGCAAATTTCATTCAAAATCGATTGCCAACTCGGTCAAATGAGAGAATTTTTTATGAAATCTGGGAGGATAGAAAAGTTGACGTTACAGAGTTTGAAGTTTTTGGAGCAGATGCACATGTTTTTATTCCTGGTCAACATAGAAAGAAGTTGGATCAGAAAACGAAAGTTCTGACATTGCGTTTTTTGAATATGAAGAATCTGTCGATTGTTATAAGTCGTGATTACAAGATTCTTGACAAGTCAAAACAGACTTGCGAGCAGAAAACTCTATGAAGTGAAGTTTTTGTTGATTTGGGGTGCAGACGCAGCGATAATGAAAAATCTGAAGCTCAAGTTGAAATTTTTTAGAAGCGATGAAGATTTCTATTCTGCAGATGAAGATGCTTTAGATGATGTTGTTTTGAATGGAGATTCTATATGTGAAGACGCTGTGGACAAGGTTGTTGAGGATGAAGAAGCTATAGAAGAAGATGATTTGGAAATAAATACTACTGATTTTGACGAAATGTCAACTTCAAACTCACATGAACATGACTTCTGAAAATTTAATTTTTTTTTTTTTTTTCAGAAAAACAACAAATTCATATACAACAGTTGCGTAGGTCATCGCGCGCTGCTAAGGGTATTCCACAAGATCGTTACATAAATATTGTTGTTGGATCTGAGGAGCCTTCAACATTGAAGCAAGCTATGGAGAATACTGATTATCAAAAATGGAAGGCAGCAATGGATGATGAAATGCAAACGTAAAGTTGTTTGAGGTTTTGAAACAGGCTGGTTTTAAACAAGGTCAACCAGATCCGTGTCTATTGAAGTTAGCAGTTCAAGACTAATACATATATATACTAGTCTATGTATATGATATTTAGGTTGCTGCAACTTTTGAACAACACTTTGAACTTGTTGAGAAAATTCTTGAAAACAATTTTGAGTTAACAAAACTTGGAGATGCAAGTTATTATTTTGGAATCAAAATTGAGAGGGGAGATGATGAATATTTCTACATTAATTAAGAAAACTATATTGATAAAATTATCAATCAAGCTAGTTTGGATGACAGCAAAATTTCCAAAATTGCAATTGATGTTGGATACATCAGTTTAAACCGTGAAGAATGTACTCCACTCGAAAACAATTTTAGGTATCATGAATTAGTTGGATCTTTGTTGTACTTGGCTGTTAACACCCGTCCAGACATATCTGCGGCAATCTTAAGTCAACATGTGAGTCAACCAATGCAAGAAGACTGGACTGAAATGAAGCGCTTGGTGAAGTATTTGAAAGGAACTTAAAATATGAGGCTGAAACTCGGTGAAGCACTTGGTGGCGGTCTTATTGGTTTTGCAGATGCCGATTGGGCGCAAAATAAACAAGACAGAAAATCAAATAGTGGTTTCATTTTTAAATGAAATGGTATCAGCTGGTGCTGTCGTAAGCAGCAATGTGTTTCGCTGTCCTCATTGTAACGTAACGTATAGCTGGGTGGTTAGTAGCGAGCAGCACGTACTGGCGAACCGGCTAGGACTCGACGGATGGGGGAGGATCTTTGCTACGCCACAAAAAACAAAAAACTCAGAAAGTTATATGGAGGATTTTCTTTTAAATACAGTGGAGAGAAAACAAAAACTCAAGATCAGCTGTTATGATCCTGTATATACCCGAAACCCAACCTTGTTATCCATTCGTTACCTTCGATATGGTTTTTATTGAATAACCCAACATAAATTAAATTTGGTCTTGATCAATGGTTACCCCTAATAAATTAAATAATTACAACCAGCACATTGTTTCGTTTTGATTTTCAAATCATTTAATTATAATTTTAGTTATTTTATAATAAATCTAAAATTAAGTACATATTTGTAAATTCCAATATAAAAAATTTAATTCAAAAAAGAAAAGGTTGATGGTAATTTAATTTAATGAGAGCTTACTGAAATACGTAAAGTGATCAATGCATTAAATTGGAACATAATGAAAAAGAACACATAACTACGTAAGAATTCAAAAAGAAAATATCAAAACAAAAAGTTATGTAGTTATGTTTTGTTTTTTGGTTTTAAATTAATTTGATTTTCATTTCATTAATTCAGATATTTAATTAGGGGTAGTATTTTTCTTTTTAATGCAAATGTAGAAGGGAATAGTTTTAGAATTTTAAGATTAAAACTTTTAATTTTAATAGGTAAAAGAAAAACTTGCATTTCGGTGTCCGTCCGCATTAGGCCTGATACAGCAGCACGTCGATGTTTACACCTTTGCTTTGTTTTACTCTCTTAGAATTTTAGATATGAATTTAGGTATAAATTTAAGTAGGAATAATGAAATTTAAAAAATTTTTTTTTATATTTGTTTATTTATTGATTTTTTTTTTCTTTTTTTTTTCTTTTGTTTTATGTATTTTTTTCTCTTTTCTTTTAGCGACTTATAAGTATGTAATTCATTTAACTTTACTTAGAACAAATTTTAGATTTCTTATATGAAAAAAGGTAGTAGAAATTAGTTACTACTATTTTAGACTAAAGAATTTTCACTTACTTATATGTAATAACTAGCCTTCTTTGCCCGCTCCGCTATGCATGTTTGTTTTGTTTTTTG
The DNA here is from genome assembly GCA_951812925.1 of Calliopum simillimum. Classification (NCBI taxonomy): domain Eukaryota; kingdom Metazoa; phylum Arthropoda; class Insecta; order Diptera; family Lauxaniidae; genus Calliopum; species Calliopum simillimum. The sequence continues at coordinate 57,241,600 of OX638371.1, read as the reverse complement.
ATTCCCAATAGCTTAGAAGGTATACAGGGATAAAATTTTCATTTACGCCACTGCCACGTCACCAATAAAAATTTAGGTATTTTGAGAAAGTTAATTTCATTTCAAACCATCTTAAAAATTGGCAATGGCATAGCTGGAGTGTCGCAGGAAACCATCAATTAAGGCTGTTGATAGTTTGCCTTAGATGTTTTTACTGTAGTACATCTAGATATTCTTCGTTTTGACTATGAAGCCTTCGGGTGACCTTCGGGAAGCATCGGGTATTCCAAAAAACTATCAGTTAAAGTTTGTTGATAGTTCACCGTAGATTTTATCCCTCTCGTATACCTAGATATTCTTCGTTTTGACTATGAAGCCTTCGGGTGACCTTCGGGTGACCTTCGGGAACCATCGAGTGTTCCAAAAAACTATTAATTAAAGTTTTTTGATGGTTCACCATAGATTTTTTCCCTCTCGTATGCCTAGATATTCTTCGTTTTGACTATGAAGCCCTCGGGTGACCTTCGGCAAACTTCGGGTTTTCCAAAAAACTATCAGTTAAAGTTTGTTGATAGTTCACCGTAGATTTTATCCCTCTCGTATACCTAGATATTCTTCGTTTTGACTATGAAGCCTTCGGGTGACCTTCGGGTGACCTTCGGGAACCATCGAGTGTTCCAAAAAACTATTAATTAAAGTTTTTTGATGGTTCACCATAGATTTTTTCCCTCTCGTATGCCTAGATATTCTTCGTTTTGACTATGAAGCCCTCGGGTGACCTTCGGAAAACTTCGGGTGTTCCAAAAAACTTTCAGTTACAACTTGTTGAAAGCTTGCCATAGATATTTTCCCTCTCGTATACCTAGATATTCTTCGCTTTGACTATTAAGCCTTCGGGTGGTCTTCGGAAAACTTTGTGTTTAGCATAAAAACATTCCCATACCTAATATATACTCATTTCCAAATTTTCAGCTCAATTGGACGAATGGTTTCTGAGTGATAATGCTTCAGACAGACACACAGACACACAGTCATTTTTATATATATATATATATATGTAGTATAACATATATGTAGTATATAAGTAATTAATTAAACTAAGCAAAATTCGATATAGTTCTTTTTTTTCTTATTTTATGTCTAAGTCTTATGTTTTCGTTAAAATTAGTAGCTTAATTTGTAGAATTAGTTTTAAGTCAATTTCGGTTGCAATGATGGTTTTGTTGAAACTTCACTAAATTTTACGGCTGCGGGTTTGAGTCGATAAATCCAGTATGGTTCAATTTTATCATTTAAGTTGGGCTCCAACTAGCAAAAAAAAATGGATTGCGATGAAAATCCAAGATTTAACTTGGTGCGTGGTATATGGATGAAGTTATGGTATGTAATATATGTACATCCAAAACCCATATGTACCTCTAAGTACATATATTAAAATATCACTTGGCACTGATTTTCTTTTGCCTTTTTCTCTTTTTTTTTTTTTTTTTATTATGTATAATTGTGTACCACACTTTATTTAAAAATTAGTTTTAACTTTTCAGCCTTATTCCGCAAAAATCAAAATGATGTCTTCTTAATCCCATTCAAAACGGGAGAGAGCCATTTCACGTATTTTTCTCATTCCATCATTTTTTTTAGACAGTTCTTATTCAGTGGAATTAAGAAGTGTTTTGAAAAAATAGTCTTAACACTCAAATCCACATCATGGGTAAAATTTACCCATGCGAAGTTTGTTTTCGTAATAATTCGCTAAAAAACGAACAAAAAAACGAAATAAGCGCATGTAAATTACCTCACTGCATTCTCCTTTTGTTGTGGGCTTTGTCGCAAGCGGTCGTCGTCGGTTGTCGGAGGTATAGCGTTTTAATTTTTTTTTCGGGTAAATTTTACCCATGTTGTGGACTTATGTAAGTTTTTTTTTTTTCGTTTTGATTGAAAATAGTGAAAAATGGCACGAAAAAGAGTAAAACATGACGACGAAATAATTTAAATTTTGAAAAAAATTTAATTCTCATTGTTTTAACCAAAGTTAAAAAGCAGATACCAAATCACACAACTTCGAAAAAGTTTGAAGGAGCTTATGATGAAAATTTTTCGTACTTTTAGTCCACTCTGAAAATAACCAATGTTGTACTAGAAAAACTTGTCAGATGTTTCTAATGTCCGGCAAAAAAAGACCGAAAAACTAAAAACCTTTGAATTTGGTGTAAAAAACCTTTTTGCTCTGAGCATAGGGCTATGATTTGCAGTACACGCACATCCTCATTTGTTTTATTTTTTTGGTACTTTTTTATGAGCTTGTATAAAAAGTTTTGAAATGTTATTTATTTGAATTGATAATAATATAAAAATACTTTATTTTATTTATATAAAAAATGTAATTTGTTACAAAAAACATTATATTTTTTTTTTTTTTGTTTCAAAAAATTGCCAATGAATTAATGTAAAAATTATTTATTTTCAAAGTTATCTTAAAATTTATGTAAAAAACACCAGATATGACTTTTAATTCACCTTGGTATTAGATTGTTAAGGTAGAAATAACTAAGTTTAGTTAAAAATTTGGGATATTGACCAAAACAGAATGTTTTTAAGTTATGGGTAAAATTTACCCATGATGTGGACTTGTGTTGCTAAAGATATGTTGGGGAGATGAGGGTTAACCCTTTCTTGGCATTATTTTGGAATAGCTCCCAAGGTAGTGACTTTTAAGTTAAAACTTTTGATCCAAACAGATTAAAAAATAAATGTATAAAAAAGTTGGAAATTGTTGCTTAGGGACAGAATTGTGATATTTTAAATGATTTTAAAATATCAATTCAATAATAACAACAACCAAAAGTAAAACCCAAAGAAAATATTTTGTAAAATTTTGATGACCGTCACATCATCGGAAGCAGAATATGATGCATTGTCAGAAGCAGCTCAAGAAGCAATGTGGCTAAGGTTACTGATGTCGGATTTTGGACTTTCTACTGAAGAGGCGACGGTAATTTACGAAGATAATCAAAGCTGTGTCAAAATGGTAGATAACGAAAAATTTAGCAAACTATCCAAACACATTTGAGTTTACTTTGAAATATAATTAGAAAATTTTACAATATATGATGATAATTGTAAAGAAAAAAAATTGTTTAGTTTGAATAAAACAGAATAACGCTTCACACGTTTATAAAATAAAAATATACCTTCTAGTTGAAATTGGAACTTGGATTCCAATAGTTTCAAGTTCTATCGTGCTTAAAAAAAACCAATATATCCACTTTTACTTATTTGCTATGCTTCCTTCTGTGTGTTTCAAATTAAAGTTAAAGCCAATATGGGTAATTCTATTCTAACGCGTCAAATTCAAATTTCGAAATGAAAAAAAATAAAGTTATTAATACTCGAAGTTTTACATACGTTTTCTTATTGTTGTACCTCATAAAGTAATATTTTAAAGTGGGCAAGCTGTCCATACATTTTTATATATATACATACATTTTTATATGTATATTCATCATAAAAATGCCAGGGGAGTTACTTTGACAGGGGAGGTTACTATGGCGTTTGAGTGCGATTTCCAGGTAGTAAACAATCTTTATTATTAATATACAAGGATATTATAGTAGCCCTATATTACTTACAACTCAAACGTATGTTATTTATTTGAATATTGGTTTTCATCTTGTTGGTACAACTAAATGTTTGTCGCCAGGGGAGTTACTTAAGAAAAGGTACGTTTTCTTTCCTGATAAAAATGATGTTTAAACGTAAAAAACATGTATTGGGTTGTGAATATATCAATGTTTTATTGAAGTTAGCATACAATAAAAGAAATTAGGTATGATAGGAAATTTTTATATCCTAATAAAATCGAGATATAGGCCTTCATAATTTGATTGCTTTTTGTATTGAAAAAAAGTACCAACTTTTGAGTAGCTACATAAAGTTAATAACATTTTTTTTTTTTAATTTTTTTCTGAAATGTGTTCAGGCATACTGAAAGGTAAATTTTGGTCATTTATAAGTGCAAATTCTATTTATATTTTGTCTTATATACGTTAAGTTAGTAAAATTGTTTATGATTACAGCCAGGGGAGTTACTTTTTTACTCATATTTTTGGTTTTCCACGAGAGCTATGTAAAATAAGCGATATACTAAGTGGTGGATCTTATAAAGGCTATTTAAATGTATATAAAAAAAATTTTGCTATAATTTTAGAACCTCATATTGGTGTTTTAGTGGACGATTACATGATTTGACGCGTTAGAATAGAATTACCCATATACTGTAAGGCGTAGGATATTAAAACTATTTAAGAATATAGCTTCTCATGGAAAGATAGCTTTTTACCTTACATATCGGATATTGCCAATAAAAGGCACTCTCCCTTTTTGACATCCATATACATAGATGCCATATTGTCATACCATATTCATGTAATATTTGCTTTTATGCAATTATTTTATGTCAATCTCCTTCCTCTTTATTATCGTAAATAGTTTTATAGCCTTATCATTGTACAGTTGTAGTAGTAAACACAACTTTTTTACCATTTACACTGACACAAAAGTTCAGCAAAGTATTGGCGTAAATACAGGCATAAAATATCCAAAAAAATGGTAGTAAATAATAACATTGGTCAAAGCAATAAAATAAATTGTTATTTGCAATTCATTGCACATCGTTGACAAAATTGCTCAACTTTTGTTGTCGATTGCTATTTTTGTTGACGGATTTTTTATGTTTCCATTTTTTTGTTGTTGTTGCGTTTTTTTGCAATTATTATGTAATTTAATAGACATTAGGATACGCTGATGAAATATGATGATGAGAACAATGACGATTTTGATGGCATCGTTAAATTTGTAGCATATTAAAGTGACGGATGGTGTGGCTGGAAATAAAAACAAATGGTTGTTTTTTAATGCACACCAGATTTTTTATATATGTTGTTAATTATTGCTGGGAAGGGACAATAATTATTGCATGTCATAACAAATCACGGTCTTTTGAATTGCGCTTTACTATATGGAGCACTTTTTTAGTTATTGTTAAATTTTGGGCTTGCTTTTTATAAGTTGAAAAACACTGATAACTCAGAGCAACAATGATTTTTCGGCATGGCATTTTGAGGTTGTTTTTATTCTCGGGTTATCATGGTCCACTTAATACAAAAATACTACCATATTTGCCTAATTTATTCTAGTCCTTCGTGATATCTTCAATGTACAAAAATCGCATTTTTGTCATTACTTTCCAAATAATCATTTATCGGCGAAAAGGTTTCTTAATTCTATACAAATATAGTTTATTTTAACGGATGATACCCATAACTTGCAGAGTAAGGGTTCAATTGGAAAAGCTTAGAGAAAAAATTTGGAAAAGAGAATTATGGTTATAAGAAAGCATTAAGAAAAATGTATCTTACTGTATACTGTAAGTGTTACATGACTTCCAATATGCTCCAAAACATAGATTTATACACTTTTAAGCAAGAATATCTTGAAAAACTAGAATCACTTAAAACAAATAAATCATATCCTAATTTTTTTTTTTTGACTTTAGTGAATCTGGAATTACACATACCTAACAACCTAACTCGAGACAAGACTATTTTCGAAGATTGAAGTCATAAAAACAAAATTTAAATACCGTAAAATTTTAGCGTAATCATTATGTCTATGATTTTTAGTTCCGGAGATATATGGGTGTCCCGTTATTTACGCAAGATTTGAATTTGCTGCCGTTTATGTAGAAAACCAAAGAAGAAAAACAGTTTGACAGCTGAGGAGTGATTTTCAAAAGGGCGTAAAACCACTTCCAACCTTGAACAAACCTAAAAATGCCATCGCCATTACCATGCTAAAATGCATCCTCTAGTTCAAAATTCATCACAAAAAATGCATTTTTTCAAGGTAAAATCCTGATCAAAAGTCGCATTTCAGAACAAAAGGGCTTATTTCCATATAATTTCATAGAAATTTTTAAAGTTTGATACAAAAAGGCGTATTTTGAATAGTGGCCAAAAAAACTTTTGATATGTTTTATATGCCCCAGGATATATAGGTGCTTACATACCATGCCTGTAGACATCAAAATAAACTTCCAAATAGTGAAATAAGAGTGATTTTGAAACAAAAGGGCTTGTTTCCAAACGTTTCTGAACAAAAGGGCTTATCTCCAAATGTTTTTTACTTTTTGCAATTACTGCAAATATGTTACAACAAAAATGTTAAGGGGATTAGAATCTTTGGTCAACTCGCTATAACACTGGAGACATTAAAAAAAAAAAATAAGTTATTGTAAACAGCCCATAAAAGTTTTTTCTCATTACTGAAAATTTGTTTAACATGGTTTTACGCCCTTTTGAAAAATAACTCCTCAGCTTATAGCTTAAGATTAACATTCATCTACATTATTTAGGAGCAGCTAAACAGTTTTTTAGCTCTACTGAAAATTTGTCAATTTCGAGGTAAGATTGTTTTATCGAAATGCCACTTATGTCCTATGCATCCTTCATACCTACATAAAAACTTAATGATAGTGAAAAAATGCTTGATAATTTTTATTAGAAATATGTTCAAATAAACAAACAGCATATCAAATAAACAATTTAATTCTTTATATTAAAGAACATTTGACTTCTTTTCTTTTTAGCTTCAATAAAATTAGTTGTGCCCAAAAAAAGTATATGTTTTCGGCAGTAATGGAACTCTTAAATGATATGATCTAAAATACAAACTACAAAACAAATAAGGTGAAGCAGAAGCTTAGAATGGCCATTAATGGTGAAATCTTGAAAAATCCTCACAAGCAACAAAAGGACAACATGATAAAAGAAAAAAATAAAACAAAAATACCCTGCCACATTTAAAGTGAAAGCTCTTTACTTCATTAGGAGAGTTATGGTATTTACAGTAATATATTACCTCATGTGGGGCAGTCGAAGCTTTTCGAATTTTTTTTTTTTGGTTTTGTTTTATTTTGGTCAATTTGTTGTTGACAGTTACTTTGGTGTCTCGGAGCAAAGTTTAGATGTGTACACCCACACATAGGGCTTTTTCCTTTTTGTATTAGAAATTTTTCTTTATTTTCGGTATACATAGTTTTTGATAGCAGGCAGCTGTTCCCTTTTTTTATTTCTTTTTAACCAATGTTTTCATATTAAATAGTTGTTGTAGTTTTTATGTGTTTGTATTTTATTAGAACCATGTATATTTAGTATTAATAGTGTATTTTCTTTGATTTAAGAAATGCGTTTCCTATGTGACCTGAATTGCTTTCTAATCGAAAACGTTTACTACCAAATTGGATTTTGTTTTGCTGACAATTTGTTTTGTGAGCGTGCCATGGATATATTACACTTTTTGCCTTTTTTCGTAACAATTTGATTTGTCTCGAGTTTTGCAATATTTTTTGTAGGAAATTCTTAACATTTAATTTAAATTGATTGTATTTTCTGTTAAGTCAATGCAAAAGAATTGTTCTCTGTTATGGTTAAGTTCTTAAAATACTTACAATCATTAAACATTTAAAATTAAAAATTTTTCCATAATATAAAATATTTTAGCAAATTATTTACTAAAGAGTAGAATAAAATTAAGTATAGGTAAAGTTAATTTGATTTTGAGGGGAAAAGGAAAATTTTAACAAAATTATTCTTTGGGAAAAAAATGTTCCATAAATTTAAATTTACCTGAGGCTTAATGGTCTTTGAAGTTAAAATTTTTTTAACAGAACGATATAGCATAGCATACTCGTGTATGCAAGTATACCTACTGACATTTAAGAAGGTTTGCTTTTTAGTTCACCAAAAATTTCTTCCAACCTTATACCATGTTTTTTGATTGACAATACAAGAAATTTATGCTGCAGTGATTACACTATTGCAACAGCCAAATCTCCCAGTGAATGCCACCATACATTTCATATGTAAAATGGGCTGCTGATTCCGAAAATTGCATTATTTTTTTTTTTTCGTGTCTTTTTCGAGATATCGGTCATTTTCGGTTTTCGGACCCAAAAAAAAAGATAGTTCCATTTAAATACAAATATCTCAAGAACTAATGTTTGTATTCAAATCTATTGTATGTCATATTAAAAGTAATTAAATTACCTACAAATGATATTCACATCACTTTTTGGTTGGTTTGTTAGTTTCGGCGAAATAAATTGATTTCTAAAAAAAACATTTTTTTTTTTTCGAAAAAATTAACAAAAAATCAAAATCAACTGCAGATTTATACAAGAAGAAATAACCTTTTTATAATTTTTTTTGTTTTTGTATCATAGACTATATATTTGTGAAGAAAATAAGATACCACTTAAAAAAATCGATGGGAAAATGCAAAAGTTGCATACAATTCATTGATAAATTACTAAAATGCGTTTTTGCCTATTTTTTTCGGTTTTTTTAGTAAACTGTCGATAATTTGAAACTTTTTGTAAAACACATGAGAAAATCCAAAAAATTCTTAAAGTAGGCGTTAAAAAAAATACCCGTGTCTCGTCGTTTTTCTCCAGCACGACAGATTTTTTTTTAATCGATTTTTGAAGTTTTTTCATCCACTGTACATGAAAAAAACAAAAATAACGCATTCTTGTGTTAAATACAAGTATTGGTTCTTGAGATATTTGTATTTAAATGGAACTATCTTTTTTTTTTGGTCCGAAAACCGAAAATTACCGATATCTCGAAAACGACACGAAATAAAAAACAAATAATGCGATTTTCGGAATCAGCAGTCCATTTTACATATAAAATGAATAATGGCATTCCCTGGGTAACAAATTTTTACTCATTTGTTGCATAGTGTTATCATTTGATTTTCGATAATTTGAGAACTTTTTGCTTCAAAATATATGAAAAATTATGCTTATTGCATATTTGCTAAGAAGTTTTAAGGTAAAATTTATTAATTATAGTGTCATGCTCTAAAAAGTAACAAATTTTTTGTGTGGGCGAAAAAGATATTTCCCAAGAAAAAAATTTCAAGCGCTTCTAATCCAAGAAATCCATAGAAATTTAGCAGCACTTACACAATGATTTTTTGTAAGGCTGCAGTTTTTTATTTTTTTGCAAAATTTTTTTAAATATTTGTTATTTAACATTTTTTTATTTAATTTTTTTATTTTCTTTTCTCTTATTTATTTGCTTTTGTTTAATTGAATTGAAACTTATTACTCAATCATTCCATGTAAGGCAGCAGTAAGCACAACATGGGTTCGAACCCAGATCGGGTGATTTTTTTTTAATTGTTTTTTTATTTTTTTTTGCTTTATTTTTATTTTTTTCTATTAAGTAGGCTGCTCGATATATTTCTGGTCTAGGCAATACTAAGTGTTGCCAGGTGCAATCTGACATTTCTATTGGAAAGTTTGATATTTTTTAGCATAAACGTACTGAGAACGTTTTGACGTACGACTATCATGTGTGATGTTTACAGTGACTTGAAAAAATCAATTTGGCAAAAAAATGGAATTAACTCGTGAACATTTTCGTGCGAGCATTTTTCACAACTTTCGACGTGGATTATCACGACAACAGTGCATCGATGAACTTAAATCTTTGTATAGCGATGAAGAACCATCCTATAGCACTGTGAAAATCTTGTTTAATAAATTCAATCGTGGCCGACGCTCGCTCAAAGACAAAGAATTCCGTAAAGGTCGTCCAAAAACGGCCGTTGTGCCAGAGAACATTGATGCCGTGCGTAAACTAATAATGCAAGATCGTCCCGTGACATACCGTAAGATAGAGGCATCCTTGTGCATTAGTTCCACTCCAATATATTCGATTTTGCATGAACACTAAGTTGTAAAAAACGTTTGTTCTCGTTGGAAACCCCATAATTTATCAATTGCTTAAATTTTCAATAGAAAAATTGATTTACTTAACTCACTGTAAACAAAACAAATAGCACTTGTACATCAAAACGTTGTGAGTACGTTTATGCTAAAAAATTTCAAACTTTATTATGGCGTTGCCAGATTTCAGCTATTGACATTAGTGTTGCCTAGGCCAGAAATATATCGAGCAGCCCACGTAAAATATTTTTTATTCAACATCTTTTATGTCACTTTTCTTTCTTCCTTTCTCTTATTTATTTACTTTTGTTTAATTGAATTGAAATTGATTACACAATGATTCCATGTAAGGCTGCAGTAAGAACAACGAGAGTTCGAACCCGGCCCGGGTAATTTTTTTTTTTTCCTATTTTTTTTTTTTTTTGGCTTTATTTTTTTTTATTAAACTATTTTTTATTCAAACTTTTTTATTTCACTTTTCTATTTTGCTTTCTCTTATTTATTTACTTTTGCTTAAATGACAACACAATGATTCTATGTAAGGCTGTAGGAGCATTCGTATGTCAAATTCTGTTTGGGCAACATTTGCTTAATATACAATTTTAATACCTCTTCATATCATCGGGCATTGGTGTGGCGGTCTGAAGAGTTGGTAAATGTTAGTAAAAATAATCACTTTCTATCTATCTCACGGACGGTCGTGGATTCAAATCCTGGTACGGCCATTTTTTTTCTTTTTTTTTTTTTTAATTTTATTGAAAAAACGCTTACCGCAGCATTACAAATAAGCGCTTCAAAAACCCTTTTAGGTAAGGCTGCGGTAAGCTTTTTCTCGCTTACATCCTATAATATGCAATGTTAAAAGAAAGAATAGTCCTACGTAAGAAGCGCTTATTGGTGAAAAATATGCACTTCAGAAGGGTTTTTGAAGCACTTCTTTTCCTCTAGGGTTTCTTGTGATTAAATTATTGAAAAAAAAAAAAAATAATAATGTGAAGTAAGTTTTGTACTCGAAAAAAAGTAGTCGACAAAAAATGGGTAAAAAAAATTATTTTTTGACCAAAACAAAGAAAGTAATAGGTACATTTTTTGAAGCTCTAGGGTATTTCTTTGAGAAAATGAAAAGATTTGCTCATTGCGTTGAGATATATGCAAAATATCGTAACTTTGAACAACCACCTGCTATTAGTCTCTGAACATCACTTTGGGTGACCTGAGATGGTGCCTTTCTGTTTTAGTTTCTTTTAATTTTTGACAACTTTCTTCATTTCTAGCAATTTTCTCTTTATCATAGCCCTGTATTTTCCAATCGGCCGAAGCTCACGGCAATTCGTAGGACTTACATTTTTCGGTACAACATTGACACCATTCGCTTTATACCAGTTCATGGCCCATTTGCCATAGTAACAACTCGCCAAATCTGACCAAAATAACACAGGATTTTCGTGAGGACGTATCATATTCAGCAGACTTTTCTGTTAGTACTCTGTCACATAAATTTGTTGGTTAATTGTACCAGTTGCGACAAATACTGAGCTCTTCAAACAGCATTTACAAATTGCTTGCCAAACCAAAAATTTTTTGCAATCTTGTCCACTGTTTTTACTTGAAATTTGGCGCAGTATCGCCCTTCTTCTTTGCGGTGTAAAAAAGTTGACCCGGAAGCTGTTAAAGTCAGCATTGACGTAAGTTGTGTCGTCCATTAAAATCAATTCAAAATTGTGTACGAAACGGTGGTAGAGCTTTCGTGAGTGAGTTTTATGAGCTGTGTTTTGCTTATTATTTCTACTTATTTGGTGCCTGAAGTACTGAACATGATTGAAAACTTTTCTCTCTGCATACTTTCTGTACGTTTTCGGGCGACATATGCACTTTTTAAGCCACATCTCCAATGGAGAGTCCAGTATATTTTTCATAGGCACGTAACAATTCTTTAACTAAAGTTTTTAAATACGCAAGTTACCGTTGAATTTGCAATGTTTATACTTTATGCAAAGTTTTTGTGGGACGAATGTGGAAAATCGTTTTTTTTTTTTTGTGCACAATTAAATCTAGCACATTTTCTTTCGATAAACTCATTTTAAAAATTATTTAAAATTCTAAAAAAACCAATGATAAAGAAATGTTAGACAAAAAATTCTGAGACGATTTTATCTGTTACATTTGCTTTAACTTAAGTTTTTAACGCGACACTCTTTGTTTACTGGGACTACTTTTTTGTCGAGTACATACCCTATGTTTTGTTTTGTTCATTATGAAGACATCTGTTCCCGTGTTCTTTTTATAAATGAAAATGTCACTCTCAAATGGCGAAACAAAGAAGATAAACAATTTTACTAAGAATTATTCAATTTCATTCATCTAGCTTTATCCATTTGGCCATAAACATAACTTCAACAGACAGACCGATTAATGGGCTAATCATCTGAAAAACTAAGGAAGTTTTTTATTGACATTTGGAGCCGATTTTCTACCATTTTTCACTGAAATTCGAAAAATAACATTTCGCGGCCACCCTAATACACACACGAAAAACAGAATTCTATGATTCTGTACATAAGTATGATGATTAGGGCAAGGGAGGGAATTATGGACTACCAATATTTCTTTTTAAAATAAAACTCTAAATACATTAAGCAAAACACTGAATTTTATTTCATTCATTCGCCTTTATTTTGAGTCACTTTTTGATAAATATCTCATCAGGATAAAGAAAAAAATTAAAAAAACTGAAAATACTCAAATTGAAGATAAAAAAAAAAGAAAAAAGTGTAGTGCTGCACAGACTATATAGTCCTTATTGCCCCATATATTGTTTTGGTACAGAAGTTGCATATAAAAATGTCACTTCCACATCAGGCGCATTCTTCATAACTCCAAAAACGTCAGATTACACATTCAACCCAAACCTCGCTCGGCGATCTTCCGAGTAAAAGGTATTACAGCGTATGCAATTTTCATTTTCTTCTAACTTTGAGATTTACGAATTCCAAATCATCACTATCAGATTCTTAAGCATATGGTGGCATTTTGTAGGTTAGGTTAGGGTGGCGGCAATATTGGCACACATAGGCCGCAAGGGTCCATAGTGACATTTTATGATCTTTAGAATTATGTATAAGCAGGCACATAACAAATAAAGAAACACAGTCATAATATTTCATAAGCACAAGGTTGTATTCTTATAAAAAATTCTTTGTCTTACATTATATCAAAAATTGCACTTTCACAAGAAGCCAAGACCTTTCCATATTCCTTAAAAAGATAAGAGATGACATCTTTAACATCTTGGAAAAATACTCTAAAAATATTGAACCGCCCTAAAATTTTTGGATGTGCCATGTGTAAAGCCATAAACACAAATCTTAAGCACACAATATACAGCCTTTTGCTGAAACTTGGCTTCTTATCATACCAAAAAACAAAAAAAAAAAAAAAACCAAACAAAGCACAAAACCAAGCAATTCAAAGTCAAAAAGACGTTAAGTAACTCACAGGTGTTAGTAAAGAAGTTAAAAAAGTTTCTCATTCCTAAGCTACCCTACTTTACTGCGTGTCGGCTGCTTGTTTTGTTCTGAGTAAATTATGACAATTTATGCAATAAAATTTTAAATTTATGTGCATACCACACAGAAAAGTGGAAATATTTTGTCGACATTCTAACCTCAAAATTTGCGCACCAAAAAATGTTTTCGCTACATTAAATACGGCTTAGTTTTGAACAAGTCCTTTTTTTTCGTATTCAACGAGAAAGGTGAAGTTTGCATTTGTTTTGGCATTAAGCCTCTAAGTAAGTTGCATAAGTATATGTAGTGGCACTTGATAAAATGTGGGAATTTCCATCAGAATTAATTTTAAACCATAAATTGTACATAACTTTTCGCGTTAGGTGACTCAAAAACAAAGAGTGCAGTAGAGAAAGATCAATGCTATAGTAAGGGTCTTAGTAAAATGAAATGATAAATACTGACTCTTTGCTACCCCGCAAATAGCTCGTGAGCTAGTGAAAAGAAAAAACTTCAATATCAAAAGAGAATACTTTTGAATGAACAATTTTGCGGTAAGAAGGGGAACTGATGCTATTGTGGTATAGCTAGTGTTTAGGTGAAATTTGAAAGAGAACCGTTGGATCAATTTCAGCCAAATTTGTTTATGCTAATTATTGAAGTATTGGCTATAGAATATATTTCAATAAAATGTGTGCAATTTCATTAAAAAAAGTTATTGAGCAAAAACTGAAAAAAAGTCAAAAAAGCTGTTTTCAAAAAGTTGGGAGGCAATGTGGTATATATGGTGGCACAATGTGGTATATATACTGATCAGTACTTGTAAATTGGGCTCGTAATGAGGTACATATAAGTAGGGTAATGTGGTATACTCAATCATACAACCAAATATAAAGTTTGAAAGGTAAGTAGTAAGTTCATAATAACATTTACATTGGTTCTCAAACTCATAGTTCTTATTAAAAAATAAACAGCCATCTAATTTTGTTAAGGACATCAAGAAATGTTCACATACCACATTAGCGAAGCCCGACTATACCACACTGGTCAATTTTTAGAAATAACAAAATTGTAAAAATTATATTGGAAACTTTTTCTTAACAAAGTTTTTTGCAGAAAATGCGCAAATTATATCGACCACACGCGATTTACGTTTCGTTCAACTGACATCGGAAAAATTTTGTTTGGTCCATGACAGCAATACATCCCTGGTTTTTCATGTTTTCTGACAGAATAAAAGCAGTGACGCTCACAGGTTATTTCCCAAATCGGAGATATGCGACCATACCACATGGAAAAACTATACCACAATAGCATCAGTTCCCCTACATATGAATCAAAAACAACTGATTTTAGAATTTAAATCAAAATCATATTTCTTTACATGAAAAGTCGACTTAAATCTTGAAAATATAGGTGAGTTTATTTCTGAGTATACAGGTAAAGTTTCACTTAAATTTTAAAACAAAAAAAAAATTTGGATTTAATAAGCACTAAATTGTTTTAAAATCAATAGAAAGGGGAATGCAAAGTAACATAAGCAAACTGTAATATTTTTATGTGTAAAAGCAAACGTTATTGGTTTTACATTAAAGCCATTCAAAGCAAATGTTATTTTTTTTTAAATATTTTCATTAAAAAGTAATAGCTCAGGAAAATTAAACGAAAAAAGATCTGCTGTGCGAAAAATTTCCAAGTGAATTTTTTTTACCGGAAATATCTTTATTTATGCATTATAAAAAAAGTGTAAATATGTCCATTGAAGTCCATTGTGCAAACAAAAAGTTATTCAGGTTCAAAGGTTGCTAAAATCAGTTTTTTGCAAATTTCTGGCTATCGCTAATTTTCACAGAAAAATTTTGGACCACAATTTGGTGATACAAGAAATTTCCTATGCTGAGATGTAGAAAATGTTTTCGTGTGGCTTATAGTTTAGGAGATAACCCAATTTAAAAAGTTGTTCACAGTTGTTATTTGGAAATGCTACTTTACTTTAATTTCTACAAATATGGCTTACTTTTTATAGATCTTGTAATTCTCTACAAAATTGGTGCCGTTGCTCTTTATCGCATGGCTTACCTTTTCTGAGATATCCCTCAAAAACCAATATTTTCGAATCCTTAACGGTTTTTGAAGAATACCTTTTAGAACAAGATTCGCTCAAAATAAAAAATTTAATGCGATGTATAGAAAATCCAATTATTTTTTAAACGGTTTTTAAATTTTTTTCTGTACGACTCCTCTTTAAAGAGTATTCGAAGATATTTTAAAATGAAGTTGTACGTAGCATTTCTATTTCCGCATTAGCGAGATATTTGCAAAAAACTGATTTTACCGACCTTTGAGCCTGAATAACTTTTTTTGTGCACAATGGACATCAATGGACTTTTTACAGTTTATTTATCATGCATAAATAAAGATATTTCCGGTAAAAAAAATTCACTTGGAATTTTTTCGCAGAATAATTCAAATTTTTCTGGGCTATAAATGTTATTATAATTTTTTTCCCGGTTTCATACAGGGTTGTCACCATCCGGACGGTATTGGTGACCCCTAGTCAAATTTTTTGTAAAATATTCTAACCCATTATAAAAATATTCTAACCCATCATATAAAAGTTTTTTGGTTAAGGGTTCAAAAAGACCCATATAAACGCGATATAATGGTTTAATATGTTCAGAAGGTTAACATTAATTCAAGCCAGAAACGATTTTCTAGAACATCTTAAGCCATTATATCACGTTTTCACAAATTTTCATAAAAATCAGAGACATCAAGCCGAATCTTGGTGGGTTACGCAAATAAAGACTCAAATGCAAATCTTTTAAATTAATAGAGCTTATTTCTAATTGAAAAATGTTTAACAATTTAAATCCACCAGGTAATTTGATGCATAAAATAAGTTCTCTGCTATATGGCAAAAAATAGTACTTTTATATACTGCACCCAGATATTCACTTTGACCTTAGGTTTTTAATGCACAGGAGGTATGGCATGCATATAAAAATATATGGGGCATTACATACTGATTCGGATTGCATTTGACTTTTGCATCTCCGAATTTTTTTGAAAATTTTTTGTCTTATGGTACTAGTTGAGATTAGCATCTATGATTTTTTTAAATTTTTTTCAAATCGCAGATGCAAAAGTCAAATGATTTTCGAGAGAGTATGTAATGCCCCATATATGTATTAATTTTAATTTGATAAAATTTCCTACACTGCCTTTAAAATAAAAGTTTGCTCGTTGTATTAAAAATGAAAATAAGCTGTCAAAGAACAAGCCTACTGTCAATAAAAAAAAATTTCAAGTGCAATTTTATGAGTATTATTCGCGATAACCCAACCAAGATAATTACTTAAGATAGTCAGTACATGCTCTCAGCAAAAAATAGGTGAACTTGGACATGATGGCGTGATACCTCCCATAAAAGCAAAAATTTTCAAAATGTTATACCAAAGGGGTTTTTTGAGGTTATCCAACTAAATTTCAAAAACACATTAAGGATGGTAAATGCAAGCTCTGAACAGAAACTTGGTTTATTCGAATAACAGGGCATGGCACCTCATATACATACAAGCAAGATTTTTAAAATGCTGTAGTGCATGCGTTGTTTGGGGTAATTTAAATAAAATTTGCACAGATATTTGGAATATTTAACGTAAACTCTGAGCAAAAACTTTTTGAATTTGGACATTTAATTTTTAATAAAAACGCTCCATGGTGTACTTTTTAGATCTTCTAAAATATTTTTTGTGGAAAAGAGACAAACCTTTCTATGAATCCAATACGAAGTTGGCTAATAGCCTGATTTACTACTTATAGGTCAGAGCATGCAAATCGGTAAAGAAATGTCTCAGTTATGGATCACTTTGTGAGTTTTGTGAAGCAGTTTTGCACAATTCCATGTTTTGAAAGTTCAAAAATCATAACTTTTAAACCGTAAAATAACTTTTTATTTCATATGGAAGGTAATTTTTTTTTTTGCCACTAAATATATATTGGAAGGTCCAAATATTAGGTCATGGAGCATTTGTGGTAATTTAGTATTAAAATAGTTCCAAATTAAGCGCTTTTGGCTACATACGAAAAACTTTATCTTGTGCTTATAGCCTTTTCAAAAATAGTCTGAATATGAAAATCGGTTAAAGTGTACAAATTATGAGCAATTATGAGAAGGAGTGCTTATCAGAAATTACAGATTGTTCACTAATGTATCCTCCAATATCGAACAAAAAAAAAAAAAAAATTTATTCTGCCATTTTTATCGCTTTCCGCACTAAACGAATTTGTGTACCAAATTTAAGCGAAATCGGAGTGGGTGAGGCCAATTCTTGTTCCGCTAGGCTTGATATAGCTGAATTTTATTTTTACTCAATTTTGGAGTAAATTTAACTTTTTAGTGTATAAAAGGAAATATCGAAGAAAGTCTCATTGCCAGCAGGAATTTGCCAAAAATCGAGCAAATAATACATAAAAATGGTGAAAGTTTTTCACATTTCAGTTGCTTCGAAACTTTCACGAAGGTCAACAAATGAAACTTAGATTTGTTTGTTATTTCTGTAAGGAATTTTAATTAATGTCTTCTTCAGAGAGCACAAAACTAAGCAGACATTTAAGTAAATGAAATGTTTATCCTGAATTTTTCTTCGTTTGTTTTTTGTGTTTATAATGAGGAAAAGTTTTTATATATCTCAAGTTCCAAACACTGCATGTATGCAGCAAGGGACACATGTGTGCCTTCCTGAGTCTGCTTTTTGGCACAATGCCATTATTTTGTTACACAGAACAAGGACCAACGAAAATTTCCGTGATTTTGTGTGTCATATTAAATTTTTCATATTTTATACAGAGTTCAAAGCATACAACGCTGCATAATTTGTGTGTTAAGTAATTAATTAAGGAATTTCTCCAGCATAAGCAAAATTTTGTATTAAAGTTTGCAATACACTTCATTTTGCATTTGTTTGCGCCGACGGAAAGTGCAATTGTAGCGAGTGTTGCCATTGCTGATTTTAGTAATGAATTTCGTTGTTATTGAAATTAAAACACAGAAACAAAAGCAACAGCAAAACACAAAGGAAATCATTTTCAAAAATGATTGTACAGGGTGGCTGATTCGAAGTATTACCAATTCAAAAGACTATATTTTTAGATTCCATGCACAGATTTTATTGATCAAACGCTATAATTGTTGAGAAATGTTCAAATTTTAAGAATCTACTTAAGGTTTTTGATATGGCCACCTTTGGCCTTAACTATGGCCCGTAGACGGTCGAAGAACGAGTCGCATGCTGCACGAATTTATTATGTGGAAGTTTGCGCCATTCTCGTTGAAGGGCCACTTTTAGCTCATCAACGCTCTGGTATTTTTTAGTCAAGACCTTCTTGTCCAACATACCCCAGATTGAGAAATCCAGCGGATTCGCATCAGGCGAATTTGAGAGCCATTGTTGAGCAGAAATGAAGCTAGGAACGTTTTTTTCTAACCATTCTTTACTTACACGAGCTTTGTGTGACGGTGCCGAGTCTTGTTGGAGTGTCCATGGCTTGCGACCGAAATGTTTGCGTGCCCACGGTAGTAAAGCACCCTTCAACACTGATTCACGATACACCTGGGCGTTTACTTTGACGCCAGCGGCCAAAAAAACGAGTGGGGAGCGCCCATCAGCAGTCACTGCAGCCTAAACCATCACATGCGGTGGTGCCTGCGTCCTGGTGGCCAAACAAACATTCAAACTTTCGTAGGACCTCTCTGTCAAGTAAACCCGATCATTTTGTTTGTTTACATATTGCTGGATACAGTAATTTTTCTCATCAGAGAAGACAATTTGTGACAGATTTCCGGCGGCATGCAAGCGCAAGGGCCTTTAGTCCGAGCTTGTTTGACAATATGTGTTGCATTCGTTCACGCGATATTTTCAGCTCGGCAGCCATTTGTCTGCCACTGCGTCTCGGATTTCGCTCAATTCTGGCCTTCACCTTTCGAACCATTTCTGGTGATGTTGCAATTATTTTCCGACCACCACCATATCGTTTGGCAACGCTGCCGGTACCATTGTAACGTGTTATGGTCCGATACACAAACATTTTATTCACTTTTAAATGTTTCAGCTCACGAACAATTGCTGGTTGCGATTTTCCAGCCAAATAAAGAGCAATCACACTATTACGTTTGAATTCCATTTCGAAAATTTTTTATTTTCAATAAATTGACGCGCAAATGCTTTTGGTTACTTGTTGACAATAGAATGAACTAACATCATGCCAATTTTTAGACAGCTGTCATGTTCCATCTGTCAGATAAGTCTATCTGAAGTTGGTAACAGTTCGAATCAGCCACCCTGTATAGAAAGCTATGTAGGACATAAAAAAATATCGATGGGTCTTCTATTTTGTGGACATTTTTTTTTTTTTTTTTGGGTATTTCGTTATGTTGAAAAAATCCAGGAATGTTGAAAAAATATTAAAAATCCAAACATTTTGAAAAGAGTGCGCTCATAAATCTTTTGCTTGCTCCCACATTCGAATTTTGTATTTTAAAAAATCACCGACAACCTTCCATACATTTTTAGAAATGCATTTATCTAGTTTTTTAACCCCTAAACCTTCGAGATGCCATCTTTAAATTGAAGAAAATTAGAAACAAACAATGAAAGTGTTGTCAGCTATCTATTCAATTTTAAGATCAGTGATTTTGTTGAAAATTAACTTTAACACCGACAAAGCTGTCAACATTTAAGACATGGGTTACTCTGGAATCATCGTGACATTCTTGAAACTTTGAATAGAAAGATTAACAACAGATAGTGGACAAATTGAATGTGGAATAACTGTTACGTTTTTCTTAAAGAGATATAGTATGTATGTAAGTAGAAATCTTATTCGAAAATTTTTTTATTTTAATAACTAGGCTGAGTGCTTAAGACATCAGCAATAAATTACTGATATTTAAAAGTTAAAGAAAGAAGAACATAACAATATTTTTTACTCACATAAATAAAAGTCATTGCTTTGCTGCTCAAAAGTACCTTTCCCCAAATGTCAATAAAATTACTTTGTACACTTGTGTATTTTCATTAAACATAACGTTCCTTAAAAGATTATCTTATTTTTTCGATTATGTTACATGAAGTGAATAATTAACTTTATTGACGACAACAATCAACAAATTACAAAATATTACTCAAACATAAAAAATAATACTAACAACGTTTCCTACATTAAGATATTGCCATAATCTACAATCTACTTAACTTTAATGACATTTTTCTCATTCATTTTGCACGTAAGTAGGGCACATATGTTTCTATATAAATTCTCTTGTTTATACTAGATATTTTTTATGATGACTGTCATAGCATCATCTATAAATGTTTGATTTTATTATCAATATTGCAGGTACAACGCAATATGGGAACAACCTTAAAGTTTTATTTGCTCACAATAAAGTAAAAGAACATAGAGAAGGAAAAGACTTTTCTATGAAAGCCTTAGTATTGTAATTTTCAATGAAACTCATAGCATTTAAAAACACTAACCAAATAAACCTAAAGCCTATAACACAGATACTTTTTATGCTTCGGTAGTTTTTGGAAAAGTTAAAAAAATTATCTATAAGTGCGTGTAACTTAATACACGTGAAAAAAGAAAAATTTCTGTTTGAAAAAAAGGGCGTGGCACCTTTTTGCTTACGCCTACTTTTCGGTCAGTATGTGGAACTCTATTAAATGCCAGGTCGAACAAAAGTAACATTCTAATGTAAATGAACTATTGTTTTTTTTGGTAAAAATTAAGGACAATGGTTTTCACGCCAAGTTTGTTGGAAATTGTAAAATGTTAATGTTAATTTGAAAAAATTATTTCTATCAAATCAGCTTTTCTAAGTTTATGTACATACAAGGTGCTGCTAAGAAATTTTAACTGCATGAAAATGGCAGCGAAACCGGGGTGTAAGGATGCTCCTGCTCTGATTTCAGGATTACAAAAAATAATTCAAGTAAAAAACTCAAAACAAAAAGATGTTCAATAAGTTGTGAGCTAAAAAGGGTTTACATTTGGCCTGGCGAAAATTTATGTACCCAATACAGTTGCATTTTAAGTACTTATTTTGCTTGTATGGGAAGAACCACGCCCTCTAGTCTGAATTCACTTAGTTTTTGCTCAAATTATGTCCTTGCTATTCCAATTATTTGTATGAAATTTGGTTTCATTACTTCAAATAATCGGTTCACTACAGAATTATAAAAATTCTACTTGTATGGGAGTTGTAACGTCTTCTTGACTGAATTCATCTAATTTTTGCTCAGAGGTTGCACACGTTTTAATTTTTTTATTATCTGTCCTACACAGTGGGCTCCTACGTGTTTTGAGTTTGACTTTATTGACGACAAAATCGTGGTATGGGGATGTGTTTGTACTCATTTCTGGATTATAAAACTGTTTCAAGTAAAATCGGAGCTGATCGGTTTCGAAAGTTACAGCCAATTCATGATTTTTTATTTTCTACTGTACAGTAACAAAAAAAAATTAAATCAAAATGTCATGGATTCAACATGAAATCACGTAAAATTATTCGTGAGGACTAATGGAATCTAAAAAACAGGGTTCTGAAATCAAACCATTGGTAGTTCTTTGCAATTTTGTAAAGAAAAGGGGTTTTTGCAAATTGGCCCAAAACTTTTAAAAATAACAAGAAATTAAGACAAAAATTGTCATTTATAATGGATTTGCCAAATCTAAATCTGAATCCGGTCGCAGAATTGCTCTATCGCATATAATTTTTGAGATATTCTAACATATATAAAAACTAATGACGATTTTTCGTAGTTTTTGATGTTATATTATAAGACCAGATATTTGTAAGTCATAAAATCTGATACAGAAGATGAAAAATCCATTTTTTTTCTTTAAAATTCAATTTGAATAACATCTCTATCTTTTGTTTTTTCCAAAATATCTTAACCTTAAAAGTTGAAAAGGGGCTAAAAATCGGTTTTGGCTTTATTTGGGGTTAAATATAAGACGAAAGAAATAATTAAGCTATTTTATATTAACTGCTTTATTTAGTACTATTCCTAGTCTTCACAATGAGTTACAAAATGAGCTCGTATTGTTTTCCATTACAAAGCTATGATCATTTTAAAAAGGCATTACATTTACATTTTCAGGTAAATTTGTATGAGAGCCCCCCTAGGAGGTTGAGATAAGGGACGGACATTTTAGAAACAAATGTTGAGTAGAGAAAAATGTAAGGAGGTGCTTTTCAGTTTTCCCTCCATAGGGAATTAATTTATTATTTACTGCACAGCATAAAAAAAAACATGTAATTCGTTGTAACTTACGAAACCGATCAGCTGCGATTTTACTTGAAACAGTTCTATAATCTTGAAATGTGTGCGAACACATCCCCACACCCCGATTTTGTCGTCAACAAAGTCAAACTCAAAGCATGTAGGAGCCCACTGTGCCTAGGTGTTGGTGTCGACCAATTTCTTTCATTTTCAATCCCACTAACTAACACTTACGGTACACGGTGATACGGAAGAAAATTATTTACGTATAAAAGTGTCGCTAAAATCGGTTTCGATGAAAAAATTTATTTTTTTTTTGCTGATTCAGTATCTGTTTTTAGCGAAATCCTATCAGATCCCGTTTAAAAGTTATATTAAAAATACCTTTTAATAAGTATTGTTACGAATTCACTGCCTCACCCTGTAAATCAGTTTCAAATGTTTTTTTTTTCTCTTTGCGAAAACAAAGGAATGCGGTATTTGGCCACCTGCTTCGCAAAACGGTTTATATTTTTTGCATTTAACTTATGTTTGTAACGGCATCAGTACACTTGACTTAACAAAACGGTTTCGGTTCTTGTTTTTGCTTTTGACACATGTTCGTTTTCCCCTTTATGTCGATCAAAATATGTAGCTATGTATAAATGTATATGTATGCATAAGTTATTATTAGAAATTGCAAAAAATATCGTATGTTTAAATAGCGGGTAAAAGGAAATGTAAGCAGGAGCAAGAGAGATGAAAAATCATCAACGGCAAAACAGCATACTTGAAACGAAGCAAAAATTTAAAAAATCAGTTGCTGCTTGTTACTTGTCGCGTACGGTTGGTGTTTCTCAACGTTTGTCGGTAGTGCAACGAGTTTGTCTGTTCTTGTCAATTTTAAGAAGCAAAACTATCTACTAAAAATTAAAACGGCAAGTGAAATATAAACTCTAAAAAGTAACCTCTATCGTACAATAAAAATTTTGAAGAGAAAAATATCCTTCAATTATTGTGAAAAAACCGACTTTCTTGTGCTGCATAAAAAAATAAAAGAAACTGAAAACGTGATTCTGTGAAGCAGATATAAAGAAAAAAAAGAAAACTGCTTATAGAAGTGCATTGTACTGCCAAAGGAACTTTCATTTACGAAGTTGGCAATCTGTGCCAAAAAAAGCAACGAAATACTAATTCCTTCAGAGGATAGAATCTGGTGGTTACGTAGCAGCATCATCATCGAGTTTTTTTAATTCACTAACAACCAGATCAGCAACTACAGATAGCAACAAAAACGACAATTGCAGTTCGCAGCAAGATTGCAATCAACATCGATATTAACAATTGCATTCAACAACCGTAGCAACGATTGCAGTTCACCGCAATATTGAAATTTCAGTCCACGGCAATATTGAAATTGCAGTCATCAGAATATCAGCAGCAATTGCAATTGACAACGATACCAGACCATATTGCAGACAACAAAAGTAGCATCGATTGGAGTCAACAATATAACCAAAATCAGCATTTAGTACATCGTCATCAACAAGTACCATCAGTCTCGTCATCAACGCACATCGTTCATCATTATTAAGGGGTAGCTATAGGTATTTTCTTTATAATTACATATTATCATCAAATGTATTAATTATTCTTTAAGGCTGTATTATTATTTTTTTTTTTCCTAAACACTCGCGAGTTTTTCCATTATTCTATTTCCATTATACTAATTAGTGTTAAAAAAAAGAAACAAGCATCGAATTAAAGAAAACTTATAAAAGGAGAAAAACGACATGCAAATTTAAAATCATTATTTTGAGTAATACGAAGATGAATTGTTAAAAGGTCAAGTATAGGGGAATGCCAAAGAAGGGATAATTGCAGTGCTGAACAATGCGGAACCAAAAATCTAATATTTGTTCAACAAATATTTTGCCATACATTTTTTTTTTTATTCAAATGCAATAATCATACAGTTTAGGATCGTTAGTTCAAATGTAGCAAGTTTTTGAGTTTAACCAAAGGAAATATTTTCTATAGTTACGGTTCAAAATGGCATAGGGATGACCGCGCCCTAGCCGGGTATACCTCGAATGCATAGCACCGATGGTAAGCGAGACTTTTCTTTATAAATACATGCCAGGCGTAACATAGATGGCGCCCAACGAAGAACAAGCTTTGATATTTTTGATTTTTCAACAAGAAGAAAGATTCTTATTTTGTGTTGGTCGCTAACATAGATGGCGCCCAACGCAAGGAAGTTTGATTTTTATTCATTTAAAAAAAAAAAAAAAATTATTTATTTCCCAAAACAGAAGTCAAACCTTTGTTATGATGTTTTCATCATCATTTTTTTTTATTATTTTCCAATTCATTAAAAGTCGCAGCAGAGCTGCAGACTCTGTCTTCAAGTAGAAGAAGAACAGATTTTTTTTTCATCCTCTCAAATTTGTAGCATTTCGACATCAGCCACCATTGTTTGAGCCATATTGCAAGTGGATCATACTCGGATGCGGGTGGAACCTCTCATTAGTCACCAGCTTACCGGACTAAATTTAAAACCGTTGCTGTGTTGTGGTGAGAGATTCGGCTCGAGTCCGAAGCGAAGCCAGCTCCATGCTGGAATCCGCTTGTGATTGTGATTTCCCCACTAAGTCCCCGACACAAACATTATGAGGTTGAACAGTGGCGAAGACTTTGAGCCATTTATACGAATGGCCAAAAATGATGGTTCAGGTAAGGGTGGTCAAAAAAAAAAAAAAATATCAGAAGCAAGCTCACTGGTTCTCATAACTATTTTAAATCGTTTGGCACTGCAGTTTTTGCATTCGCGTTTTCTGGAATTGGCATTCCCCTAGTTTCAAAAAAATATATTCGTTTTTTTTATCTTTCGTAGAAATAATTACAATAGTTTTTCCCAAATTTTCGCAAAAAAAAAGGAAAGGAAATTTTACTATTGAAATTTATATAAATTAAATTTAGGCCATTCACATACATATATTTTCTTATTTGAATTTAAAATATTTTTTAGACTTAAAACTTTTTTTTGTGTACTGGAGATTTTATTTAACATTTCTTTTCTCAAATTCGGAACTATTTTTTTCCCTACTTTGACGAGTTGATTATTATGCCCGATCTTCGATCTGGAAATAAATTAACGCCAAGCGGAGGTCGTGGTAAAGCTATTAATAGAAACCTTAATAGAAATACAGCCGCATACCCTATTTATAGCTCTTTAACTGCTTCACGAAGAAGTACAGTGGTTCATTCGCCTCCTTGTTCTTCAAGAAATTCATTAAACGATTCTCAGCAAATTTTATTGGATCCCGCTGTAGTTGAATATTCCTTGTCAGGCTCTGTAGAACAACTTCCTGCTGTGGATTTAAACGACTCAAAATCCAATTTGATAGATATGTCTAACGGTGAAAAAGGTCAAACCGTACCCTTGGGAGCTAATGCCCAAATTCCAACCGAAAATATGGAAATTTCAGGTGTTAATCCTTTGCACGAGGGAAATAGAAATTCTGACAACCCAGAGGCGAGTGAAAATGTAACGTCAATAAGTGATCTTGTTACATTAATGCGCCAGACAATTTTAGACAGTCAAAATGATCTGAGGAGGGAGTTACATGATATTAGAGGTAGCATTGGCACCATTAATCAAAGGATATTAGCTCAAGAACCACGAATTGCAAATGCCCAACAGCCTGTGCCCCATTACCAACCACGAAATTTTCTTAATTTACAAAGTGGGGATAATTTCCCGAAGTTGACAGATTGGAAAATCACTTTCGATGGATCTGGTAACGTTTCAGATTTTCTATTCAAAGTAGATACTCTTTGCAAGCGATCCAGATGCTCATCAGAACATCTCATGACCAATTTTCATGTACTTCTTGCCGGTAAAGCCGAACAATATTATTGGCAGTTAATAAGGCAAACCCCGCATGCTACTTATGCATATCTTTGCTATGCTTTCAAAAAACAATTTGGTGGAGCTGAAAAAGATCATGAGATTACTTTAAAAATTTCTTTGAGAAAACAACAATTCAAAGAAGCTTTCGATGATTTTTTCAGCGATGTTGTTCTTTTAAATTCGCGATTGGGTCAGCCTATGTCTGATGAGGTTTTGATTGAGATTATGAAAAAAAATCTAAACATTAATCTCAAATATATGCTTTTTAATTGTGAGACGAGAGACTTAGAGGGTTTTCGTGACACTGCTCGAAAAGTGGAGCAAGTGCTTCGTGAAAATAAATATCAAACACCAATTTATAACTCGACAAAAACAGTTCACGAAATTGAACATTCTGCTGAAGATGATTTCAGTGACATGGAAGCTGATCCACAGGTGGAAGCTTTACAGGTTCCTCGTCGATTTTCTAAACCAGATTTTTCAAAAATACAGTGCTGGAACTGTATGAATTTTGGGCATTCATACATCTATTGCCCGGAAGGAATAACTTCCATGTTTTGTTTCAAATGTGGGCAAAAAGGAGTAGTCACTCCGAGATGCCCCAATAATCATCAGGGAAGCTCCAAACAGAGCGTGAAGGATACCGGGGACACACGTTCTTCCCATTAAATCCCGAGTTATGCAAAAAATTTTCTGACAAAGATTCCCATAATCCGGAAACTTTGTCCAATTCCAGCGTTGTCAACAAAATCAATATTTTAAAACCAGTTTCGCGTGATTTTTCGTGTCAAGTAGACACAACATGTTTAAAATTTTCTAACCGCGAAGCCTTCTATGAAAATGCTAAACATAAAATTTTTAAAAATGAAATTTGCGCAATTCGAAAAGTCACAAGGCTTAGGAAATGTAGATTAAGGTATAAAAAACGGAAACATTATAGGAAAATTGTAGAATCCACCAAATTAATCAACAGCGATGACGATAGGCCGTTCGCAAAAGTCAAAGTTTTTGACCAAATTTTAATTGGGTTGTTGGATTCAGGGGCTAATGTTTCTGTTTTGGGCAAAAACTGCCATGAATTCCTTAAGAAACTTAATATATCTTTAAAACCTTTTAAAAGCTCTCTATCTACCGCTGATGGAAAAAAACAAAATGTTATCGGCTATTGTGACCTTCCTATCACCTTTAAAAATATAACTAGGACTATCAATTTTTATTTGGTACCTTCACTCAGCCAAGAAGCTTATTTTGGAGTGGATTTTTGGCAAGCTTTCGCTATCGCTCCGGAAATTATTCCACAAGTAAGCTCAATTTCTTTTGATGAAGAACTGCCAAACACACCTGATTTTCACGTATTAACGGGCGAACAGAAATTTGAACTTGAAAAAGTTATTGCTCAGTTTCCTTCATATGAAAAATTTGGACTTGGTTGCACGAATCTACTTGAACACCACATAGACACAGGCAATGCAGAGCCAGTAAAATCAAGACACTTTCCTTTGTCACCTCCGAGGCAAGAAGAAGCATATCAAGAAATTGATAGACTTCTAAAAATGGGAGTCATAGAAGAGTCTAATTCGCCTTGGTGTAGTCCCGTGGTGTTGGTGCGCAAACCCGGTAAAGTAAGACTTTGTATAGATTCACGCAAGCTTAACGCTTTAACCAAAAAGGACTCATATCCACTACCCCATATAAATGGCTTATTAAGTAGACTAAAAGATACATTTTTCATTAGTGGCATTGATTTGAAGGATGCATTTCTTCAAATAAAATTGTCTGAATCTTCTAAGGAAAAGACAGCTTTCGTCGTCCCGGGAAGACCCTTATACCATTATAAAGTTATGCCCTTTGGGCTTTGTAATGGTCCTCAGACAATGAGCCGTCTGATGGATAAGGCTGTTCCATCCAGAATTCGAGAAAATGTATTCATCTACTTAGATGATTTATTGGTCTGTAGTTCGGATTTCGATACCCATATGAAATTATTGAGCATAGTTGCGAAATGTCTGAGAGATGCCAATTTGACAATTAATGTAAGCAAGAGTAAGTTCTGTCAAAAAGAAATAAAGTACTTGGGCTATCGTGTAGGTCACGGTTGTTTAAAGGTGGACCCGGAAAAAGTAAAAGCCATCGATGAATTTCCGTTGCCGAAATCACCTCGTCAAGTACGACGCTTCATTGGTATGGCAAATTGGTACCGCTCCTTTATAAATAACTTCGCCAATTTGGCTGGTCCGTTAACTGACTGCTTGAAAAAGAAAACTGGTCGATTTCAGCTGACTAGTGAAGCTATTGAGTCTTTTGAAAAAATTAAAACTGCTCTTTCTTCAGCTCCTGTGCTAGCTCAACCTGACTTTTCGAAAGAATTTATTATTCAATGTGACGCATCTCGCATTGGCGTAGGTGGTCTTCTCTTCCAATGTGACGATGATGGCAAAGAACATCCTATTTCGTATGTTTCGCAAAAGCTTAACAAAGCTCAACGTAACTACACAGTTACAGAGCTTGAATGTCTGGCTGCGGTAATGTGCATAAAAAAATTTCGACCTTACATTGAAGGTTTGCCTTTTCGAGTCATAACTGACCACTCGAGCCTTAAGTGGCTAATGGCTCAAAAGGATTTAAACAATCGCCTCGCACGCTGGAGTTTAGCTTTGCAATGCTTCGATTTTAAAATCGAGCATCGGAAAGGATCTTTAAACGTGGTGCCTGATGCCTTGTCACGCTTTGACGTGGACGAAATCTCTAAACATAATTTTATGTCAGACATTGATTTATCCTCACCCGAGTTTGATTCCGCTGACTATCAAAACTTACGCAAAACCATTTTTGAAAATGATCCTTCTTTGCCAGATTTGCATCTGAGCGAAAACTTGGTATTTAAGCGTGTTAAATTCAGGCAAGGAGTTGAAGACGAAGAAAATGAGCTGTGGAAATTATGGTTACCCAAAGGGCTAATCGTCAAAGCAATTAAACTGGCTCATGATTCAGTTTCTGGTTGCCATGGTGGTTATGTTAAGACGCTAGCAAGAGTTCGTCAAAAATATTTTTGGCCTTCAATGGCACAAGACGTTCAAACTTATGTCAAAAACTGTGAAACTTGCAAGTGTGTGAAGCCTACAAATAAAATCTTACGTCCGCCTATGGGCCAAGCTTTTGTTACCGAACGTCCATTTCAGCGTTTATATATTGATTTTTTGGGTCCCTATCCCATGAATACGGCAACCAAAAACACCACACTTTTCATTGCCCTCGATCATTTGACGAAATTTATTTTTCTGAAGCCTATGCGCGCTGCAACCACAAATAATGTAATTGATTTTTTTCAAACAGAAGTTTTCCCTGCATTTGGTGTGCCTCAATTTATCCATAGCGATAACGGCAAACAATTCATATCTAAAGATATGCAGCAGTTCTTATCTGACCATGGCATAAGCCATATTAAAACCGGCCTTTACTCTCCACAGGCAAACGCCTCGGAACGGGTTAACCGTGAAATTGTTATAAAATTAAGAATTTTCCTTGAAAATCAGACCGATCATTGTAGTTGGGACCGCTATATTCCCCAAATTCTCTCCATCCTACGTAGCGATTACCACTCTGCCATAGGATGCTCCCCATATTTTGCCGTCTTTGGGCAGAACATGTGTCAACATGGTTCCTCTTATGAACTCCTTCAGAAACTTAACTGTCTAAAATCAGGAGAAGTTAGTATTGAGCATAATTCGGATAGGCTTCGCAGAGTGCGTGATAGAATATCTAAAAAGTTGGAGATTGCGCACGAAAAAGCTACAAAAACCTACAATACTCGTTCGAAACCAGTCAGTTATCGAGTAGGTCAAGAGGTTTTTAGGGAGAATATCACTCAGAGCAATTTTGCGAAGGGTCTTAACTCTAAATTTAACAAAAAGTTCGTAAAGTGTCGCATTCGGAAAAAACTTGGAAATGCTCTTTATCAATTGGAAGATTTAAACGGAAATTATATTGGGGTATTCCACGCAGACAAAATCCAAGCTTAAAAATATATATACATATATTTATTTGTTTTACAAGTCATCTATTCATTTTGCCCGGCTTGTCGTGGGTAGAGCCACACGTTAAAGAAAAGTCTCCAGTTTATGAAATAAGGTTGTGCCTTTTGGGGGTAAATTCTGTTCCTGTTTGTTCTTTGGCTTAAAATCCATATAACAAAGCAGGTTTGTTACGAATTCACTGCCTCACCCTGTAAATCAGTTTCAAATGTTTTTTTTTTCTCTTTGCGAAAACAAAGGAATGCGGTATTTGGCCACCTGCTTCGCAAAACGGTTTATATTTTTTGCATTTAACTTATGTTTGTAACGGCATCAGTACACTTGACTTAACAAAACGGTTTCGGTTCTTGTTTTTGCTTTTGACACATGTTCGTTTTCCCCTTTATGTCGATCAAAATATGTAGCTATGTATAAATGTATATGTATGCATAAGTTATTATTAGAAATTGCAAAAAATATCGTATGTTTAAATAGCGGGTAAAAGGAAATGTAAGCAGGAGCAAGAGAGATGAAAAATCATCAACGGCAAAACAGCATACTTGAAACGAAGCAAAAATTTAAAAAATCAGTTGCTGCTTGTTACTTGTCGCGTACGGTTGGTGTTTCTCAACGTTTGTCGGTAGTGCAACGTGTTTGTCTGTTCTTGTCAATTTTAAGAAGCAAAACTATCTACTAAAAATTAAAACGGCAAGTGAAATATAAACTCTAAAAAGTAACCTCTATCGTACAATAAAAATTTTGAAGAGAAAAATATCCTTCAATTATTGTGAAAAAACCGACTTTCTTGTGCTGCATAAAAAAATAAAAGAAACTGAAAACGTGATTCTGTGAAGCAGATATAAAGAAAAAAAAGAAAACTGCTTATAGAAGTGCATTGTACTGCCAAAGGAACTTTCATTTACGAAGTTGGCAATCTGTGTCAAAAAAAGCAACGAAATACTAATTCCTTCAGAGGATAGAATCTGGTGGTTACGTAGCAGCATCATCATCGAGTTTTTTTAATTCACTAACAACCAGATCAGCAACTACAGATAGCAACAAAAACGACAATTGCAGTTCGCAGCAAGATTGCAATCAACATCGATATTAACAATTGCATTCAACAACCGTAGCAACGATTGCAGTTCACCGCAATATTGAAATTTCAGTCCACGGCAATATTGAAATTGCAGTCATCAGAATATCAGCAGCAATTGCAATTGACAACGATACCAGACCATATTGCAGACAACAAAAGTAGCATCGATTGGAGTCAACAATATAACCAAAATCAGCATTTAGTACATCGTCATCAACAAGTACCATCAGTCTCGTCATCAACGCACATCGTTCATCATTATTAAGGGGTAGCTATAGGTATTTTCTTTATAATTACATATTATCATCAAATGTATTAATTATTCTTTAAGGCTGTATTATTATTTTTTTTTTTCCTAAACACTCGCGAGTTTTTCCATTATTCTATTTCCATTATACTAATTAGTGTTAAAAAAAAGAAACAAGCATCGAATTAAAGAAAACTTATAAAAGGAGAAAAACGACATGCAAATTTAAAATCATTATTTTGAGTAATACGAAGATGAATTGTTAAAAGGTCAAGTATAGGGGAATGCCAAAGAAGGGATAATTGCAGTGCTGAACAATGCGGAACCAAAAATCTAATATTTGTTCAACAAATATTTTGCCATACATTTTTTTTTTTATTCAAATGCAATAATCATACAGTTTAGGATCGTTAGTTCAAATGTAGCAAGTTTTTGAGTTTAACCAAAGGAAATATTTTCTATAGTTACGGTTCAAAATGGCATAGGGATGACCGCGCCCTAGCCGGGTATACCTCGAATGCATAGCACCGATGGTAAGCGAGACTTTTCTTTATAAATACATGCCAGGCGTAACAGTATTTTAGGAATTCTTCAATTAAAAATTTTATTGACATTTTAGTTATTTCAGAATAACTTTATTTATGTTCTGCTCCTTTCGTGTTTACGTTTTTTTATTGTATGTGTTGAGAATGTTTCCTTCAACAACTGTTTTTAGTAATTTTAATTTCTTTTTTAATTTTATTCATAATTGGATTTTTAAGGATTATATAGCGGCAACACGTCAGCTCAGCTTTGATTCCAAAAAGTCAAGATCGGAAGTTTGAACGAAGTTGGCCGTCTTCATTTTCATCTGTCATTATCGATAACAGTATCTCCCTGGTTTTTTATTGTTCAAGGTTGGCAACTGCGATATTCAAAGTAGGTGTGTTCGTGTACTTTAAGGTTTAAAAAAAAATATTGGATAGCTGTCCGCCACAATATTTTAACATGAACTTATACGTAGCATTTACATATAAAAACTGTGCACAACTTTTTAAATTGGGTTATCTCCTAAGCTACAAGCTACACGAAAAAATTTTTACATAGGAAATTCTCTGTGTTACAAAATTGTGGAGAAAAATTTTTCTGTAAAAGTTTACGTTAGCGAGATATTTGGAAAAAACTGATTTTAGCGACCTTCGAGCCTGAATAACTTTTTTTGCGCACAATGGACTTCAATGGACTGTGCTCTCTTTATTCATCATGCTTTAATAAAGACAAATCCAGTGAAAAAAATTTTTTCTGGGCTATATGGAATTTTCATAAAAAAAATTCAATCAACTTTTTTTCTCCCTATTATTTCACTAAAAATTTTTAATTTATCATTAATTACTAAGATCTACCTTTGCCGTGATCAATTTTTTTCTATTCGCATATTGCAGCAATGCAGTTATAGCTAAAAAATAAGTGATAGATAAGTTATCAACTTGATTTGGCAAGTTTTTGCATGGAGACCTCACTAGAATATACTTAGGTTGTTACTTTAAAAATTGCTCCCAGCCCTTCAAATTTAAAGCTAGAGGTACCAAAATTTGACACATGATAGAGTCTAATACGTAGATTTCGAAAATCATTGTCCCGTAAAAAGTTGGTAACCTGAGTTACAAACTTTTACGTTGGATGTGTCGATATGAAAAATGTAGAGTAGCAAAAGAATGTATTGAAAAGAATAAATGAATTTGTATTTTTATTTCTACTCATTGTCTCTCATTCCGCGGACTTAAAAACATCGCCTCGTATAAATTCTTTCTGAAAACATTAAGAACTTTTGTTTTTTATCACATATTCATCATATCATAAGTATATGAAAATTTAAAAAAAAGCCCTTGGTAATTTCTCATAAAAATTACAGTTAAAAATGTCAACATTTGTAATTTTAATAAGACTAATGCCATCTATGTTGTGGCGCACATTTACAGTGAATTTTTCATCTGCGACCTGAACAACAAACAGGAGCAGTAAACATCACGAGTCCTTTGAGTCGAAAATAATAAACGAGCGCAGGGGTCGTGTGTTTCGTTCAGACACAACACAGCAAGAGGCGGTGTGAACAAAAGTTCTGTAGCAAAAATAAAGGAGATTTGAGCTCACAGCAGTGCTATTGGGAGACTGCGGAAAAGTTACAAAAAAAAAAACAACACAATACAATGATGCGATGCAACAAATGTGCAATTAAAAAGACACGGTAAAAGCATACCTTATGAAATTTAAATAAGAATATAATGAAGATGAGATATAATTAGAAAAACATTTTATGTATTAATTAATAAAACGAAATTTAACATATCGAGCCCTAACTGCAATAGTAGCGTATGCGACAAAAAACGGATTTTTTTAAAACGTTAATGTAGTCCAAATTATGTATGTATGTATGTATTCTCCTTTAACTCCTAGGAGGAGCATAGTCCAAATTAGACCTCGTATAAATAAAAGACGCGTGTTTAAATTGCTATTGTGCATATTTCACTTATTTATGGCGCATACGATATTTTCGCAGTCACTCTTGGCGAGGATTGAAATTAAAATGTGGCGCATACGTTTTTTGAAATAACATGGTTTGGCATTTGAAAAATACATTTAGTTAATGCACAGAAAGTAACGATTTGAACGGTTGAAATTGTACCAACCCACAAAAGCAGTCAGATTGACTGTAATATTGTTAATTAACAGCACTATTTATTTGGTTTTACTCCGATATCGTCCAACTCCAGGTTTTTTTTTTTGCAAAGTGGTTCATAGAGGTCTAAACATACAGAAAATTTTTTTTTTTTTAAATCAGTCAACGAGCTAATCGATTTCCCGGGTCGAATTTCGGTTACCAAATGGCCTTCACATTGTTTCTGGACTAAACAAAAAAGTTTGACAAAAACTGGGTATGCAGTTAGTTTTCTGTTTATTTGTAAAAAAAAATTCGAAAATATTATTTTTGAAAATTTTAACTGATAGTGTTAACGAGATATTCTATTTTTAACAATTTTTTTGAAATTTTTTTATTAAACAAATGAACTTGTTAGTTTTTAGAAAATTAGCAAATTAGAATTGCTATATCTGATATGGTTTTCGAGAAATCCTAGCCTATAACTAGTTTTCCATCAATTTTGTGAAAAGTTAAAATAAATTTTGTTTTTATTATTTTGAGGCAATATAGGTAATAGAACAAGGAAATCCTTAGCCATAAAACCTTAAAAAACAGCTTGAAACCCTACTATTTTACTTTAAAACCCAGTAAATTATATCGGTATATTTTTTCTTCTTTAAATTATTCTAACCTGAAAAAGTGAAAAAAGGCAAAATCCACGAGTTTTCGATATTTCAGCTTACGATATTTCGAAGACAAAAAAGATATCGATATAATTCAAACTGCTTTTTAAAGTAAAAAACTGGTGCTTTAAGCTTCATTTTGAATCATTCGAGCTAACTTTTACAACGAACCCTCTGTACAAATTTTCGTGGAATTATCTTAGTTTCCATGTGAAAAATATTTCCACAGACACACAAACTTCCATCCAAACAGACGGACATGGCTATATCGACTAAAGATAGGATTTTTACGAAGAATATATACACTTCTTTCATACCTGCCACGCCTCCTTCTCTGGTTTTTGAGGTGCTTACGTTATTTTTACGGTTAACAAAAAAACATTTGTGGCTCTTACGACATTAAGGATAGTGCGATATCTTTTTAAATATACATAATTCAGTTTTAATATTTCGAAAAAATGTCACATACGCTACTGTTGCGGTTAGTGCTCGATATTTTGAAACTTTTTGACGCAGATGAATGAGATTTGGTACTTTTATATGTAAAAGGTGAGACAACATGGTTCGGGTAGTGGGAAAAACATAAAAATAAAGTTGAGCCTCTTCAATAAAATTATAGAAAATACCTAATCTGATAAAAATTAAAAACATTAGTTTTCGATCATATGATCATCTCAAAGTCTCTCACGTTATATTCGGTCTCTTTTATTCGGTTATTTTGGGCTTACAAAGTATCGTTATAACAAATATACTATAGGTATACAATTCTAAAGTTTTCTGCTCTAACAATTAATGTGGCAAAATATATTGTTGGGAAATATTTTTCTATAGAAGAAATCTGATTTTAGTAATTCTTCACCTTGTATAACTTTTTATGCCAACACAATTTCGCAATGAACTTTTCAAACTTTATTTTCCATATACTAATAAAGTTTATTCCAGTAAAAAAATGTACTTGGAATTATTTCGAAAAAAAGACTTAATAAAAATTTAAAAGTAAAAATATACTAACTGCGCCGAAAATATTTACTTGCTTTGGCATAGTTTTTACAATTTATCCAAAAAT
The DNA here is from genome assembly GCA_951812925.1 of Calliopum simillimum. Classification (NCBI taxonomy): domain Eukaryota; kingdom Metazoa; phylum Arthropoda; class Insecta; order Diptera; family Lauxaniidae; genus Calliopum; species Calliopum simillimum. Next base: position 57,205,409 of record OX638371.1, on the reverse strand, counting down.
AACGATTTTTTCTGAGCTATACCTACCAGAAAAACATTCGACCAATCCTTATAGTATATACCGCCGGTGCTTACGAAGACTATCTCTTCTTTAAATGCGCACAAGAAAATCCTTTTTTTCAAACTGCGGCGAAAAAGATCTTTTTTGTGCGAATGCGGACAAGAAAATCACTTTTTACAAAATGCGGCGAAGAAAATCACTTCCTACACGTAGTCGAATCAACGCAAAAAGTGCAACTGATGGCGAGGCCCTGCGATCTACGCAGCAGTGTGATTTTCTTCGCCGCATTTTGTAAAAAGTGATTTTCTTCGCCGCATTTTATAAAAAGTGATTTTCTTGTCCGCATATTAGAGTAATTTAGGGTAATGTGGACTATGCGGGTAATGTGGTGCACCCTTTTATTTCTCATATTAAAGGCTGCACAACAATTCTGGTTATTTGTGCACAATAAAAAGCGAAAAACATATTCTTTACGCTCTTTGGCTTTTCTATAATGCTAATTATTCGTGTGAAATTCTTAGCATATGCTCTGAGGTCAAGTTGACTTATTTGTAGTACTTGGTGAATAACAAAGTAACTTCCTCAGAACTCAGTTTTCTAAAATTCAAATAACTCTAATGCAATTGTGGATCTATTATTCAACGAAAAAATGCATTAGCAAGTCTGATTTTACATTTCTTTTATATAATCAATGATTATTTCAAAAATGTGATGTATTCGGGTAATGTGGACTACCCCATATTATATACCGTATATCAACTCTGACTACTATTACACCTTGAAAAGCTAATTGCATGTGTAGGATACCCGTGTTTGAGTAATTTGGAGTACTATTTTACGTATGGTTCGATAACCCTTCTTACTTATTCACATGTTAGTATGAATTTGGTTTATCTTACCAGAAAATATTATTTAATAAGAATATGGGTAATTCTATTCTAACGCGTCAAATCATGTTATCGTCCACTAAAACACCAATATGAGGTTCTAAAATTATATCAAAATTTTTTTTATATACATTTAAATAGCCTTTATAAGATCCACCACTTAGTATATCGCTTATTTTACATAGCTCTCGTGGAAAACCAAAAATATGAGTAAAAAAGTAACTCCCCTGGCTGTAATCATAAACAATTTTACTTACTTAACGTATATAAGACAAAATATAAATAGAATTTGCACTTATAAATGACCAAAATTTACCTTTCAGTATGCCTGAACACATTTCAGAAAAAAATTAAAAAAAAAAAAATGTTATTAACTTTATGTAGCTACTCAAAAGTTGGTACTTTTTTTCAATACAAAAAGCAATCAAATTATGAAGGCCTATATCTCGATTTTATTAGGATATAAAAATTTCCTATCATACCTAATTTCTTTTATTGTATGCTAACTTCAATAAAACATTGATATATTCACAACCCAATACATGTTTTTTACGTTTAAACATCATTTTTATCAGGAAAGAAAACGTACCTTTTCTTAAGTAACTCCCCTGGCGACAAACATTTAGTTGTACCAACAAGATGAAAACCAATATTCAAATAAATAACATACGTTTGAGTTGTAAGTAATATAGGGCTACTATAATATCCTTGTATATTAATAATAAAGATTGTTTACTACCTGGAAATCGCACTCAAACGCCATAGTAACCTCCCCTGTCAAAGTAACTCCCCTGGCATTTTTATGATGAATATACGTATTTATAATTTAACATAAATACATCAATCTAATTCATATATTTTATGCAATAAATCATGAAATATGTGTCCTATTAATTATATACTGTATCGAGAGCTCCTACGAAAAATTGGTGCGACGTTTGGTATGCGACGAAATTAAGATTAAACTTATTACAGCCACAAAAACAAGTATTAATTAATTAATTAATCTTATACTTAAATTTGTTATTTTATATGCACATTACATACACACACATATATAAATATATATATATATATCCATACATTTTTTTTTTTTTTTTTTTTTAGTACGTATATTAGAGTTAAAAATAAAAAAATCGATTTTTAACTCTAATATACGTACTAAAAAAAAAAAAAAAAAAAAATGTATGGACAGCTTGCCCACTTTAAAATATTACTTTATGAGGTACAACAATAAGAAAACGTATGTAAAACTTCGAGTATTAATAACTTTATTTTTTTTCATTTCGAAATTTGAATTTGACGCGTTAGAATAGAATTACCCATATAAAGCTATTTCATAGCAAATATAATCTTAAAAATTACTACTCGGCTTTTACTCAACAAAATTTGCGAATAACGGTACTTCTTTAGGAAATGGGCAGGGTGAGCCCGACACTTTTCTTTTTCAGCTATTTTTAGGTACTTTCAATTTAACTGGCCTCACGCTTGAAAATGTTAATATTTTAGTATACAAATTATCAAGTAAAAACAATAGAATTACTAATACAAATAAATTGACCAAGCTTACCTACTACCATTACTTTGGCAGAAATTGGTAAAAAGAAAAAGGTAACCACATTACCCTAAATTGCTCTAGAGAAAAGATTTTTTTCGCCGCAATTTCAAAAAAAAAGATTTTCTTCGCCGCAACTTTCGGTTGGAAGATTTTCTTCGTAAGCACCGGCGATACAACGTATATTACAAAATATAAAGTTCTATAAAAGCATAAAACTTGAACAAAAACATTTTTAATTATTAGAAATTTTTCAGTTCTAAAGTTTTTATAACATTTTTCAGATATTTTTTAAAAACTTTAAAAAATCATTTCGAGCTATGAACTTACGTATGTTTGCCATATGCTACAAAAACAAACAAAATATTTTTGCTATTCCATACATGCGTTGTACTTATCCCAAAGTATCCGGCTTTAGAAACAAAAACACAGGAAAAAAAAAACAAAAATTCAAAGGGGTATGTAAAAATCCGGATTTACTGCATCGACTTGCTATCTGGTGAAACGTGTGGAATTTTAATACGCAACTTTGCGCTTAATCCGTTGTCAATACAACAGCGATGGATGATGCTGATGCTACGCAGCAACTGCAGCTTAGTTATCCCTGCAAGATACAATCATGCTGGTAACGTTGACAGCATGGAGTGGAAGCAACTTCAAAGCTGTGCAAAAATATTTTTAAAATTTGGTTACTTTTTTCTTGTTAGTTTTTTAGCTTTAACAGAAGTGGAAGAAATATATATAAATAAAAAAAATTGTACATTCCAAGGCAATAAAGCTGATATTGGTAGAACATTTATAACAAATAGTGAAATTTCCGATTTTTTTCCATAAACCTTTAAGCTTTCTTATAAAAAGCATCTGAATTGGCCTGACATAGCTATCCCTTTCAGTTATATAATATAGCCTGTGTGTGACGCAAAAGTTAGTTTCTTATTTAAGGTTTAGACATTTAAAAATATTACTCAAATTGAATTTATACGGATGTTTTTTATAGGCAGCTTTAATGAAAAACTTTGCACATAATTTCCTGTAAGTTAAAAATAAAACTTCCTATGACATCCCCCTTTAAGAGTTACAGGAAAAAACTTGTAATACATAAAAGAACAAAACTACACATGTCATTATGAGGACGTGACATGGGTTAAAAATTTGGCTTTAGGCACTTGCTGCAAATTTATTTAAATTTATATGCAGAATTACGTCTCTAGTGAAACATCATAGTAGAGTTATTAAGATTTAGTAGATGTATAATAAAGTTAATAATAATTTCCTTGTGATTTTTGCGTGCAAGTGATATACTTATTTTGTAAATTTCTGTTGAGTTGCTTTATTTTAACTTATGATCCTTAGAATTTAAGATTTTATTTTAGATCGTAGCACAAGCTAAGTATGATATTTTTACATCTATTGCTGTAATTTTCTGAGAGTTTTCGCAGTATTTTTATGACAAAGCGTTACGGCGAATGCAAATTTTAGAAAAAACAATTTAGTGACGCATAAAACAGTTATCATCATTTGTTACGAACTAACTGCTTTTGTAAAATGCCAAAATTTAGTAGTTGTTATTTCCCAATGTGCACAAAAACGGATGAGGATCCGTTTCGAACCCGTTACGAGTTCATAAAGGTATAAAAAGCGTAATCCGCGGTAACGGATTCATTTCAAACCCGTAACGTACATCAAAAACGAATTCAAAACGCTTTGTTTAAATAAAAATATAAATAATAAGAAAAAAATTATCGATCCGCATATGGTAGAATTCGAACCCGGGTAATTCCGCAGTGCGGGCCGGTTTAGAATCCGAAACGTATGTAAAAACGAATTCAAAACGGATTTGCTTTTAAATATGTTAATGATGTATATTAACAGAAAAAAACCGTTTTGATGCGCTTATTAGCAATTAAAAAATAATAAAAAGTAAAAAAGGAAGAAAAATAAAGGGTAAAAATCCACCTGTGGTAGGATTCGAACCTGGGCAAATCCGTTTCGAATCCGTAAATACTTCAAATACAAACTCAAAACGGATTTGCTTTAAATAATTTTAATGATGATAAAAAAAATATTTTTGATATGTTTTTTGTAAACTTTTCAAACTTTGTTTGAAGAAATGTTTTTGATTCCAAATTTGAGTATATAACATTTTTTATCAAAAGAATGGAAGAGAAAGAACACAGAATACTTATAAAAAAACAACAGAAATTTGTTTAATATACAAACTTTAAATCTCAACATCAAATAAGTCTACATCAGATAAGTCAATATCATATCGGTCAATAGCCTAGTTGTCTAACGTCTCGTGTATGAAAGAGTAATACCCCGGGAGCCTGGGTTCGCCTCCCGGCTGGGCTGGTAATTTTTTTTTTTTTTGTTATTTTGCTTTTTTTTTAATTAAAAATAAGCGCTTCACCATTTTTCTTTTTTTTTATAAGCAGCATTAACATTATTAAAAGCGAATCCGTTTTGAATTCGTTTTTGATGTACGTTACAGGTTCGAAACGGATTCATAGGAGTAGTAAAAACGATTCGTTTTTTTTTTAGGAATCCTTCCCGCAAACGGATCAGTAACGGATGCGTAACGGATTCCGTAACTGATAAAAATAACGAAAATATGAACCCGTTACGGATCCGAAACGAGTCCGTTTGGCACACTGGGTTGACTGTGAAATATTTTTTTAATCTTCCTTATAAGTACAACACGATTAATTTAAAAATAAAAAAAATTCGATTTTTATTTTATTTTATCATTCAAGAATAACTCTTTTTATATATGTATATTTATTGAAGGCTTGACCTTCACTTCTTCAGTCTTTGGGCTTTTAAAAAGTTTAAAGAAGAAACGTTATTATTTTTGCTCCGCAAAAGCGCTCATTTCTAGCTACTAATATTAGCATAACTGGAATATTTGGGCTGAAAAGCCAACCGAAAATGAACAAGAGCTGCCAGTATATCCAGAAAAAATATCAATTTTGTTTAGCTTAGGAGCAGTTTAAATTATTAGTACATTTTAAAAAAAAAAACGCCCTTTGTCTTACTTTGGTAACAAACTATTTACTGCCTGACCTTGATCTCGATGATATTTACTTTCAACAATACGGCACTACTTGCCATACAGCTCGTAAGGCCATTAGTATTTTTTCCAGCACATTTTGGTGAACCTTGTAACGGTCAATTTGCCACCTACTTACATTTTGTTATATCAAAGTTTTTGAATTTTTCCTTTGGAGCTACATACGTAAGTCGATGTCATCATACGCCCAATACATCTCGAAATGTTCGAAGGCGTCAACCCAAATTGGAACTTATGTTAGCCGCAGTTATGACCAAAATGTTCAAAGGCATAATCTTTAAAAAATAAAAGCATAGTATGTTTTATTTTTATAGTAAAGATTACCAGTTAAAAATGATTTGATCTTGTTTCTGAAAAAAGTACTTTGCAACAAAGTATCTGTTATGACAACAACAGCAGGAATAATAAAGTTTCTCTAAAAATATGTTCTTTCATAAGCTATTTCTCGAGGCAAAAACTACCATGTTCTTTTGTGTGGACTTGTTCTTGGCCATATTCGTCTAAAATACGAATGAGAAGCGATTTGTACCCATCTGTTTAATGGATGAAAAGTGTTTTAAATTTTAAAATATCTCGAAAACCAATGAGTCGTATACTACGGCATTATCTTGAATTAAATGCATACAAAAAACCAAAAATTTACGTACTAAGCGATAACCAGAAAAAAGTAAGAGTGAAAAAATGCAGGGACTTGCTAAGTTGGAATGAGGTCGATGAAATTATTTTTTCCGATGAAAAGATGTTCCAATTGCAAGACAGTCACAATCAACAAAACGATTGTATTTATGGTGCTTCATTGAGGGACATTTCAGTGGACAAATCAGCCATACAACGGTTTGAAAGTAAGTCAGCTGTCATGGATAGGGATGCGATATCGCCTAAACGCAAGGTACTACTGCTGTTCATTGATCGAGGAGTCAAAATCAATCAAGACTCATATATTCAGAACGTATTGCAGGGTCATATGCTAGAAAATGTCTGAAAATTGTATGAAAATCACTATTATTGCTATCAACAAGACAGTGCTCCATATTACAAAGCTGATAGTACTCAAGACTGGGGTCGAAAAAATTTGACGGATTTTATACCTTGGCAAGAAAGACCTGCATCTTAACCAGACTTGAATCCATTGGACTTTTTGATATGGGGATATATGCTTAGTACGATTGGCAGTACACGGAGTATGAATTTAAATTAATTCAAGCATCGGTTAGTCAAGTGCCACGTGCAATTCATTCTACATATAGTAGAATGCGTAAAGTTATACAAGCTAAAGACGAGCGATTTGAGCTAATGATTTAATTTTTTAACTACAGAATATTTATCATATGCTTAAAATGATAACATGCTTAATATCGAAATATGAAATTTTTTTTAATGTTATGGCTATTTTAAACTAGGACACTTAAACTGCCCAACCCTGTATATGAATATATTTATTTAAGTGAAAATAATTTGAAATAAATAGCAATCAAGTGAAATTTTTATTAGAGTTTTTGCAGGCAAATTGCTAACTGAAAACGATAAATCAAATCATTTAGAATTTAATTGCATTGTTAACAGTAATTGCCTTGCGGAAAATTTAGATAAACAAATAAAAAGATTATTTTCAACGATTTGTGTAATTTGTTAGAATTAAGTTTCATAATTCACTAGATTTTTTATTAAAGTGTTTATTATATGAATCACCCAAATACAAAAGCAGTTAAAAGACAAAAACAACAATTTTTCTTAATGGAATTTTTGGATCCGTTAGCTCCGTATGCATTGATTTCATCAAAAAGTTTTGACCATTTGAAAATGACAACATGGAGTGAAATATCGAATGTAAATTCTCAAATGATTTTTCACTCCATGGTATCATTACTAAGCGATTAAGTTAGCAGAAAAAAGTAAAACAATTTAACACGTCGTTTATATATCCTCAAAAATCGTGTTTTTGAATTTTTAGGACTGGATTTGGATTCAGCACCGAAAATTACACCAAAAATTACTATTTTTGTTTTGATTTTTTGTGTTTTTTTCAATTGTACCGTTTTTCGACCTGTTTTTAAAAAAATTTAAAAATAGTTTTATTTTGTTGATTTTGCTCGAAAGACATCATATATGCAACCAAAAATTGGGTTATATAAAAATTAATTTAAATCGAGTTTTCGACACCGTGTTGTATATTCATAAGCATAATCTTCTATTCAAAGGATTTCAAGCGATGTATTTATATCTGAGTTCAGATTTAAGGATAATGATAGTAAAAAAGAATTTGATGTCAATATATCAGCACTACGAAAAATCATAATCTATGTAATGTAAATAAAATTGAAACCCAATATTGTGCTTGACATCAGTTCACTTCCCTTTCCAAAGTTTATCCTGTAGGTAGCTACTGAGCTAGTATTATTACTTAGTATTTATTTATTATTATTATTCAAAGGCTCTGGATTACACTGCGACCTAAAAGATCTTTTGTGCAGCCTCTTTCCCTATCAGAACAGTTCTAGACTATCTATAAATCGTGTCACTGCCGTGGGATTAATTTTACCAAATGACTCAGGATTTAAAATCTCGGCACCTAGGAATCTTACTCTGCGTCTCACCGCAGCGGGGCAAGTACATAGTACATATTCCGCTGTCGGGCACGTCCTTAGTGCCCCTGTAACACCCAAGCAAGCTATTCTGAAGATCCTGTTTAGTTCATTCTGAGCCTTTACTTGGTCTACTTTTGGCCACCATGCTAATGCAGCATAAGTGATCATTGGTAATGTGATAGTTTTATAGGACCATGCCATAATTTTTGGCCGTAGTCCCCATGTTTTACCATATAGCCTTTGAAAAGCATATGTTATTCTTAAGGCTTTATTTGTTACGTATGATAGGTGACTATTCCAAGTTCGACTTTTATCTAGGAATATTCCTAAATATTTCATCTCCTCGAAAACCGTTAGCACCGTTTCCTCCAGATTTAAAACTTTTAGCTTCCTCTTCCGGGTAAAGCGCACCAGTTTTGTTTTACAAGAGGTAATTTCGAGTCCTTTCTCTCTACACCAGCTTAGAGCTAAGTTGAAAGCTAGTTGCATTCGTTCAGTTACGGTAGAGTCAAACTTGCCTTTAACCATAATAATCAGATCTTCAGCAAAGCCTTGGACCTCGAATTTGTGATCATCGCGAATTTCTAGTAGTTCGTCGATGACTAGTATGCATAAGAACGGTGACAGTACACCTTCCTGGGGGCGTCCTTTAGTTGTCCTCACAGTTAGTCTTTCCGTGCCCGCTTCATAGATGACTGTCCTATTTTTAAGCATCTTGAGGAACTTATCAATGATCATTTCGGGTATTCCCTTTCTAATCAATGATTCCTCAATTGACTTAAAAGACGTGTTGTCATAGGCTCCCTGTAAGTCAATAGATGAACAGCGGGCTACTTCCTTGTCCCCCAGAGCCTTCTCGATTTTAGTCTGGATGTTATGTAAGGCGGTTTCAGTCGATTTACCCGATTGGTGTGCATATTGTTCAGAATGTAGAGGTGCAGCCACACACTTCTGAGATACTGATGTAAAATTTTCTCCATTGTTTTTAGAAGAAATGAGGTTAGACTTATAGGCCGATAGGCTTCGGGCGTGTGGTCCGCCCTTTAGCCTGCCTAGGAATGAAGGCAACTCGGGCTTTAGTCCAATATTCAGGTACTGTTCCTAGTTCTAGGCTTAGGCTGAAGATATTGGTTAGAATAGGTGCCAGTATATCTATACCTTTCTGCAATAGACAAGGTTGAATATTATCTACCCTAGGAGGCTTAAATGGGTTAAAAGTGGAGACTGTCCATTTAACTTTTTTAATGGTAAAGATTCTACGGGCTAAGGAGAAATTCCGTCTGGTTGCCATCAAGAATTTTGTATCCCTGGTTGGTTCACAGGACTCTTCGCACCTAACACAACCTGGGAAATGTATGTTCAGTAGTAGCTGTTAATTAGTATTTAGTAAGCAATATACATTTCTCATCTATATATAAATAGGCAAACGAAATCGGTTCAGTCCCTGTTTCTGTACCTAAATCTCAATCGATTTGCTTGATTTTTGTTTTGTTGGAAAGGTTGTGAAGAGGAGCAGTGCATAGGACCATATTTGTTTTTAAACTGGGCGGTGCCACGCCCCTAAATGGAAAAAACACTCTCACGGCTCAACCGCTGCATCGATTTTAGCGAAATTTGGTGTGGAGATAGGGTTAGCACTAAGGAACGATAATATGACCATTGTGTTTTTCAGTGGGCGGTACCATGCCCCTAAATAGAAAAAATGTTCCCACGGCTAAACTGCTGCTTACGATTTTTATGAAATTTGGTATAGATATTAGGTAAGCACTAAGGGACGATAGCATGATTAATTTTTATGAATTTTGGTATGGGCATAAAATGAACGGGACAGAAAGATATCAAAAACTGTTTGCTCTTGAGAAGGAGTTACACGCCTCTAAACGGAAAGCACGGTATTGCAACTTAGCTGCTGCATCGATGCAGATAACCCTAACCCTAAAGAAGAATATTAAAAGCTTTTTGTGTCTTATCGACCAAGGAAGGGTATAAAAACTTTTTGCTTAATTTTGTGGTCAAATCGAAATGGTCGAATTTCGGCCACAAGGCGAACTCTAGTTTTCTTAATTGTGAATATATGTATTTACTTATCATATTGTTAGCTATAATTGAATACAAGATTCTGTGTAAACTATCAGCGGACATCCCTTTCGTGTTTTGTTTGCAATTAAATTATGGCTCTAAGGACAATTACATGTTGACTTGAACGCAATTGAATATATGTATGTTCAATTTTATTGAATAATGTTATTTGTATTCGTATGTGTACATATTTGTGGTATTCGTAAGTAGACAATGCAGATACAGGAAATTATTTGTTTTTGTTGTTATTTGAAATATATTGAATGCTGCAGTTACTTCATGCCTTTGTTTTATACAATTTCTTAGAAAACAATTCAAGACATTGTTTCCTTGGAAAGGACATGCCAATAACAAGTTGTAGCATCCGCTTTGGATTTTTCTTGCATTGGTCTTATTTCATAGGATTTCTTTGTAATGCAGTCCCTTTGGGTTTCATTTTACTAAGTCGGTTACAATAACAAAGTACTTGCTATTGTATCATAAGATATATACGATTGCAGCTACTGATGTATTGACAAGTGAAAGTTTCCTCTAAGCTGCTTTGTAAAAACAAAGAAGAAACCAGAGAGAAAATTCTTAGTTTTTTTTTTTTGTTATTTTTCACTGAGTTGTCTATTATACATATGTAAGAACAGACACATTAAAGTTTAACTTTATAATAATGAACTTTCATCCTTATCTACGGCAGCTTGAAAAGTTAATGCATCTTCTTTTAAATTTTTAAATTAGTTTTTGACCATTTAAAGACTTTGGATTAAATTTAACACATAATTTTAAAATAATTCTGATAAACATTTTTTTATGACACATTTGAAGCTCAATCTAATCTTATTCAAAATTTGAAATTTTCTACTGTTTCTAAAATCAATGTCCTGAGACAAAGAGCAACTTCCGAAAACTTTTGAAGTAGAACTTAAACACTAGGCACGTAATGTAGCCAAAAAAAAAAGTTGTCCATACAAATTTTGTATTCTTGGTGCAAAAAAATTTCTATCTTAATTGAAGTTTTTACCAGAGTCAAAATTTTTTGTGAAAAGTCGAACAATAAGCCAAGGAACATACTTTAATGGGTACAAGAACAATTTTTTTTTGGCGACCACAATTTCAAAAATATTTTTTTTTAGATTTTCGTATTGCTTTTATTTGAGTTCCACTGCACTAATTATGAAGCATAATTTTGAGTACGATTACTATTCACTTCTTTTTTTTTAAATAAGTAGTTAAAATTAAATTGCAAAGTACCATGAAATATCTCTCAAGTGGAGCAAATTCGGCTGATGACACTTGATGTTACTCATCACAGAATGTTGAACTCAAAATAGAAATGAAGGAAGCAATTACATTTATCTCTTGTACAACAAGAGATAATTAAACGCCAACTGCAGTTTGGATTTGACTGCTCAATTTCAAGCATTTTTGCATGGCTAACTGCAATTTTGTAATCCGCTTTTGCTCTAAGCTGTCGCAACAAAATACACTGTGAAAAATAAAAAATAAATAAGCTTTCAACTTTGGTGACTTAAAAAAAAACTTTTTCTTTTTGTTTCAAAGTTTTAAACTGTTTAAAAACAAAAAAACAATTATCGTGCATGTTACTAACTTCAAAGTTTTTTTTTATGAAAAATACAGTCAATTGTTAAACTTATCGTTTAAGCCATTCTACTTAGCATATAGCTCGATATATCCATATCCAAATGATTGCGATGAGATGCTGGCCATTTTTGAGATAGAGATAAAATCAAAAAAATTTTTCGACACCAGTTATCAGCGTTCTTTGCTTTATGAGAATGAGCATTGTCTAGTTGGAAACAAAAATATTCATTTTCGTGTAATTTCCTGATGCATACTGGTCGGAAAAGCAAAAAAAGCTGGTTAAAATTCGAATAATAAAGTGCTCTTTTTCGAGTTTTTAAGGTAGAGTATGATCCTCTTCGTTCGTTTCAGACGTCAAGAAAACTTTTGCGCCTTAAAAGCGTTTGAGTTTTCAGTTCACCTATGTATAAAGTCTTTGTAAACAATTGAAAAAATAATATCGGTTCCACTTTTTTGTGCAATTTAATGCAACAAAATGCAAGTTTTCAGTAAAGGTTTGTTTAATATATTTCTGAAACCCAGAGTGTTTTATTTCGTTTACAATTTACATAGATAGGCAACTATTTCTTGAAAATAACGCAAAAAAATTTGTTCAAATGGTTTTTAGCACGACAAATGTTAAAACATCTGCAGGCATCCATCTTATTTCCACATGCATCGTTTTAAGAGTACATTTTTCTACAAACCTGTAAAAAATTAGCTGTCCGAAGATGGCTATTATGACTTTTGTAAAGTATTTCATATTCGCAATAAATGATCCCAGAAACCAAAATTTGTAGAAAAAAATGCTGTTTGGCATACTTTGTTTGCTATTTTGCATGCACCAATTTGTGTTACAAAAACTAAGTTCATATTCTTTATCTACGGCTTCAAAAACTCCGATGATTAATGTAGTTTTGCATTAAACCGTACGTCATTGTGAAGCTGCCATGTTGTATTTCGAAGAATGGATTTCAGATTCGTTATTAATAACATCAGAAGCTCCCATATACAGTTTTTGGTGGTAATAGATGCAGTTAGCAGTATTTGTTCCACCATTTTGGATCTGCAATTTCGTTTTTTTTTTTAAATAGATTATAGATTCGTTATACGCATCATCAAAAACCTCAAATTAATGACTTTCGTGAGAATATACCCAGTGCAGCATTTGTTGTCCACCACTGTGTACCCGCCATTTTGTTTTTTAAAAATGGATTTCGGATTCGTAATCAGCATCATCAAAAACCCCTTATCACCGACTTCCAGAATTTTTTCCAGCTTTTTCGACAACTGTGTGACATGGGAAAGAATATGATCTTGTAAAACAAAGTAGTATTTGTATCATTTTTGACATCTCAATCGATGAAAATCAACGAAACTTTCACTTTGTGTAATATTGATCCCAAGACTATGATTTTATTCACATTTTGATATCTCTCTTCAGTAAAGTTATATTTCAAAGATTTAGCAAGAGTTTCTGGTTGTACAGGAAGAACAGTTTTCCGTGACCTCATATTCACCGTGTCAGGCAAGTTCTTTTGAAACAAGTAATTGCTTTTGCTCATCTCTCAGCTTATTCACGCTGTACTTTTTATCGTCTGTAAGTCGTAGGTCATTACAGCATGGAAGACCTGGCTACCTGTATATTGTTTTGTACAGAAAGGGGCGATTGGGCAGGATTACGTTGACCCATTGACGACTATAGGGACATATGTGTCCCAAGCCAAAAATTAAGAATATTTAAGTAAATAAGGAGCCGATGTAAGTCATTTTGATATTTATCAGTTTGTCAGAGTATATTTAATATTTTTTTCTGGAGAAACCATAAGTATAACCGTTATGTGCCTATGATCACTCTTAAGTTACAGTTTGTTTGGTGTGGGATTTTTTACAAACGAATTTATGAGCATAGAAGAGCATAGAAGTGTTTCTCAACTTATTACAGTGTGAAAAAATTATTTTTGGGTAAATAAATTGTTGTTTAATACATTTATCAAACCATTATTTATGTTGCGTATATTGATAAAATGTAATAATCAAAAAGTAACACTAGTGTCCCTATGGTCGTAAAGGGTAACTTTTTAACTCAGTTTTGTACTACTATTGTAACAATTGCACAGGCGCTCAAAATAAAAAAAAAAATTAATGAACCTTTTAGAAGACATACAGTGCTGTGCATAACATTTGCAACCAGAAACACTTAAAACTGAATCACCAATTTTCGGCCACTAAAACAGATGCAAATAAAATACTTGGTATGAGGTTTTTGTCATTTATATTGTTGTTTATAAAACAAAAATAAAAAGTCCATACATCACTTAAACAAAACTAAAACTTAAGTGTAATATAAAAATGTGTCGGTATTGGCTGTGCAAAACATTTGCAACTATTAATCTAAATTAAAAATTAATAACTAAAAATCAATATTTAATGGAATAACCCGTTTTTTATAACAGCAGTGCATATTTTTGGCATGGATGCGATAAAACTATTTTCAAATGAGTGCGGAATGTCCTGGTACCGTTTTTTAACTGCATTAAACAACTCATCCTGTTTTCTAAATTTTTGATTGCATAATAAGCAATGCATTTTCGTGACTTGACGATTTGATTGGGTTTAGATCTGGCGACTCCGCGGGGCATTGATAAACATCAATATTTTGCCGTTTTATCCAATCTTTTACTACTTTCCACGTGTGCTTAAGGTTGTTATTATGCAGGAATATCCATTTTAGTGTCATTTTCCAAGTTGCATATGGCTTTATAGTATTTTGTGGTATGTCTTTATAATCATTAGGCTTCATTATGTCTTCAACTCTTTGAATTGGACCGATTCCTTGCGCAGAGATGCATCCCCACACCATGATTCTACAACCTCTATCATAGACAGTTCCTATTGTATATTTCGGGCTTAGCCATTCTCTCCTTGGTCTTCAAACAAGACTTTTACCATCTTTTCTGACGAGTCCAAGCTTAATTTGTGCGGATCGAGTGGTAACAGGCTTATGAGAAGACCAAGGAGAGAAAGGCTAAGCCCGAAATATACAATAGGAACTGTCTATCATAGAGGTTGTAGAATCATGGTGTGGGGATGCATCTCTGCGCAAGGAATCGGTCCAATTCAAAGAGTTGAAGACATAATGAAGCCTAATGATTATAAAGACATACCACAAAATACTATAAAGCCATATGCAACTTGGAAAATGACACTAAAATGGATATTCCTGCATAATAACAACCTTAAGCACACGTGGAAAGCAGTAAAAGATTGGATAAAACGGCAAAATATTGATGTTTATCAATGCCCCGCGGAGTCGCCAGATCTAAACCCAATCAAATCGTCAAGTCACGAAAATGCATTGCTTATTATGCAATCAAAAATTTAGAAAACAGGATGAGTTGTTTAATGAAGTTAAAAAACGGTACCAGGACATTCCGCACTCATTTGAAAATAGTTTTATCGCATTCATGCCAAAAATATGCACTGCTGTTATAAAAATCACGGGTTATTCCATTAAATATTGATTTTTAGTTATTAATTTTTAATTTAGATTAATAGTTGCAAATGTTTTGCACAGCCAATACCGACACATTTTTATATTACACTTAAGTTTTAGTTTTGTTTAAGTGATGTATGGACTTTTTATTTTTGTTTTGTAAACAACAATATAAATGACATAAAACCTCATACCAAGTTTTTTATTTGCATCTGTTTTAGTGGCCGAAAATTGGTGATACAGTTTCAAGTGTTTCTGGTTGCTAATGTTATGCACAGCACTGTATGTGCTCTAACGTACTTTTTGTCACTGAATTCGATTCCGAGGCCAGAATTGCTCATATACTACAGGATTTTCAGATATCTTTGCTTGAATTTGCAGAAAACAATGTTTTTAATCTTACGGTGCAGTTCAGGGAGGTGGTGTAATATCACCTTTTTAACCCATGTCTGCCTGGTACCCGATCCCGTTGAAATTTTTTCTGAATTTTAGAGCACAGGCTATTATGGGCCTAACCAACAAAAATCCTTTGGAGTTTTTTTTGATATCTCAAACGGTTTTTGTGTAACAGTAGGGGTAGTTTCTACCTTTTGTTAATTTTTTGCAAGTTTATTTAAAAAAATTGTTAAGTTTCATTGATGTGTCGTTTAAAATGTTGTTCTATGATCAATGGAACCCACTTGCCTGATAACAGTTCAGTTTATTCACCGAAAATTCATATTCCAGTGGCCAATGACCATGCGACCGAGTGACCACATTGGGTCAATAGCATTAAAAATCCTTACTTTCAAAGACAAACTTCTGGTTTTAGAAAGAAAAAACCACACATGACCAATATATTTTTACAAACACTGTTTTATGTGCTATAGATCCCATTTGGTTTTATCGGGATCCATTCATATTTCAGTCGTTCATGACCAGATGACCAAGTGGCCATATTGGGTTCTTAGTATGAAAGTCCTTATTTTCAAGAATCAAATCCTGACATTAAGAAAAAGAAACGACAATAAATTGATATATTGTTTTGAACACTGTTTTAACATCAGTAAATCTGAAGATAAGTAATATAAATATTAAGTGTATGAGGACTTAAAGTTTTCTAAATGGTGCAACTTATTCTTCTATGGACGATAATTTATTTTCATTAATAGCTCACAGCAAGTCTAATTTTCAGACCGATGATACCAAAAGTTTTTGCTGTGAAAATAGCTGTCGTTATACAAATGTAACGCATTTCTATTTCAATTATATTTTTACTTCCTTTTCATCATCTTCATCTTCTTTTGCGAGTAATTTTGGTTTTTTTCCATACTAAAACAAAAAGAAAAGTAAAAAACACGCAGACACCTTTTTTACCTTTTTTTGCCCTGACCAAATAAATTATTACTTATCAGTAACCTTTCAAAACACCTTTTGTGTGCTTTGTCGATAATTTGTAAGTGAATGCCCACCGCAGCCCCGCATACTTTACGAAAATGAAAAAAAAAAAAAAAATCTTAGCAAAAGGGTACAAAATTACGCTACTGCGTTGGGTGGCCACAGCATGACTTCGACGGATTCATATCTGGAATTTTAGCAAACCACGATGTCAGCGCAATAAGGTAAGAAGACTTTTTCTCTGCGGGCTTTTGTTTTCCAAAAAAAGAAAACAAAAACACAAAAAACCTTAACGACCATAAAACAGGATATCAGTTTAGAATTTTTTATTTTTTTGTTTTTTTTGTGCTCACAAAATTTAGATTTTTTTTTTTATTTTTTTTTTTCAAAACTGCTTGCGCTAACAGTTTTTCTTTATAACTTCAGATGTCGTGTTTTTTATCTCTTCTGAATGACAGCATTTATTGAATTACCACTGCAAAAATAAGTTGTAAAAAGGATATATCAGCGGCATTTGGTTTGAAAGTTTAAATAATTTTCAGGTTAAAAACTTTTTCAAAGCCAAAATAAATGGGATTTCTTGAAAAAGTTTAAAGCAAAGAAAAAATTAAAAACTGAAAAAGAGACAAAGCGAAAATTTATGAAAAGCATGAGGGCTCCGCTTGCATGGATCAGACATTTTTGCAGAGACTCTAAATTTTACGACGAATAACTGCGTAGTAGTGCGAAAAGGAAATTATGTTGTTGCTGTAGCTACGGTGTGTGTTAGTTAAAAGCGTTCATTTAATTTAAACAAGAAAATTTAAAATCATAACTCAAAATTACGAAGCGTTAAACTTTTTAAGATGAAGTTTAAAACATAGCTATAAAGTAATTTATCGTTCACCTGTAAAATTCGATTAAGTTTTTTATAGCTCTAATCTTTGTCTTTAAAACATAATTTAAATTATGTCGATATCTTTTTTATCTCGGAGATATCCTTGCCTAAAAAAATAAAAAAAGTGCAAAAAACAGGTTTTTTCAATATTTTGCGACATCTCCTAGAAACATGAAGTTATCGACTTAGTTGAAATTAGGTTTTAAAGAAAACAATAAGGGCTTTCAAGGACTGTTACCATATTTAGCGAATAAACTACATGTTATATAGTTTCAAAAAATGGCAAAAAAGACACCAACTCTGAGATTGTATTCGAATTCAGCATCGCAAAGCAAAGTAGTTAAAAAAAAATTTTTGTTTTATATGGAAAACTATAAAAGGGGGTTTCTCGAAGGAGGCATCTGATCGGATTTTCTGGGAAAATGATCAAAAAGGCCTATAGAATCACCCCACATTTTCAGTTTTTGTCGTAATTTTGAGTGATAATCCTGCCCTTTAAGAACATTGTGACAAGTAAAGATTTTTAAGAAGATCAGTCTGATGATAGGTCGAAAATTCACAGGTAAAGGAAGAGTTTCTGTTTGTTAGCCATTGGGAACTTTTGACAGATAACAATTAGCATGTATACAAACTTATAATATCATCAGCTAGGTGCATTCATCGCATATTGCAAATATTTGACAAATAAAGTGCAAACGAAAAATCGCCCGATATAAAGTTTGGTAAAACTCAAATTTTCCAACTTTTTCGCAGAAGTAAAATTTTGAAAATTAGAAAAGTATCCGATAAAGATTTTTTTTTACTTGCTGTCAACAAGTATAGATCAGATGACATTGTTGGTTTGAGGTTATTGTTCAATGTGTTTATATAAAATACCAACAAAATCTCAAAAACGTTTATGCATAAAAGGAAATAACAAAAAATATATCGAAAGGTTGGGTTGCCTTACTAGTTTCCGGACTTACCATCGAACAAGTCCCAGCAGACGCATGCCAACATCCAAAAGAACTTTCAAGCATGCTATATTTGACTACTAGTGGAGTCAATGAAGCATGTTAGATGGAAGTCCTCAAGAACAGCTCCGATTTTGATTATTTTTTTTTTTTTTTCAAAATTTCGTTTTTTTTTTTTTTATTTAAAATCAGAAACATTTTGGAGCGCGTTCGGAATTATATAATTCTTTAAACAATATTTAAAAAAAGTTATATTTTCATAAAAAAAAATTGTTTAAAGAAATGCAACAAACAAAAATCAAGATAGTCATTTTATATGTATTTGGCGATTTTAAATCTGAATCTGGCATTAAAATTGCTGCATCTTGTATGGTTTTTGAGATATCTTCTCTTCTTATAGGGTCTAAATTTGTGTATATAAAAACTGTTGCTATGTTTTTCTCAAGAACGGCTTAGAGATTTTAATAAATCTTTGGAAAATGATACACGCTAACATATGCTAAAGAATGAAATAGATTTGTCTTAGTATATACTTATGAAGAGGCGTGGCACCGCCCCAAACTTATTATTTGATTTGGTCATATCTTTTGAACCGTATAAAATTTTTTGATGAAAATTAGTACACAGCTACCGACTATCTATGCCTTATAATAGGCAAAAATTGAGCGAAATCGGAAAAAGTGCCACGCCCTCTCTTTAATCACTGAAAATTTTGGTATTCTGATTTTAATACGTATATTACTCAACTACAGATATTGAAAATAAAAAAAAAAAATTAAAAAAAAATCATCGAAATCGGAGCTGTTCTTGAGGACATTCTCAATTTGCATGTTTTTTGGCTTCATTGACTCCACTATACGTTGGAATTTTTACAGGGATGTAATTTGTATTGTCAAATCTCATCCATTTACGTCAAACAATTTTAAAAAGATGTAACATTTTGTTTCTGAAGGGCGCGCCACCGCCCATTTTTCCGGTGAACATAGCTTGTTATATTATGTATGCTGTATTCATCTGTAGCTCTTAGGAAGAGCGTAAGGCAAAAATGAAACGTATCTATTTGTCACTATAATTAGCGTTGACTTTTATATCTTGCCACAACTTTTCCAATTTTTTCATTTCCTTGTCCAACGATCTTATCCTCTTCTGCTCCAACACCTGTGGACATAATGTTGCCGAAATACGTGAAGCAGTCAATGTTTTTAATGTCATCATTGATAGATTTAAATGTGATATCATTTCTGTTTACGTTCAGTTTCTTGCTTTTAGTCTGGGAAATTTTCAATTTTCCGGAAAAGCGGAAAAGCTTTTCTGCATAGCTTAGTTTATTTTTTTCAGCCAGACGAATCCGCAGGAAGAGTTAGCGATGAAATCTTTTAATAAAGAAATTTCGAGCTAGTTTCAAGCTAATTTTCACTTAAAAGCATTTTCCGGAAAACTCTAAATTTTCTCGGGAAATCCCAAAAAACTTTTGTTATGGCTAACTTTATTTTTTCAGCCAGACAAATCTGCGGTAATTTCGAGCTGACCTTGAATGTGTTTTCCGGAAAACCTTAAATTTCACCGAAAGTTCCCAAAAAAATTTTTAAGGGCTTGCTTAATTTTTTCAGCCAGCTGAACCCATGAGAATATTTGGTGATCATATCTTTTGAAAAGTGTTTTCCGGAAAACCCCAAATTTACCCGGAAAATCCCAAAAAACTTTTTTTTTATGGCGGTGCCATGACATAAACCCCACGGAAATAATCTTCATTTCGTAAATGGGTGTTATATCTGCAAATTACTCGGACTAAATCCCCATTTACGCGGATCAGTCTATAGTACCACCACCTAGTTTGCTAGCCACAGTAATTTTACATAAGAGTAGGGTAAGTGAGAGGCCTGCGGCCGCAGCTCAGGATTCAAAACTCCCAAAAATCCGAGACCTCATCGGTCTGAAATATAGTTTAAGTAAATTTTAAGTTTTTCGAACATAATCCCCCTTTTGTAAATGGGGATTAAGTTCGAAAAATTTGCGGACTGTGTCGTGGCACCGCCATAAAAAAGGTTTTGTGAGATTTTCCTGGAAAGTTTGGAGTTTTTCGGGTTTTTCATTTTTGGTGAGCTCGAAACTAGCTTGAAATTCGTGTGTTATATGATATGATTGCCAAATACTCTAATGGGTTGGTCTGGCTGAAAAAATAAAGCATGTCCTTAAAAAATTGTTTGGGATTTTCCGGAGAAAGTTAAGATTTTCCGGAAAACACTTCATCCAAGGTCAGCTCTTCCCGCGGATTCGTTTGGCTAAAAAATTTAAAAGTTAGCCATGAAAGAAGGATTTTCCGGGAAAATCGGGAGATTTCCAAAAATGCTTTTAGCTCAAAATTAGGTCGAAATTAATGCCTTAAAAGGTTTCGTCGCTAACTCTACCCGCGGATTCGTCTGGCTTAAAAAATAAACTAAGCTAATATTGACTTTATTTTAGCGACCTTTGTATATAAATTTATGAACGTTGTTTTTTAGCTGGCTCAAGGTCTTGTGTTGAATTAAAAGATTTCAAAAAAATTTTTAATTATTTCTTTATTCACCGATATTTCGAGTTGCAAAAGAATTTTTCCGCTGTTCCGAAAAATGGAAAATGTCACATGCAGCTCGAAATTACTATTGAAAAGCTCGAAAATAGCTCGAAATTCGCAACCAAAAAACATCGAAATTAGTCACACCTGTATGGCTCACTTTATGGACATGCCCTTAGGCGTAAAGATGATCTTTATCTAGAATTTCGTCAAGAACGATAAGATAGAGAGATGGTGATAGCAAACAGCCCTGCGGACGTTTGAATTAGTGGTGAATGTCGGTGATAAAAATTTGTTGCGTAGCACACTGCACTTAATGCCTTCATATTGTGCACGAATTAAATTTATCGCCTTGTGCAATACCCTTTCGTTGCAATGAAACCCAAATGATTTCTCGGGAGACACTATCGAAGAGAGTGCTGTAGTCTACGAAGATAAAATAAAGGGCAGCACGCCACTCGCATAATTGTTCGACAATTATGCTGATTTGATCCAGGTATGATCGGTTTCGGCAGAATCCCGCTTGTTGCTTTTGGATGGCGGAAAAAAGTTTTTCACTTACTCTGTTTTGAAGCACTTTTCTCAATAGTTTTGATGGTACTAAGAGCAAATTAGCCAATCTATTGACAAACAATGTGTTAGTTCTTCGCATAATATACGAGTTTTTGCATTCTTTTATTTCTTTTCATTAATTTATTGTAAAAAAGCATGTCGTTACTTCATTATTTTGAAATGTTAAAATTGCCTATCTCAAAGGCGTGAACTGTAAATTTCCAATACATAAGAATTTTTTGTACTCAAACTTTCTATGTTCTCTAATTTGAAAGACAAGGTCAACAATTTTAAATGTCATTTTTGAAATAATAAGGTCAGATTGTTACCGTCATTTGAGCGGTAAGGACGATCCCCCAAAACTCTCGTATTTTGGAATTAGCAGAAAAACGCTTTTGCATTAACACACTCTTCGTTCCAGATTCTGGATAGAAGAGAATTGAGACTTTTAACTGATATTATTAAAAATTAAAACTTATTGTTAAACTGAAATGCTTTAGCATTTTGTTTATGAAAGTTTAACAAACAACTAGAATTTGGAATGTTTAAGCCATTTTACTTAAAAAAATAATTATGGTAATCATTACTCTACACTGTTCTCAATTAACAATTATTATTTTTAAAATGCAAACTTGACCCCCAAGAACCATAGCTAATGTTCTCCCACTTTGATACAGTTAAATTAAATTTTTTGATATTTTAATGCCAACCTTTTTTAACAATTCGCAATATTAAATGTTAGTCATACGTAATGCTAACCAAAATTATTTGAAATGTTCGTTATTTACCTCCAACTTTACCACAAGTCAAAGTTCAAAAAATAGTTAACAAACCCAAAGGAAAAGTTTTAGAAAAGGAAATAAATATCTACCCAAATTGCCGAATGCTGCAGTGCAATAGGATACAACCTATGTATTTTACCGCAAAGTTTACAACACTTCTCACATGAATATGTTTCCTTTTTGTGTATTATTCCTTAACAATTTTGATGGTGCTACAAATGTTTTATGATTGAGTGAACGTGAGCTATTTTTGCCAAATATCAGTTATGAATAAATTTGTGCTTCTTTGTGTGGCAAGGATGGTGGTTTGTTCTTTTATTCCTTTTTTTTACATAAACTCATATCATCAGTTTCAATGGTAATGGGCGAATGAAAAACTTTCCAAATGTCTGAATTTCAGCAAAATTTCGCATGCTCCAACGAACCTTTAAAAGAAGTAAGAACATGGATGTTGAAATTTCACACACACAAAGTATAATAAAACCAAGGATGTGGTTGCAGAGAAAGTGCAAACAAAAATAAAATTAGACAGGATAGCTAGAGTCGTTGTAGTCATTCTCTGTTGGAAAGTTCTTTGACTTTTGTAAACATTAATAGGCAAAGCGGCAATTTTCGATTGTGTTTTTATGTGTGCGTGCTTATATGCATGGAGATATAGGCTGGTAGGAAAAATTATATTTCGACAAATAAATTATATTAACTTTTTCGATTTTTCTTTGTTTTCATTAACTGTTATCCGTTGTTTGAACATATGTAAAAGCTTTTGAGATAGTTCAATTAACTTAAGTATTGAGGACATAATGTAATGGAAATACATGCCTTAATGTACCACTCACTGACTACTTTCCTACCGTATATGCCCAATGGGGAATAGAGCGCATCAATAGCGCTTCTGAAGCGCTCTAAAGCAGCAGTGAAGCGCATCTCTCTCGTTGCCAAAAGCGCTGAAATTAACATTGGGATGTCATTAGAACAAAGCGCTTCGCTCTCGCTACCAGAAATGCTCTTTGGATGCGCATCGCTCTCGCATTCAGAAGTGCTCTTTGGATGCGCTTCGCTCACGCTACCTATAGCGCAGAAAATATGCGCATACAAATCAGCTCTTTGGATGCGAGAAGGACGCGCATCGCTATTGCATCTTGGGGATGCGCATTGAAATTTTCTGTTGGGTGGCTACGCTTAGTGCCCATATTGCGGTTGAAGAGCTTTTGAGCAACAATTACGTTCGAATGAGCTTAATTGTTCGAAACTAAGCTTATTATGTATAAGTAATGAATAATTAAGATAAAATATTTTTGAGTTAATAAAAAAAGTTAAATAGATTCCTTTGAATACATTACAAATTTAGTCCACAGATTGTTTTGTACTGACCTGAAATCAACTAAATAAAAATATTTGAATTCAGTTATGATACAACGAGTTTAATTAAACGCCAAAGTTTTACTGAAATAAGACTTATTTAAAGTCAGTTATACAAATACAAAAATGCAAATAGTAAAATTTACACTTAAAAATATATTTTATTGTACTTTTAATTTTTTAATAATTTTTTGTTACAAATTGTCGAGTATGAATTTATTAGTTTTTGGTTTTGATCAAAATTAACAAAGATAGAGTTTTTTCAAGTTTCATAAACACGCTTAAAGTTCAATCAAGTATGCCGAAACGTATAACGTTATGTTTAAAAACTTTATATCGCAAGAACTAGTGCGAGTTCTACCCTTAACTCAACGGATATTTTAACAAAAATAAAACTAGAAAAACTAGAAATCAACACTAAAAAGAAAACATTTATTACTTTTCACAAGTTTACCATCCCTAATTTTATCGAAAATAAAATGTTTTTTTCACATATTCAAAAAAATTCATAACAACAATATTTTCCATATAATTAATAGTTTCAGAGATAAATACTATACAAAAATAAGTATTTTTCTATACCATGTATCTTTAAAAAATCATATTTTTGTTTATAAAGGTTGCTTCCAAACCATTTTTCTGTGGAGGTCCGAAAATTTAAAATGATGAATTAAAAGTGGCACGAAAAAAAAAAATAAAATATTCAAGAAATTCAAGATTTATCCATTAAATGCCGGCTGTCTGTATTATTTTCTGCTCTTATAGTCTAAGATACGAATAAGGAGAGATTTGCACCCATCTGTTTAATGGATGAAACCTATTTTATATGAAAGTAAATACGTTTAGAAACATTTTGTGAGTACGTTGTATAAAAAAATCCTGGCAAGGCTATGGTTCATTCCATATTGAAAAGTGCATTTTTTTGAAAAAATGCACCCATCTGTTTAATGAAAAAAATATATACCATTCGAAAGTTTAGAGCCTCTACAATATATTAAAGTAGGGTTGCCTATTTTTTTCCTGGCAAGGCATAGGGTTGTCAGGCTTTAAAAGGTCGGCCAAAACCACAAATTTGCACCCATCTGTTTAATGAAAAAATTATATACCATTCGAAAGCTAAGAGCCTCTACAATATGTTAAAGTAGGGTTGCCTATTTTTTTCCTGGCAAGGCATAGGGTTGTCAGGCTTTAAAAGGTAGGTCAATACCACAAATTTGCACTCATCTATTTAATAAATAAATTTAGTGTTAAAATAAAGGTAATTTCATTGCGAACACGGTGATACAGGGTTGCCTGTGAAAAACTTGTTTTAAGCCAGGGTTGCCGATCTTTAAGAAATGAAATATTGGTACAAATGAAAATGTGCGACATAGAGATCCGAGCGAACTATTTGCTTACGATGTATTCTTATCTTGAAAATTTTATTTGTTATATCATTAAGATTGACTTCGAAGGTTCCTAGTTCAATCCCGGCCTCAGACAAAAAGAAAAATTTTTCAATTATTTCATTTAATTTAAAATAAATTAAATAAAAACATAAATTGGTCTGATAATGGTTACGTGGCGGCAACCGAAACATATGTCACCATAGCTATGTTTAGTAGTTTTTTCTCTTATCCTAATTGTCAAGATTTTCTAAGTTGAAAAATGCATAGAATTTTATATTCTTGCAAGTAATGACTAAAAGTTCATAAAATTAGTATAATATTTAAATAGTCAACATAAACCACTTTATTTTTTTTTTATTATTATGGCGGAGACTTAGTCGCACAACTTGCTAGGGTCTTCCACAATTAAAATTAGCTCTATATTGTTATTGTTGTTAAAGAAGTGAGAATGTTGTATATATATGTAAGTTCAATTTATATGTAAGTGTGATATTATTTTGCGATCTTCAGAATGAAATGTTATGTAATTGGAAATTTTTTTCATTTTTAGAATTATAAAAAGATATAATAAAACATAATCCAAAATACTTACAAATGCATTTTTTTATGTTTTGAAAAATTATTGACGTGTTTGTTCTTTGTCTCTTGATGATATAACAAATAAAATTTTCAAGATAAGAATACATCGTAACCAAATAGTTCGCTCGGATCTCTATGTCGCACATTTTCATTTGTACCAATATTTCATTTCTTAAAGATCGGCAATCCTGGCTTAAAACAAGTTTTTCACAGGCAACCCTGTATCACCGTGTTTGCAATGAAATTACCTTTATTTTAACACAAAATTTATTTATTAAACAGATGAGTGCAAATTTGTGGTATTGACTGACCTTTTAAAGCCTGGCAACCCTATGCCTTGCCAGGAAAAAAATAGGCAACTCTACGTAAACACATTGTAGAGGCTTTAAACTTTCGATTGGTATATAATTTTTTCATTAAACAGATTTTTTAAACATTTTAAACATTTTTTTTTTTAAACACATAGTGCAAATTTGTGGTTTTAGCCGACCTTTTAAAGCCTGACAACCCTATGCCTTGCCAGGAAAAAATAGGCAACCCTACTTTAATATATTGTAGAGGCTCTAAACTTTCGAATGGTATATATTTTTTTCATTAAACAGATGGGTGCATTTTTTCAAAAAAATGCACTTTTCAATATGGAATGAACCATAGCCTTGCCAGGATTTTTTTAGACAACCTACTCACAAAATGTTTCTAAACGTATTTACTTTCATATAAAATAGGTTTCATCCATTAAACAGATGGGTGCAAATCTCTCCTTATTCGTATCTCCTACTATCAGTACTCTATAGAGTAACTAAATGTGCATCCCTTTTCTAGCCTTCCTCTGGAGTTTGAAGAGAGAATACAATGCTTTTTTAATTACCAAAGCTAAATGCAACTTTGTACTGCCAGTGCTTCCTTGACAAAAACTAATGTATTCACCCTACTTTTTAGATGAAATATTTTGGCCGCGTTCTGCCTATCAAAGGCATCAACTAACAACAAGTGACAGTGAAAATATGCAAAGGCTGAAGTGGCTATGCAGCGCACCATAAAATATATAAAAAAATAATATTTATAAGCAAATGTTCAATGATTGAACATTGGCATTGAAATAAGCTGCAGTAATACCCTATTTCTGCAGTAATAACTTCAAATTTGTAGTAATAACTTCAGAATATTGTAAAAAATTGTAATAATAATTTTCACCCAAATTCAAATTACTTTGTTTAGAGTTAATCGTTGAAACTAAGCACTCATTTTATTTCGCATATAACCGTTGATTTAGTTGTCTAACCTCACCAATCTAGATGTAGCAACCACAATAAGTACTCGGCAACTCTACTTCAAACATATTTTTATAAATGCAAGAGAAATGGAAAATAGCGAAAATGAAAATGCATTCGAAAAAAATTTCAGGACAAATTTTCAATTTTAAATTAAATCATTGCCATGATATCTGTTTTTTGATATTAATATTTAGTATTTATCACTAGAATAAGCCATTAAAAAAATTTTGCAAAAAAATTTGCAAATAAAAACACAAAAAATTCTGCAGTAATATTTTTTTTTATTTCAACCCCTGGTTTAATCGGTGTTATATTATATTTGCAAATCATCGCTCCTCTGAAGCTTAGTGAGGAACACAAATCTGATGAATTACTGATTTAGGGAAATATGAGTAATTTCGTTGTCTTGCACTATCTTAACCCTTATGTGAGCTGCGAGGTACCCGGGTACCTATTCATTTTCAACTCAAATTTTTTTATGGCTCTACAATTATGAAACTGCGTGATAACTTGTGATTTTATGTTTAAATCATATTTTCGTATGAGTAGTTGGTTTCTTTTCATCATTTAGAGAGAGCCTGGAATACCAATTTTAATTTCGCACTTTACACGTGGAGATGTTTTAGAGAAAATTTCAAATTTGTAAAAAAAAATTCCGAAATCGGTGCAGTAGTTTCGAAGATAGTAGTTTCAATCGATGGCTTCGATTCCATAGTCAATAGATGACCACAACAGGGTCCTAAAACTCACGAATGTAAACTTAATAGCAAAGAGCCTCTATATCATGCATCACAAAATGCAGTATTATGCAATCCCGAAGCAATGGCGTAGCTAGAAAGATGCGAAGGGGCTTTAAGAATCTGTACATTCGGCTTCATCTTGTGTCAATTTTTGGTGTTGTTGATTCATTTTTATAGGCTGTCAAAATACCTTTCATATGACACCAATATTTTTTAAATCCATCCAGGGGTTCCCAACTTATAGCGGTTTTCATAGAAGACACATCCGGTTCTTTCGATGGCTATATCTACGAAACTAGGTTCAAGATACCCATTTTGATCACATATTCTTTTTAAGGACTAAGATCTCAATGATAAAAAATTTGTTTCAGAATTTTAGCGAAAGTATCATTAAATGACACATGACCTCCATATGACCTTGAAATATTTTTTCTCAGACGTTCTGAAAAAAAACGGACCCCGGATTCGGATTCAGGACGTCAAAGTCCCTAGGAAACACATAGTCTGGTCAAAACGCCATGACATTTTTTTTTTTTTGTAAACTTGTGTTATCATAATTACGATTTTCGAGTTACCAAATTATACGTTGAACGTATCGATATTGTTCTAAAAAGCTTAGATGACTGCATTTAGAACTCGTTTTGCCTTTTGGGCAAACAAATTTCAACCCGAGTGATAAATATGGACGCTACGCTCTGCCCCGAAGTTATATTAATCTCATAGTCATGGGCATAATAAGATTTTAATTTAATGTCGTTATTTTGTTCAGTACGAGCTAAATAAATTGATATTTTCATACAATTTGTTGAATAGTACCAGGATACCTTGGCGCTCAAATAAATGTGTTTTTTTTGTAGCTCACATAAGGGTTAAGCAATGAACTTAATTGGAATACAATATTGTTAGGATAAAAAGACAATTGCAAAGATTATTGCATAAAGTGGGTAGAAATCGGCAAAAAACACCGAAAAAGGTAAGATTTCTGGAAATATTCTGAACTACTTTTTCCCTTGATATTTGTAATGCCATTAATTTCACAATAATGTCGTTCGTTTGCTTTCTGTTGGCTTTGTTTACTCAGAACTTTTGATTTTAATGAAAGTACAATGGCTTAAGATGTAATTTAGGGATTCAAACTATTTTGCTTACATTATTGAATTCTGTTATTATTTTACCGCAGAGTGATATTTTTTATTCTTTCCCCAAGTGGTGGCCATTCTTACGAGATGAGCACTTGGTCGTACGACATATTAGCGTGAGGCAACTTGATCCTTTGTTTTTCAATTCACAAAAGTTTGCTCGACATAATGGCGTATGGTTGGACATAAAGCAAAAACTAAAATTTGTTAAAAAAATATATGAAAAATGCTTCAGTACAATTCACTTTTGGCCAAAAATTAAGTCATAAATTGCCCTGCTTCAAGTTGCTGAAACTGGTGCACGCTTTTGTTTGTTTATACATTGGTTGCAGTTACCACTCTGTTGATGACAATTTTGTGATAACATTTTGCTGTACAGTAAGAGCAAATAATGACAAAAGCAAAACACAATAAAATTATATATGAAACATACTTTGTGAAGTCATACACATTACGGAGCATAGACTTATTGCTTATTCAGTCTTGGTAATATATAGTTGATATGTGTTTCACAACCCTTTCGAGGATAAAATCATCTCCTAATTGGAATTTTGGGATCTTAAAAACCAAACTGTTTTGGAAAAATAAGGTTTCAAAATTTTTGAATGCTCAACAGTCTTTAGAAATTGTTTCAAGAGAAAGACCTAGACCGAGACCAAGACTTAATGACCAAGATCAAGACCAAGACTTAATATCAAAAGCAAGACCAAGACTCAATGTGCAAACCAAGACCACAGCAGCCTATGGTCTAGATCTTTGCCTTGGTTTTCGCATCACTAACAGATATCGTTACTCGATCACTGTTTATTAATAGTGCGTATTGAAGCTTCTTCTTTTCTTACCGAAAAATTCTTCCAACAATATCAGCAACAATACTCTAATTCTCGTTTTAATTAGTCTACTTGTTGTTTCGATAAAGACTACAATTTCCTCTACCTTGAAAGTTCTGTTCCAATGCTTGTCAGTCAATTTTCATTAAGAGACTGTGAAGTAAATATGCCCAAAAAAGAGAAAACAAAAATAGAAATCCTAAAGTAGCGGACAATCAGCAGAAACTCATTAACACCACTGCTGCTGCATAATTTGGCTAAGCACTTCCGTCAGAAGATAAGTATTTCGAACGACTACAAAAAATGGAAGAGCACTCAGTCAGGAAGCAAGAGAAAATGAAAGAACTTTACACAGAAAATATTTATTTTAGCCAAACAAGAAAAACGTTTTAGTAACTAAAACATAAAGTGATGGACAAAAAGAATCTTTACGTTTTGGGTGCTTGGGCATAGTTCTAGCAATTTTTTTATATCATGTGCTTATACTATATTTTTTGCCATGAAAGATCTAAAATCATACATATTTTCTAATAACACTGTACAACAGCAAAAAAAAAAGAAAAAATCCGTGTGGTTCGACGATGGTTTTTAATAATTTCGAGGTCGCTAAAACCGAATATGAAGTCAGTTTTTTTGGGTCACCATAGGTTTCCGCACCACTGAGGTTTAGGTAAAACCCTACCCCCATTGTTAATTAAATCAATATTTCCCCGTTTAGGTAGGACTGGAGGGGACTAATATGTATAACCAAGCACCATGTTTTCCCTTGGACCTAACCCCTCCGGCACTTCTTAGGTGGCTTCCATTCGTATTGAAACCATATTTTTGTGCTCCTATAGATTTCTAAGGAAAATTTGGAGAGTCAGACAAGGGGGACTTGTGCCCCATACAAAAAACAAGAAAATAGCCATCAAACCAAACACACAAACTATATCGACGCCATATTTTCACGATATCTAACGCATACAGAAACTACTTACAAAGAACTCTTAAAACACTATATCTCCACACTTTTGACAGACATCGATTCGAAACTTGATGCATAGGTGTATATGGTATACAAGAATGGATTGAAAGGAGGGGCATTGCACCCTCTAAACATTCAATAATTCTAGACCTTTAGCAGCTAAGAAACTTCAAGCAGGAATGTATATGGTATCCACGAAAGACCATGCAGAAAATGGCTACATTAGACCCCGTTTTTTATCTTTTTATAAATGAAACTAAAATTGTTTCAAAAAAATAAAAATAAATAACATCCTGCTACTTTTGAAAGAAATAAAAAAAAAAATACTTTTTTGGTGGGAAAAGACTTGCTTCGAAATGATGTCTGCCGTAGGTGCTAAGGTATAGAATTTTTAGTGGTTTTGAATATTGTTTTTGGATGCGAGATGCAACGGCATATCATTTAATTTACGATATTAACTTGGCGGAAGATGGTGACTTCGATATGTCCATTAGATAGTATCACAAAAATAAAGTTCGAATGACCGCTCCAGTTTGAAAGCTACAGTTGGAAGAATTTTAAGGACAAACATTTTTTTTTTGACCTCTAAATTCGGTGCGGCTTCTCATATGTCCGCCATTAGACGTCTTATCAACAAGTATAGTATATCGTTTTAAATGTCTTTACATTTCGTTGATAGAAGTCATTTATCTCAGATTTTTTTTCGACTAGTTGTACGCATTATCGCAGTTTCTACCACCCTAAAGTGCCACCTTATAGAATTGAAGCCCACAAAAAATCATAAAATTCATCTCTACAAAGTTTCCTCAATTTGTTGAAATTGAAGAAGGTATAGCAAATCTAAGAGCTCGGTCCAAAATATCAAAAACAGGATGTTTCAAAAACGAGTATCGCCCCCTAAGACTATGCAATATTTTTTTTTTTTTATTTATTTGCATGCTGTTTGAACTTTTAAATGTTAATGAATGAAATGTAGTCCATGTTGAGACATTTACACTTTACATTTACAATTGTTGATCGGACATCAAATGGCGGAGGTATAAGAAGCCGCATCGAATTTAGAGGCAAAAAAAAAAAAATGTTTGTCCTTAAAATTTTCCAATGCTAGCTTTCAAACTGGGGGCGGTCATTCGAACTTTTTTTTTTTGTATGGGGGTCGACACTATCTAATGTCCATAATGGTTAAGGCGTAGTGCAAAGACAAACGAGCACACGAAAACTGAACTAATTTGTAGTGTTTTGCATGGGGAGGAACAGCATAACCTTGACAGACCCCTCTTTTCTTTAAAAATCTATCGGAGCACCAAAACAACATATGGTGCAAATATGATTTCAATACGTCTTGTGGCTTAGTCGAGATGCGATGACAAACAACGATTTTATTTAGTGAGATAAAAAAATCATAAAATTTGTTTGGGAGCCCCACTAAGGAGGGGTTCTTCTTGAAAAAGTATTGGGGATCGGTCATACGTACTAACCTTCTCCGGTCCCCCGTAAAGGGGAAATATTGATTTAACTGACAATGGAGCCACCTCCCTCTGTGGTACAAAACCTAGGGTGACCCGAAAAAACTGACTTCAGATAGCGACTTTTTAACCATTATATACAGTCGTCAAACCACCGGGTTATTTTTTTTTTTTTTTGCTGTTCTATTGTAGGTACAGTGTAGTAGGCAACTCAAGTCAATTTTTATATTGCTTTTATAAAGCTTTAATTCTGTAATTGATGCTTCAAAAATTTTCAATTTGTGTCACTTTCTAAGTCTTTTAAACATCTTAATAAATATATAATGCAACATCCTTTACATTTCATTAAAACACATAACTCACAAAATCAGTCTCAACCGCATTTCGCGAAAGTTCTGATTTCGGATTTCAAATTCAATATAAATGACATCAGCAGCGATGTATGTTTGTGTGAGTAAGCATTCAACTGTATATGCTGGGGAACATCTATGAATTCTCTTATGTAAATGCGAAAACGTCTTAACCACAACCACATTACTGTTGATACCTCGATTTAGTTTTTGCTTGTGCCTTTGATAACACTTATTTGCGAACACAACTTAACTGATTTAAGTTTAGGTGGTTTTTGTGGTTTACTAAACTCTTTCGTGAACAGTCGTTATTCCTGAGTTTGTTCATAAATATTTAAGCTGGATTAGTTGCTGGAAAAAATGTGCAGATACTCAAAATCCAAATACATGTACATTGCAACAAATATTCTTAAATTAAAGCCAACATATGTACTTAAATAAAATATTTTTCATAATTAAATTCAATTCAAAAAACATTAAGGCGATTCCTAAAAACGTGTAAAAGCCTCGAAAACCTCGTAAACTCGTAAAACTGTCAAATATTGTATTGATTTTGACAAATTTTACGAGTTTATGAGGTTTTCGAGGCTTTTACGAGTTTAAAGGAATCCCCCAATTATTAAGAAGATCGTTGTACAATCCCAAAATCAAGAGATAAAAATAAACTAATATTATTTGACACATTTACACGATAGGTTTTCTTACCCATTTTTGAGGCATAAAGTCCTTTATTGCAAATCAAAGTTTGTGAGAAAAATTTTCAATGTAGAACATGGAGTGAATTTTGTCAGAGTTTTAAAATTATTTTAAAATTTTTATGTATTACAGGAACAATTAACAAATTAAATAAATAACACAGTCCTACGATGGAAAAAAGTATGGAATGAGAGTAGGTGATTTTTATAGATTTTTGCTTGCTGAATCTGAAAATGACCTCCGATTTGCTCCATCACGTCTAAGATTCGAGCTATTTTTGATTTAAAGTGAAGAATACATTTTTTTCAAACATATGGCGTACATCCCTGAAGTAGTCTAGTTCACTTTTGTCAGCGGCATTGCATAGCCCTGAGCTTCTTCTTTAAAACATGAAATAAATTTTTCCAATTGAGTCATTAGTTTCCAAGATATTGAAGTAAAGGTATACAAATTGAATATGGTCCTTTACAGGGATAAGAGATACGTTTACTTCAATCGATGATATTTTGGAAAATAATGATTCAATTGAAAAGGCTAAGAGTGCGCTTTAAAGAAGAAGCTTAGGGCTATTCAATGCCGCTGTCAAAAGTGAACTATGTATACTACTTTCAGGATGTACGCCATATGTCTGAAAATAGCGTTTTTTGAACTTTAAATCAAGGATAACTCAAATTTCAGACGTGATGGAGCAAATCAAAGGTCATATTCGGATTCAACGATCAAAAATCTATAAAAACCAGCTACTCCCATTTCATACTTTTTTAACTTTTGCACAAAACACAGGACTGTGTAATTAGTGCTTAATAGTTAAAGGGAAAGGTTTTAGTTAGATTTTTTTTTTTAAAAGCGAACTTCGCTAGAGCGTACAAAGTGTGTGCCAGCCTATGATTACACCGTTCGACACTAAAAAAAAAAACACATGAGAAAATCTAAAAAATTCTTAAAGTAGACGTTAAAAAAAAAATTCCCGTGTCGCGTCGTTTTTCTCCAGCACGTCAGATTTTTTTTTTAATTTGATTTTTAAAGTTTTTTATCCACTGTATATGAAAAAAAAAAAGAAAGACGATCTTGTGTTTAATCGATGAATTTAACTAAGTATATGATCCTTATATTTGAGGTGAACTATGTGTTCAGTAAACTTATGCAGGATATTGCGAGGAAAATTTTTATAGAAAGTTTTAGCCCTTGCAACCCCCACATGTGGCTCTTTTCTTGAAAAGGTACAAAATGACACCTTAAACAGGGGAATATTAAGTCAGTATGTACTACAGAAATATTTGCTATAAAATTTCACTACTAGTTGCTGAATACTAAAATATCAAAAGCAAAAAAATCTTTGAAATCAATAATTTCACCCCACTGTAAAACTCTAAAACTACATTTTGGATAAAAATCGATTTCACAAGATCATAATGAAATCACACAAGTACCATTTTCCTAGAAAATATTAGCCCATTATATCCTGTTTTAACAGTCTTTTTGACCAATTTTTCTAAAAGCTGGGCCACAATGGGCCAAAGAATTCTGCAAAAATATTTTAAAAAATATTTTACTAGGAGTTATCAAAGATGAAAATTTCTCAAAACTTTAGGTAAGCGCGTCAGGGATGTAATAAGTATGCAATGTGAAAAGTCCTAATTGATTTTAACGATTTTTTTTGGTTTCGGGCTAAAATTTTGAGCTTTAAATGTTAAGCAACTAGTAGTGAAATTTTATAGCAAGTATTTCTGTAGTAGGGGAGATGTGTGTGTCGGTTGCCACTCAACAGTTGCACGTGTACGATAATGTTCTTCTATGGAATTTTTCACTCATACCGGTGACTCATATTAGTAGACTTCAGACCGTCAAGTGATTTTTGTGTGTAAAAATTTGTTTTTGGAGTAAGCTACGAAACGTTTTCTGAGAAACTTGCTAGAAATATTTCAGTTTTACAACATCACGAAGGAAGTTTAGTTATTGTTTTAAGCTTTTAGTGTGTTTTAGATGTATTTTCATTAACATGTGTTATGGGTGTTGACAGTTTTTAAAACATGCTGTCTGTGTGTACCAGCGAGCCTTTTTCGATGGGCAACCAGAAAGCCATAATCGCCCCTCAATATAATATTATTATTATTATTAACGTGATTAATGTATTTATTTGCAACAATTTTTGTTTAATTAATTGTTTTTTATTAAATGCACTTTTTTGTGTTATAATTTTTGTTGATGATTAATTAATTTTTTTATTTTTTGAAAAAAATTTTACTTTATATTACATAATAAATGGTTCTTTCATAATTCATTACCTATATACAATGTATTCTCTTTAATTTTTAACAGTCCAACGTACACTTGCATGGTGTACCTTGGACCGTTTGAGATTGCAACGGAAAAAGTAATGGTAAGACATAGAAATATCATTGTCACGTCATTTGATGCTGCAAGCATTGTAGGAATATAACTGAATCAAAAAACTAAAGAAACTTTTTTGGAAAGTCCAGCACATTGAAAAAACTGAAAAGCGGACCAAGGTACACACATCTCCTCTACATACTGATTCAATTTTCCCATGTTTTAGGTGTAATTTTTGTAAATTTTTAAGAAAAGCGCAAAAATTACCCACATGTGGGGGTTGTACAGGGTTAAAATTCTCTACAAAAATACTCCCCGTAATACCCTGCATAAATTTGCTGAACACATAGTTCACCTCAAATGTAAGGATCATGTAGCTAAATTCATCGATATATCACAAGAATGCGTTATTTTCATGTACAGTGGATAAAAAAACTTCAAAAGTCGTTTAAAAAAAATCTGACGTGCTGGAGAAAAACAAAGAGACACGGATATTTTTTTTAACGTCTACTTTAAGAATTTTTTGAATTTTTTCATGTGTTTTACAAAAAGTTTGAAATTGTCGAACAGTGTTATAATTTATTGCAACTCTTGTTGCATACGTTGTAGAGTATTTAATTTTGGGCAGTTCCAAAGATAACACACGTACAACTAGTTTTTTTTTTTTTCTTATTGTATCAGTAGATTTAATAATATAATCCCCTAATCTACAAAATGCTCTCTGACGGCCATTGTGAAAATGAAAATTATTATCATATTTAATCCAGTTAAGCTTCTTTATACCAATTAAGGACCAAGCTCAGACGCACACGTAGACAATATCACATAAGCAGCACTCTTTTTGAATATATTAATAAGTATAAGTATATGTTCAAATCTACGTATATGTATTAGACTGCTTCATACTTTTTTTTTTTTTTTGCTTCCGATTTAGTTTCTAACAAGATTTTCTGTTAAAGGGATAGAAAGTAAAAATTCTGGTGCAAGGGTAGCCCATAATATTAATATTTACTGGTGGTGCATCGTATTTCTTTGTTGTTAGTATTGTATGGAATTGTATTTTATGGTAAAAAATACTCTTCTGAACAATTTTGTATATATCTCGTAAAAGAGAAAACTTAGATGAATGAGACTACTACCATTGAAAAGAACATGAAATTTTTCATAAAAAAATCATTTTTTTCGTGAAGTACATCTTCTTACATTTCATTAATTTTTTAGCTTTTTTCATAAAAAGTGTATAATCATTTTTTTCATGAATATGTCACTCCATTGGTTGTTAAGCTTTTTTAGCTAAAAAACTAATGAAATGACATCTTTACGAAAAAAATGATTATAAATTTTTTTATAAAAAATGTTATGTTCTTTTTAATAGTAGTAGCCTTACTAGTCTAGGTTTTCTCTTTCACGAGATATATACAATATTGCTCAGAAGAGTATTCTTTATCATAAAATACACTTCCATACAATACTTAAAACAAAGAAATACGATGCGCCACCAGTAAATATTAATATTATGGGCTACCCTTGCACCAGAATTTTTACTTTCTATCCCTTTAGCAAAAAATCTTGTTGGAAACCAATTCGGAAGCAAAAAAAAAATAAAAAATCATGAAGCAGTCTAATATGCATATGTATATGAATATTTGTATAAATACTTGTAGAACTTAAGTTGAATTTATGTCTGTGTGGGAACATTTTGGCTACCTATGCTTGCAAGATGCTGGTTCTTCCTAAGGCAGTATTTTGCATTCACTTTTCCCTAAACAACATTCAGCAAAATGAGCAGACAAAGGAAATACTTTCCTAGTAAATGGCTGGTGTGAATTTTGAACTTATTTTTCACTTAAACAAACTAGCGGGAGACAAAATTTAATGGAAATAATTTTAAAATTTTATCTGTGGATATTATAGTTTTCGAGGTGTCAAAATGTATGCAGCTGTGGTTGATTAAGGTTTCTTAACTTTACAAAAAAGGCACAAACTTTTAAGCTATTGAATTATTAAGCCGTAAAAGTTTATCATTAACATAGACTTAAAATTTGTTATTTAAAAGAAAAATGGAATGTAGCGCATATGATAATGGCGTTGACTGTTAACTGAATCTATACTCCTTTCTAATTTTGTAAAATTCGTATTCAATTGCGTATACTTCAAAATAATCCCTTCAAGAATTTGGCAAATGCTTGTTGACGGCAAATACTTAAGTATATTTTTATTCCAAATTGGCAAACATCATTACAGAGGAATATAGCTGCAGAATCAAAATATCCCAACAATAAATTTTTTTTATAAATTTGGTCAATAAAACCTTTTTTTGAGGTCAACAAATTGCTATACAAATGCAAATGATCCATAACATGCGCACATTTTATTGCAGCGCTCATTGCTTTTATACTGCTGCTCTTATTACACAGGTGAAATAATGGCATTGTCAGTTCGTTTATATTATATTTAATGACATCCCAGTGTGCCAAACGGACTCGTTTCGGATCCGTAACGGGTTCATATTTTCGTACTTTTTATCCATTACGGAATCCGGTACGTATCCGTTACTGATCCGTTGGCGGGAGGGATTCCTAAAAAAAAACGAATCGTTTTTTATACTTTTATGGATCCGTTTCGAATCTGTAACGTACATCAAAAACGAATTCAAAACGGATTCGTTTTTAATAATATTATTGCTGCTTATAAAACAAAAAAAAAAAAAAAAATGGTGAAGCGCTTATTTTTGATTAAAAAAACAAAATAATAATAAAAAAAAAAAAATTACTAGCCCGGCCGGGAGGCGAACCCAGGCTCCCGGGGTACTACTTTTTCATACACGAGACGTTACACAACTAGGCTATTAACCGATATGGCATATCTGATGTCGACTTATCTGATGTTGAGATTTAAAGTTTGTATTGATTAAACAAATTTCTGTTGTTTTTTTTTTATAAGTATTCTGTGTTCTTTCTCTTCCCTTCTTTTGATAAAAAATATTATGTACTCAAATTTAGAATCAAAAACATTTCTTCAAACAGAGTTTGAAAAGTTTACAAAAAATCATACTCAATAAAATAAAAAGATAAAAACAAAAAACAAATCAAAAATATTTTTTTTATCATTATTAAAATTAATTTAAGCAAATCCGTTTTGAGTTCGTATTTGAAGTATTTACGGATTCGAAATAAATTTACCCAGGTTCGAATCCTACCACAGGTGGATTTTTACTCTTTATTTTTCGTCCTTTTTTCTTTTTATTTTTTTTTAATTGCTAATAAGCGCATGAAAACGGTTTTTTTCTGTAAATATACAGCATTAACATTTTTAAAAGCAAATCCGTTCTGAATTCGTTTTTACATACATTTCGGATTCGAAACGGGCCCGCACTGCGCCTTTTTGAACTCGTAACGGGTTCGAATCGGATCCTCATCCGTTTTTGTGCACATTGGGTATCTACCAAATTGTGCGTTTTTTGCCAATCAGTGTACACAACTTACAATCTGCCACATCATTATTGACAATATATTCCCTATTCAAGTGAAAAACACTAAGTCAGTTTTGTGATATTTCAAGTTAAAAAAATTTGTTTTTGTTTTTTTGTATGAAAATCGTTGTTTTGCATTAACTTTTGTGATGAAAATAACCACTTCTCAAAAGAAATATGGTTCAATGTCTTTTAGCATTCTAAGGACTACAATATTTTAGACCGGGTATACTTAGTATATAACTCAAAACTTGAAAAAAGGACTTAACGTTTTTCTCTTGAATAGAGACGATGCGTATTTTTGAGCTTAAGTTTTTTTCTTTGCTTTATGATAGTAAGCATCATTGAATATGAAAAATTGTAAATCTAGTTGCCGCACCTTTAAGCCGAAATAATTTTCTTCTGGTCATAAAAATTTGTTTTGTAGTATTCATTCATTCCATGCCTAGCGTTACAAGATCCGCCACACCCCTTCCGATTTCGCTGGAATTTGATACATGATTTCGTTTCATGCCTTATCCATTAGAAATGGCAAAAAATTTTGCGATTTTTTTTGTGGCTTGTGGATGGGTGCAAAGAGTGGAAAAATCGGTAAATAGTGACAAACTCTCCTCAAATAAATGTCAATAACTTGGGCATTTCTTAACCGATTTTCATGCTCAGACCACTTTTGGAAAGGTATTAAATTAGGCTCAAAACAAAATTTTTCGCATTTGATAAAAAGTACAAAATTTACTTCTATATTAGTACTAAACT
Source organism: Calliopum simillimum (assembly GCA_951812925.1). NCBI lineage: Eukaryota > Metazoa > Arthropoda > Insecta > Diptera > Lauxaniidae > Calliopum > Calliopum simillimum. The sequence goes on along the minus strand of OX638371.1, from coordinate 57,165,723 downwards.
ACAAAAAGCGTACCCAGGTACACCTTTTTTACCTTCCAAAGTTTATTTTTTGGAAAGAAAAAAAAAATAATCTTTCATATAAAAGAAAGGAAAAATTGGTATATCTCGAGGCTTAGAAGTAATGATTTTTTGAAAATTTTAAAAAAATGCCCGACCACATAATGGCGCATAACTAGAACATTTGTTAACCCATTTTCATGTTTAGACCATTTTTAGAAAGATATTGAAGCACGCTGTGCGCTTGAAGTTGTTTTTTTTTTTGCATTTGGTAAAAAGTATTTAATTTACTAATATTACTAAAAAAATTAAATTTAAAAACCAGTCTTCTGAAAATAACTGTAATTTTTACAATAAGGTGGACCTTTTACAAAATATAGAGCAAGGATTCTCATCCATTTTTGGTCCTGCCCTTTTTTTCAAGTTCTTCAGAAGCTCGCGCCTGCTATTCAAGAAAGAAAAATTATTTAAATATTTTACCAATTTTCACATTAAAATTAATTTCTTGTTCATAAATTACCGGCACGGAAATTTACTAAATATTGAAACAACCCTTAGTTATACCTATCCTTAAACCCATTCTGACTTTAATTTATAATCGATAAAAACCGTTTTCGAGCATTATAACATTACTGTTTCGACACTAAGACTAATATCATTACGATCACATTTAGTTCCGAGGAACCTTATTGTTAGCAAATATAAAAAACATTAGTCCTTTACTTCACTTATTAGTAATTGGTTATTATAAGTTTTCTTTCCTAGATTTTTCTTAAAATCACTTAAACTGTTTTTGAGCAATAATGAATTCAGTTCTTACAAACTTAGCATGGCACTATTAAATCATTCATATTGATATTTCGAATTCACCTAACAAACTTCATTAAAACACAATGTACAGTTATCGAGATATGGCATTTATAAAGTTTTAGATATATTTAAGTTGTCATTTTGCCCATATTTTTTATTTTCATATTGGAGAGAAATTCTTGGAAGCCAATGTCATACGTATGTATGTATATCAGAAAATATTGTTAGATATATGTCAGCATTATCACTCTCTTATATAAAACTTTGAAACTATTTATTCACTGCTTAACATATATACCAAAAATATATATCCTACACAATTTATCAAGCCAAAGTTGTTAGGTAAATATGTATATACTTGCAAACCATTTGCAAATAAAAATTCCATTAGAAAAACGTAATAATATTTTCCATGCTCTGAAAGTTGGTGCAACTTAAGAAGATTTATTGAAAACCCAATATTGACTTGCTAAAATACTTACGAGTAACATTATTATGTACAAACTCAATCTGTGGATTTGTTGGAGAGATACGAATGAAAAACTGCAAAAAATCTGTAAGTAAACTTTTGTGGCATTTTAACGTGTATAACACATACCAAAACGAGTAGTACAGGTAGAAACAACATTAAAATTCAAAGAAATCCCAAAGCGAGTTACACTAGTACTACAGCTACTACATCTGCATTTACCACTACATTCAGTTGTTACTTTCACGTTAGCATTACTTACATGCAAACGAGCTTTCCATGAAGATTTATGTTCAACGTTGCTCATAAAAATCCAAGTTTATTGCATTTTTCTGTTTATATCTCCATGATTTTATAATTTTTTTTTATCTATTAGTAGGTGCTACATACTACGTACGTATATATTTACATTGTATGAAAAAAAATGCACTCACCTTACTACTACACTATAGGTCCTGTAGAATCTACTGTGTTTAGATTCTATAAATATTGATGGCCAAGGGTAGCGTTTTAACAAATTCCTTCTTTTAGATTTTCACGAATGAAAAAACAAATCGATTTTGTAGCAGCGTTAGTGTTTGAAATGTAAGAGAGTGTATTGAAGTCTGCAGCGCGTAGTATTTTAAGTTAAATACTGCACGTTACTATATTTGCCATAAAATTTACAAACAGAAACATTTTAGGACTACCTATAGTATAATTAAAACGATGAACTGTGGCTAGAATTGTTTTAAGTCAGCAAAATCCAAAAACTATGGTTTTGAATTTTTGAGTCTTATGTCAGTTATTTGAAAGTAAATAAAATATTACACCCTATGACAGAAAATCGGTATCGTCACATTCATACTTTTGACCGTATATTCGTTAGAAATTTGCCATTTGTACAGTGTTTTTGAAAAAAATTTTTATTTGAAAAACATCAACAATTATAAAATTAGGTAGATGCAATTTGTAAAAAAATATTGGTTATAATTTTTAATATGGTATGTGAAAATGGATGTCCATGGTGCGCTTCGTGAAACTGTGAAAATCTTATAACTTAAAAGAAAAGACAAAAATAGTTATGTAGATCGCCGGCTCTTGTCTATTGCAGATAAAGAACAATCCTATTGAGACCCAAAATCAATATCAAATTAGCTGCTTCACTGTTGCGCCAAAAATAAATGGGACTAGTTACTTTGATATATCAATTTACAAACTTTGGTGTAAGCTATACATTTTTGAAAAAACACCATTTTTATGAAAATGACTAAAAACGCCAACTTCAACATCATGTATTTGAACAACAAATGGTACTAGGACCAAATCCTCCCGGGTTATTATTTTTGCACACCGGGTCCACTGTTGTGTGTTGACCACACGCTGCGTTCGAATATACATTGCCTACCGTTAGGGATTTTATGTTATTCATACTCAACTCAGTACTAAGGCTATACTCGCGATAGTTTTAGTACTGCCAGAGTTATTTAAGCTAGCATGCCTTTAGGAGCTGCTAGTAAAGAACGGTAATAAAAAGAATTAAAGAACGGCGTGATCAACGCGGAAGCAATCTGACCCCTATATCATGGATATGTGACTTTATTGGGCACGTCAATAAAGTCAAGTAAGATATATTTCGCAATACTGCGAAATATTATGAAAACAGATAATCTAAGTTGTAACCATACATGTATGTAGCTAGTGGATTCTGTAAGCCTCTAGCTGGTAAGGGATTCTAAAATAAAGAAATCAGTTAGTGATCGGAACTATAACCAAGTGTTAGTGTTTATTTGTAATCGATTCAAGCGAACGTCACGCGTGTTCATCAACATCAACAAGTGGGAGTTTTAACGCTTGGGCAGCACAGCACTTGGTGAGTATAATTCGGCGACCATCTATGCCTTTATCGTACTCTTTATAGTTTCAGGTAAACAGCTCAGCTGTATTTCCCGTCGCAAGGGAAATATAGCATCAACATAGGCAGCTACACCTACAGACCGCATGCAACAAGAACATGGTATTTCACACCGAAGAAACTCAGAAGCTCGAAGCACCGAAAGCAGACCCACGAGGCGAGAACCAAGCGGCATCAGCGAGCCATGATCCATAGGAGCTAGATACAGTTGTAGGTAGCCGACTAAGTTAGAGAGGTAATTAGGAAGTAAAAGAAAAAAAAAAAAAAATTTTATAATACTTTTAGAAGGAAAAAGTCGTTGTTACTTCATAACAACTTTTTCTTCCATAAGGGGGGGAGGGATGTTGTGTGTTGATCACACGCTGCGTTCGAATATTCATCGCCTACCGTTAGGGATTTTATGTTATTCATACTCAACTCAGTACTAAGGCTATACTCGCGATAGTTTTAGTACTGCCAGAGTTATCAAAGCTAGCATGCCTTTAGGGGCTGCTAGTAAAGAACGGTAACCAAAAGAATTAAAGAACAGCGTGATCAACGTGGAAGCAATCTGACCTCTATATCATAGATATGTGACTTTATTGGGCACGTCAATAAAGTCAAGTAAGGTATATTTCGCAATACTGCGAAATAGTATGAAAACATATAATTTAAGTTGTAACCATACATGTATGTAGCTAGAGGAATCTGTAAACCTCTAGCTAGTAAGTGATTTTAAAATAAAGAAATCAGTTAGTGATCGGACTTGAAACCAACGTCTAGTGTTTTTGCTTATCCAAGTGTTTAATTCAGCCGGAGTTTGGGGGCACCGTGACAAACAAAGCCATATCAAGTACAAGCGGTTGCAACGAGAAGTGGAAGCAGCAGCAGAACCAGCGGTAAGTAACCTTAACCAAATTCAACACTGTCGTTTCTTTTGTTTCATCTCTAGGTAAACAGCTCAGCTGTATTTCCCGTCGCAAGGGAAATATAGCATCAACACTACAATATTGCCAAAGCGAAATCGGTGACAAAAAAATGTTCAGCTGGTACACTTGGCGTGTTTTGCTTCATTTACTTTGGAGTTCTAGATAGACAAATAGTTACTTTCGTTCCTATATATTGTTTTTAAAGTCCTTGATAGGATTTGAGGCAGAAACAGGAAAAATCTATACTTAAAAATAAACTTAGTAGAAAAATAAATTAAATTTTTACTTTCGGCAATTAATTTTTTTGTTCAGAGTTTTGATGAAATTGAAAATCAGTAGGCCCGAAATCTTAAAAATTAGCTTTCAATACTTAAACTAAGGTGTCTTCGTAATTTTGCCGATTTAAAAAAAAATCAGCCCACTGTGCGATGGGAAAAACATTTTTGTGAAATCACTAATATTGCCTCTAACTAAACACCATCTACTTCTACCGCAGGGACTATTAGAAATCTATTTATATCACAGTCGACGCACAATGTCGACATCTGGCATTCCTCGTTATAAATCATAACTTCTAAACGAATTCAGATATCTCTATGATTTAGAAATATAATACAGCTCTTATTGTAAAAAATTTGATTATAATAGAACTATGGGATGCTATGGAATTCATGGTCAAAACTAGACTTTCTAATAGGTGTACAAATTATGCATACAAAGTTAGAATAAAAAAAAAATAATTTAAAATATGAATTGTTATTAATTTATGGTTGCTAAGCACAGATCTATACTAAATCAAAATTTTTGAAGTTTTTGATCAGAGCTTGGGTTGATTATTTCAAGTATGTGTGCAAAATTTGGTTGAATTACCTCAAATAACGCTTGGACTACTACATTTTTGAAAATTCTTCTTGTATGGGAAATTCTGCGCCTTCTTGTCTGAATCAATCAAGTTTTTGATTAGAGTTTGCATTTCATTCTCTTAGTAAATGAGTAAATTTTGGTTTGATTATCTACAAAAATACTTCAAGTTTAGTATTTTGAAACTTTTGTTTAAATGGGAGATGCCACGCCCCTTTTAGAAATTCAGCTAGTATTTGTCAGAGCTTGCACTTACCATCCTTAGTCTTTATTGCTATTTTGTTTGAATTATAGTGAATAATTCTCATAGAATAGCATTTTGAACATATTTCTTATATGGGCGGTAGGCATGTCCGTTGACCATTTTCGCTCGTTTTGAATTCCACGAGTTTACTTTTCCCTAAAAAATAGACTACTCTTATATTATACTAAAGTACTTAAAATAATTATCGAACAACTCTGCGAGTACTGTGCTGTATTTAAACTAACATTGCCTTGAGTAGTCTCTCCTGAATGCGATTATAGGCTTCACTGCAAGCATTTCCGCTTAAGCTTTCACTTTTGCATATGCGCAGTACGAGCGTCTGCTTTGTATCGTCTAGAACAGACATGCTGATCTATACTTATAATTTAAAAATTTAACCTGCAAATTAATATACTGCCCCCTACAAAAAAGATTTTCGATTTTTGCGGTTGTCTTTTTTTTTTTTTTTTAATTTAAAACACAGTCTTCCATGTATAAAAACCAAACTGAATGTAAAATTGAAAAAATTTTACCTTAGAACAAAAAAAAAAAAAACAAATGTACGCTTTCGTTGCCACAATGCGCTTGACTGCTTTCAGTTGTTTGCTTTTGTTGCAACATGGATTCAACAATCTGCATGTCATGTAACATGTTGCACGTACAATGCTCCCTGGAGGTGGTGATAGTGGTTATGGTGGCAACCGTGTGTTTTGCTTTTACAGCTTGTTGGTCTTTTGTTATTGTGCACAGTCATTTCAAGTTGTAACAAGCACTGGACATAAATGTGCAGTTGGCATAACAAGGCAGCGAGTATCTTCTCCCAACTAAAGGTTTTTCTCGAAATAAACATTTTTATATAAACAAAAAATTAAATTCAAAATTTGTGATTTTAAAAAAGAATGTCTTTAAATATCTAGTTGCTTTAACACATCAAACTTATTAATTTTCAATTTAACTGACATCAAAGTCAATGACACTCTTTATATCCACTCATCTGAGTCTATATACATATGTGAGACTTTTAGTGCAAAAACTTTTATTTGATTTTAAGTTTAATGTCCTTAAAGAAGCCGAATTGAAAGAAAAACTTTTCTTCTGATGATTTTTACAAATGTAAAACTTTTCAATTTTGTATGTTTTTCATTTCAACCCAATACATTTTCTGTAATACCTAGAAATGTTTATTTAAATTTTTTTTTTTTTTGGTTTTTATTTTTTGTGAAATTATACTTAGGCGTATTGTTGATTTATGAAAGAAAAAGTTTCATACAATAGCATTCTCCAAAATATTTCTTTATAAATATAACTTAGAAAACGACAGAGAGGTTTTGTACTCTTTAATGACTTAACGCGGATGAGATTTATTAAGTAGAGTTATGTAGACAGACGTGGGCCACAGGTTGGAGTGGACCACCAAAGCATATTTTAAGATTAGTGACATCTATGTCAAACTGCGCACATTAATTATCGTATTTTGACGCGAGGTTACATTTTATAAGCATATGGGGGTTATAAACCTGCTTTTGCACTGTCCAGAGAAACGTGCTGTAGATTTTGGCGAGAAAGTTTTTGCCCTCTTACCCTTTCATACGATTTGTGATCGAATTTTTACGAGAAATACTCAGGTACTTAAATATGCAATAAGTTAGTTAAACATGTTATCTTTGGAATGCAAAGTGATTTTTGCCTATTATTCACGTTGTGTTTTTGTGGAGTGCATATGCAAAAAAAGGGGCTTGTAGGTAGAAGTGGGCCACTATTTGTGGACAGACATGGGCCACTTGAGTAATGCCGTTCTTTGCACAGTAAAGTGTTTTTATTTATTATGCAAATGTCTTAGTTACTCATTTTTATCATTTTAGCCATTATGCCTCCAAAAAAATGAAGGAAACCACCAAAAAAGTGGTAAATTATGAAAAATCGCAGATACCAAGAAAAGATTCAAAGGAAGTCAATTGTTCACAGCCAGCTGTGAAAAAGGCAAAAAAAGAAAGTCCTCGCGAAACCGCTTTTGGATTTTTGGGAGTTTTAAATTCTGAGATGCGGCCGCAGGCCGCCCACTTACCCCTGCTTTTATGTAAAATGACTATTGTTGTAGTAGTAGTAAATTTGTTGTTGTAAAGTTGTTGTTGTTGTTGGTGTTATTGTTGTTGGTGTTGATTTTGTTGTTTTTTTTTTTTGTCTGGAATAGTTGTTATTCAAAGTTCCTTATTTCAAGAAAATTGATTTGGTCCATTTTTTGTTTTTAAATGAAAAGCTTTTCTTTTGGCGATGGGGCATTTAAATAGCCTATAATTAGCCTAAAATTATTGACTGCTTACTTTAGTTCAATAGCTTAAAAAAAAAAAAATTTTAAAATTTGAATTTTTCACCATTTTACAACCGAAAATTAAAACATGGCCCAAATCGGTCTACATCACTCTATCAATTCTCACGTCTCTAAATTGGAAAAATTTTACCTGCAAATGTGCTTGACAAAATTTTTTTGAGCAGTGAATTTATGATTTAAGTAGTTTCCAATTGAAAACTTTCAACTCATAAAATTGTACAGCAAATTTAAGTTTTTAGAAACCACAAGTGGTTCGAAAACTATTTCCTAGCATCTGTGCGATATGAGTACAAATTTTAGCTGGTGGATCATCGTTACCTCTTGGTTAGAACCATATGAATATGGTTATACATTAATGAATAAGAGCTCTGTAAATTTATGAGTCACGACATTTGTGCCAATTTGATAAAACATGTCCGCTTCAGAATTGTATTGAATTGAAGAAGATGTAGAGAGAAAAGTACGTTTTCTGCTGTGATCCCAACAAAAAGTTGAACTTTTGTTTTCAGCATTTCAACACGGAAAAATCTAAACCGTAAAAATTCATTGAAAATCCCAGCTACTTTTACTGATTTTTTTTAGTAACTGTGCGCCCGTAAAGAAAACCCGTATAAAAAAAAAATAAAATTTTGTGGATGGTGTCGAACTTAAGACCTTTGTGTTTCTAGGCGACGCTCTAACCACTGAGCTACTGTATCACTTTACTTTCTATAGCTTATTATTTTATTTAAATTTTATTTCATTAAAATTTTTTTACAATCTCAATCAGTAATAATTGAAATGAATTCTGAGCAAATATTGCAGAGCTCACTGGCATTTTTTCATGCGACAAGTTTTTACTTCTCTATTCAATAGTTTTTACTCTTTGTATCTGTACTTTTTGAAATTTAAACTGTATATTTTACTTTCGAGCCATTACATTTTCATGAAAATTCAGTAAAGTAATTGAATTACTGGAACAAACCGTAATTTTTGATGAGATTATTATCACATTGTGCTATTTAATAAACAATTTTTACGGATCATTTTTTTGCGTGAAGAGTCAACCAGGTTAAAAGTTTGGATTTTGTTATTCTTATATACTGGATAAATTGGAAAACAAGGTTTAAGATATTGATACTGAAGAGAGAACCAAAAAAAAAAAAAAAAAAAAAATATGCCTGAGAAGGTACATATTCGAATTGTTATACGTATGTACGTCTCCATTTATTGCGATCCCTTGCAATGACTTTAATCTCTTATCACGACTTTCCCGATTCTTGGATTTCCTTTTCCAGCGAAGTTCTCTAGTTGGTTTTGGGTCTACCACGTCCTCTACTGCCTTATGGATTCCACTTCAGAGCATGGTGATAGACTTCGCAGTGCGGTTTTTGGAGAGATTGACCAATCCATTTCCACTTGCGCAGCTTAACCTCGTTGGCTATAGTCCCCTGATTGCATTTTTGATGTAGCTCGGCATTTGAGATAGTGCGAGGCTACCAAGCCTTAAGTACACTCACGGTCCAAAAAAAAGCCGACAAGGATTTTTAGCTAAAATAGTTGGTTCTCCGCCTTTTTTATGATTGTTAATATGTAGAATGCCTAATAAGTAAAAATTGTTGTCAAATAATGCATTTACTTCATATCTGTTGGCGTAAAACGACGATATATAAAAAAAGGGTTTTGACCGAAAACCAAAAAATTTATGTGATTGCATATAAGCAGCAAAACTTAAGGAATGTGGATATTTCGCTTAAAATTTGAAATGGTGAGTCTTCCGTATGACAATTTTGGAAAGTTTTTGAAAACAGAGAGTTTATTACGTCACAATGGAAGTGACCGTTCAAGAAAAACAACTGAAAGGAAAGACATAGACGCAGTAAAAATACCCCTGTGCGATCGGCTTAAGACTTGTCTCAAAAATGATGCGGAGGTAAATGATGACCAAAATATGGAATAAGCACCTCCGTGTACAAAACACTTTGTATGTGGTGGTTTGGAGGGCCATAACAAGCCAATGGGTTGGAGAGATTCCTCTCCTGGAAGGTTATATCAACTCCGCAGTTTATATCGACATCATTATAATCGGCGTTTTACCTAGCATCGACAGACTAAGCGAGCACTTAGCAAAAGTCATATTTCAAGATGTATCTACACCTTGTCATCGTTGGAAATCGCTAGATGTCCCGCTATTTATTTTCGCGTTGGCAAATATATATAATAATCTTTTAGAAATTAAGTCAAGCAAATGGCCTGGCAAAAACCCCAACCTCAATCCGGTTGAGAATGTTTAGGCCACTTTAAAAGGAAAAGCGTGCCAAAAAAAAACCTAATATTACTAACAATATTAAACTTAATAATGGTAAACTTGATAACATTAAGCTTAGGGCAGCTAAATAAGGGTAAATATTGATTAACACCAAATTTCAAAATGTCTTATAAAATTAAAATCGGCTTTTTTTTACCGTGAGTGTATATGTCTTAAGCATTTGTTGACAAATACTTGCAGCTTGTTCATTTAGGTATTGTTCAGTAATAAGCCACGTTTCGCAACCATATAACAAAACCGATTTCACATTCGAATCAAAAATGCGCACTCTCGTTTTGGTGGATATAACGGAAGAAGACCATATTTTGTTCAGTTGACCAAACACGCCTTTTGCTTTTTCTATTCTTGAGTTAATATCCGCTTTTGCTCCACCACCTATGGAGATAATGCTGCCTAGATACGTGAAGCTGTCGACGTTTTCAATATCATCACTGTTAGCTTTAAACTTGGTACCATTCCTGTTTGCGTTTAACTTCATGCTTTTAGTCTTGGATGCGTTGATCCTTAGGTCGGCCTTTTGCGATTCCAAGACAAGGTCTTCAATCTTGTTTTGCATATCTGAGTGTTTGGACGATAGAAAGTAAATGTCGTCAGCATAGTAAAGATCTTCTAGATGTTCGGTAAAGTTCCACTAGATACCCCTTTTGGCCTTATTAAGAGCTTTATCTAGGATATCGTCAAGAACGATAAGGAAGAGAGATGGTGATAGTAAACAGCCTTGCCGGACGCCTGAATTAGTGGTAAATGTCGGTGACAACAACCTGGTATGTGGCACACTGTACTTAAAGCCTTCATATTGCGCGTACTAAATTTATGGCCTTTGCGGCAATATCTCTTCGTTGCAGTGAAACCCAGATGATTTCTCGGAAGCCACTGTCGAAGGCAGTGTTGTAGTCTACAAAGAGAAGTTGAAGCGCACCACTCCACTCGCATGATTGTTCGACAATTATTCTGAGGGTGTTGATTTGATCCACGCATGTTCGGTTTCGCCGAAACCCTGCTTGCTGCTTTTGAATGGCCGAATCAGGTCTTTCGCTTACCCTGTTCAGAAGCACTTTCTTAATACTTTCGATGGTACTGAGAGTAAGGTAATGCCTCTATAGTTTCGGCACTCGCTAATTTCACCCGCTTTTTGCAAATTTGACTAACACGCCATGTAGCCAATCTTCTGGCAAACGCTCTGAGCTGTTGGTGATTCTGGTTGCGGGGGTGTCGTAGATATGGGATTTAGTATATATCTCTTGGTGTTTTCTGCCAGCTAATCTGCGGGTGATTTGGTAAAGCTGCTGAGATTTTGAGCATTTGCAGCGCTTTCGGCTTCGCTCGCGAGGTCGTTATACATTCTTCTTTTATCTTGTCTGCACGATCGCCTGACTTCTTTATTGAGAGAATTAAGGATCTTATCGGCGTCGTTCTTTTTGGGCTCTAGTTTTAGCGTCGCCTATCGGTTTTTTTGCGCTTCTTCTTTTTTCAATAAGACCCCACGTTTTCGAATTGTTATATAGCTTGTAGCTTGAAGATACGGGAAATGAGCCCCGTAGGCGAAAAATTTCGCGCAAAAGTTGTTGCTGTTGTTGGTGTAGCATCTTGAACTCCATAATTCAGTCGCAGTTAGGTTTGTTGGACGGGAAAGACAGTTAAAAAGGTGGGAACTGTCGTGCGGACTATCACTGCGTAATGGGAACCGATCCGCGGTGCCTTCAATGATCCGGGCTTTGTTACTCATTAGAATGAGTGAGTAGCCCGAACGAAGTTGAGTTGCCTCTCTCGAAAGATATTTTCACTATGTTGTTGTTGTTGTTGTTGTGTGTTCTGTCATTGTTTTTGTTAAATGTTCCTAAATTTTTTCTATGTACAAAAATGTACTAATGAAGCAACTTCAGATAAATGTCGCATATCAAATGAAAGTAAGTATTTTGGTTGTTAAAATTATAAGTTAATAATAAATTTTTCGGAAAAAATAACACCAGAATCCATTCAGGGGTACCGAACTTATACCGATTTTTATAAAAGATATATCCCGATTTTCTGATGACTATATCTCCGAAAGTAGATCCGACAAGAAATTTTTGATAACAGATTCTTTCTTACAGTTAAAAGCTTAAAAAACCAAACTAAGTTAAAAAAAAAAATATTAATAGCTGCTAAAGTAAAATCAAGCCAAACTTTTTGATGTAAAAAGGATGCATTTCAAAATTAGGGGAAAAATTTAATTTCATTATCCTTGCATAACTTTAAAATTGCTATCGCTTACAAGCAGGAAAATTGCAGCGCATACCAAATGAGTCCATCATGCATGCGAGAGTTCAGTCAAACATTCATTCAACAGACGCCCACTTGTGCAGATTTACATAACATTTTGTGCAGGACATTTCTCTCTCCCGTGTCGTAGCCTTTACCCTTTTAATATAAATGACAGCATAAATATTCATTAAGAAAGATTTTTTTTCATTTTTTTTTTTTTTTTTTTTTTTTGCAAACGAAACACCAAAAAGGTTTATGCTGAGAATGTGCGCAGCAATATTAATTTTGTGCTAAGAGAACAGAAAATTTTCGCCAAATGATTCATTAGGTGCGTTTTTTTCGGCATTCTATCTGGACTTTCTTTAGCACTTTACGATAAATGTATGGGAAAGCAACAACAAATAGCGCTAAGCTAATGCACGTTAAATTAAAGTGGTAAGCTCCGCGGCTAAATATTGTTGCCGTTTGACACCGTTTTTTATTGATTATTAATCGGGTTTTTTTAATCGGTAATTGTGACTTCGCACTTGTTATCGATTGTAAGTTGACATTTGTGTATTGTTGACATTTGTATTGTTTTTTTTTATTAAAAAATATTAAGAAGTGTAATTGAAAATGGCTAAAATTCGTTCAAAACTTAAGCGTCATACCAAAGGTAAAAGCTGGGGACGAGGCCTTTCGTCAACTTCAAATCCAGAGGAGATGAAACATCGGATGAAGGCAAAGTCGCGTTTCTTTCAACCAAATTTGAATATGGGTAAGAAAATTGCTTTATTCAGTAAAAAAAAAATGCATTTATTTATAAATTATAGTGGCAGGAGATGCAGATGCAACTGGCCTAACATTGGAAGCGGTGCAAAAACATGAACAGCGTCAAATGTACAACGCCGAAGCCACAGTAAATGACATCGCAGGAAGCTTGAAATCTTTCAATATGGATGATGATGCTGATGAGGATATGTCCGAAACACAACACGGCACATTTAAGACTTTCAAAACATTTGCATCCAACTACAGCACTTGTACCAACATGAGCTTTAAAAAATTGGCCGTCGGCTTTAGAGGTTCTTCAGATTTGCATAAGGAAATGTTGGCCATATTAACAGCGCTGACGGAAATAATAAAAGAACGTGGCGGTACAGAATCATCTACAGAATATTTTATTTTATTAATGCAACGAATAGAGGCAAGCACTGAGGAGCAGGATATTATTGCTGGTGTGTCTTTATTGGGTATGGGTATAAAATCAGTGCCAGCACCAGTACTTCGTAAAAGTTTCGGAGAGACTGCACAAACGCTGTTGTCGTTGTTGCAGCGTTTTATGGAGACAACAAATCAATCGGTCATTAAATACATCATTGGCTGCCTGTCAGTGTTGTTGCGTGCACAAGACTATGCGACCTGGAGTTATAGCTCAACTTGGCAGTATATTGATGCGATACTCTCATTTACGACGCATTTAAAACCAAAAGTAGGTAGTTTTTGATTAATTTTTCAATTATGTACTTACTAAATTCTTTTAATATACATAGATACGCAAAGCAGCACAACATGCAATTGTGTCCATAGTACATGGCAGTTCATTTATGACAACTTCCAACTCTAATGATGAAAATGGTGATGACAATGAGGCATCTGCAGCAACCAGTACTAATGGAAATTAAATAAAAATAAAATCTCATCCTGCTAGCTAATGATGCTGCTAGCATGCACTCTGGTAAATCTTCCACCTCGCGTTATAGTGCTGGTGGCAAGGGTATACATCGACCTGTTGGGGCCAGTAATGCAGTTTCGATGAAATCGGATTATACAGCTAAATCGGGCAAATCAGCATATTCAGGTTCACTACTACTACACGGAGAAAAAAAATAGTACTTGCTACTTTATTTTTCATAAATTTTACCAGAATTTCAAGTCAGAATAGTGACAACTTTACACCGATATAAATTTCACCTTAATTTTTTAGTCAATTCAGAATGTATGTTTGCTAGTAATTTTTATGAAAAAATTGGCGTGATATTTACCTTACTGTATAGTTCAAACAACAAAAAAAAAAAAAAAAAAACAAAAAAAAAACTTAGCTGACCGGCGCTGGGGTACGAACCCTGGCCCTTCCGTATGATAGTCAGATACATATCCTCTGCGCTGCTCACGCATGTGATGTAAAAGCAAAAAAATTTGTATATTAAGAAAATGTCTGTCCAAAAATTGAAATTTTTACTAAAATTATATAAGTCAAAATGATTTTATTTTTTTATGATATTTACCTTACTCGAGTAAGGTGACAATTATGACACTCATTTTTGTGCGTGAAAAAAATAAAGTTATTTTGTCTAGAATTATAAATTCAAAATGGTCATACATTTTTTTTCTGAAAGTATAAATTACTTTACATAAAGTCAAATGTAGGAAATTTATAGTAAATATTCCTTTATTATTTAACTACATTTTATTTGTAAATATGACGTTACGGACCCATCAAATAGTTCTTACGTAAGGTAAATTATACTTGAAATTTAGTGTTGATTACTTTAATTTTTCGACTAGCCGATAAAGTAAAAATTATGATACGTATTTTTCTCCGTGTACTCATCGAAAAAGGCAAAAGGTGATACGAAAAAAAAAAGGCAAAGTAGATCCATATACTAACATACCATTGAGTAGAAATTCCTTAAATAAACGGTAAAATGAGTTGAGACTATTCAAAATCATAATCTTAATAATGAATTCTTTTTTAATTTGATATATAGTTCACGTGCCCAAAATTCACGTGCGATTAAAAACGCTGTTAAAAATTCACGCAAAGGAGCATTCAAAGGTGTGAAAAACAAGATACAAAAATCTTATAAAAAAGAAATGATTGCGGGTTTCTTTTTGAAATCTAAAGTTGACATTTTATTGTAAAAAGCTTGTAAAAAAAAATAGTTTGAAAGCAAGGCGTGTTAAATTAATTACTGTATAAAATAAAGTTCATTATTACTATGTAAACTAAATAATTCATATTTTTTAAAAGTTTATAGTTATTTGGAACGTTTAACACATTAAAAGTACTAGAGTTCGCCTTGTGGCCGAAATTCGACCATTTCGATTTGACCATAAAATAAAGGAAAAACTTTTTATACCCTTCCTTGGTCGATAAAACACAAAAAACTTTTAATATTCTTCCTTAGGGTTCGAGTTATCTGCATCGGTGCAGCAGCTAAGTTGAAATATCGTACTTTCCATTTAAAGGCGTGTAACTCCTACTAAAGAGCAAACAGTTTTTGATATCTATACCCAAAATTCATTAAAATCAATCATGCTGTCGTGCTATATAGTGCTAACTCTATATCTATACCAAGTTTCATAAAAATCGTGTGCCGTATTTTCGCCGTGAGCGTGTTTTTTCCATTTAGGGGCGTGGCACTGCCCATTGAAAACATAATGGTTATATTATCGTTCCTTACTGCCAATCCTATCTACATACCAAATTTCGTTGAAACCGATGCAGCGGTTTAGCTGTGAGAGCGTTTTTTCCATTTAGAGGCGTGGCACCGCCCACTGAAAAACATTATGGTTATGTTATCGTTCCCTAGTGCTTACCCTATCTCCATACTAAATTTCGTTAAAATCGATGAAGCGGTTTAGCCGTGAGAGCATTTTTTCCATTTAGGGGCGTGGCACCGCCCACTGAAAAACATTATGGTCATATTATCGTTCCTTAGTACTAACCCTATCTCCATACTAAAATTCGTTAAAATCGATGAGGCGGTTTAGCCGTGAGAGCTTTTTTTCCATTTAGGGGCGTGGCACCGCCCACTTTAAAAAAAAATATAGTCCTATGCACTGCTCCTCCTCACAACCTTTCCAACAAAGAAAAAATTAACCAAATCGGTTGAGATTTAGGTATAGAAACAGGGACTGAACCGATTTCGTTTGCCTATTTATATATAGATTAAAATAACTTCTGGCTGTAAATGACCTGAGAAAATTGCTGAATACATTTATTTTTGCATACAAAAGTTGAACTCGTCTTTGAATGAATAACACATACAGTTTATTTAAATCGTCAAAGTATTGCTTCTCAATCAGGCCTGTTCTGTAATTCTCGTGGTTTCAATTACTTTTCACTTAGGAGGTTTTTTTTGATGAAAATGGTGAGTCACACGATAAAAAGTATTAAAATCTTTTTTGAGGAAAATTACAGATTCTACAAATAACACTGACTTGCATCAACAAAAAAGTAACCGTTTAGGAAACATTCTTAAAAAACTGCAAAAAGTCGAAAAATTCGACTTACTTTTTAATAAATACTAATGAATATTATTTGTAGAACCTGTAATTCTCTCGCTTTCAAAAATGCACCTTTCAACAATTTTTTGGTCATTATATTCGCCTTCCTGTGGTGTTCCTTGTAGGAAATTGTGGCTTGCTACGCATTTCACCCATTCGGGTTTATCAGCATTTGGATCAATTTCGGGTTCTTCCTCAGTGTCAACTGTATGATTTACGTTGAAACTGACGACAACAACGGCTCTACATCAGCGCCTTGCAATTTAACAGTGAATCCATCCAAAGCAGTTGGCACAGCTTTGGCTTTTTCTGCCTTACGCTCTGCGACAATTTCTTCAGTTAAAAACTCAACCAATTCGCGTTCACCCTTGGTGTGAATGTGATGTTTAATACCACAACCGCAGCTGCACCCTAAGCTTGGCTTTTCAACATTTAAATCCTAATATTCTTGGATTTTTCGACATGTGCCAAATGCTGTAAGGTTGCACTTACCGAATACATTTTTCAGCGAATTTGCCTTGGCACTGGCGGCGATATTGAAAAAACGTAATGTGGCTTTGTTCAAATTATTAATTTTTCTGTATTTTTAGAAAACTATTTAATTTCTTTCAAAGTTAACCAAAAAACAAAAAACCAAAACATAAACAAATGTCAGCTGTTAATAAAGAAGAACATAATTTTCGAAAGTGCTATTCACAATGCAGCGTTTTGTTCGACCACAGTTAGCACATTTAAGCCCACTTTAAGCCCACTTGCCACGAAAACGAACCTATTATATTTTCTTTATAAACAAAAAATGCATTCTTTTGAAGTAATTAAAATAAAATTGCGTAATAAATGAGAAATTTAACATTGAATTTGCGGAATTTTTCTAAATTCAAATCATTTTTTTTTCTTTTATAAAGGCATGACGCAAATTAACTTCTTTTGAAGTCAAGCGCTGCAATTTGTTAGTGACAAAAAAAATGTTCGTGACAATGCCACACTGTAGCTATAGAAATGTATGCAATTTGCTCATGTTTGCAATTTAGCAACTGTAAATATGCAAATATTACGGCGCGTACAAAGAAGTGCGAGCACATAGTGCAGTGTTGAACGAATTGGAAGGACTTTTTATAAAAACCACCATACCATCACATAGTCGGTGGAAATTTTGCATTTTTCTTTTGTGAATGCGACTCTAGCAGGCAGTAGCATTTTGATTTTGTTTGCATTCTTGAAAAAATGTTAGTTTTCATAAAAATTATTCATTCGCAATAATTATTTTAATTTCATTTCATACAAATTAACCCAAATCGCCCTGGTGTGTCCATATGGCACCGCTCGATGGACATGTTTATAAACTATTGCAGTATGTGATCAAACGAGGATGTCGTCATTATTAGGATCCGTATGAAATTATTTGCGCGTCATATATTTATGAGTCCTAGACAAAAAGGAGCAAAATTTTAGCTGCTCAAATAATTTAAGCCTATATGAAAAATAAATGCTTCTAAAAGATATATTTATTTTTTTGAGCGGAATTAAAAGTGTGCTTTTAAAAGTATTTGATAGAGAGAATGGAATGTTTTGATGCCGTGATTGAGTTTGAAGGCATAATTTGCAGTCTGCTGGATGATGATTTCCCAAACATCGGAGAAGATATGTTGAGTGAACCCATCGAAATCTGATGTTCCGATTCCACTAGCTAACAAAGACTGCAATTAACGTGGCGCCAAAGTTACTCAACGGCAGTTCTTGCAGCAGGAAGTCCCATTTCACTTCAGGGCAAAAAATGGTAGCCTATCGTATTCGCGTGGCTTATTGATGCGACTATTTAGAACAGCTGGTTCTCAAGATAAATGTCTTATGGAACTCAAGCGAGAAATTGCTATTTATTATTGTAAACACTATGGCACTCTACCAAAAAAAAAAAAAAAAGATACCATGCTGCATTTTTATTCATATTATTTATTTTATAGGGGAGCGTCACCGGTTTTGGAACACCTCCGGGTATGGGACAGTAGATTTTTTCTATCATGCAAAATTAATATTGCCAATCTGGCTACGGACGAATTGTTGTCTTGATACGACCAAGTTTTTAAGCCAATACCGAAGTGAAAGGATCTATTGCTTATTATAGTTTCACATCTCGTGTCATAATTTGGCTGAATAGTTTTTTATGATCTGTTTCAAACTGTTATATTTTTGTTGTAGCCATTTGAAAAAGAAAAGTGGTATCCGTTAGTATTTAGTGTTTTATGTCTTTTTCGTATTTTCTAATTTTCATTGCATTTTTCTAGGTGTCCCATAACTGGGTTCAAATTTTTATAGGGTGAAAAAACATTCTTTTGAAAATTAGCAATAACTTTTGCGTGTGACAAATTAATCATCCGTCCTTTAGAAAAATGCTGCGTATGTGTTTTATCTTTCGAACGATATTTAAAACACCCGAAAGGGTTTATCCAGAAACAAGTTGTGGTTCAAAAACAAAACCTGTCTCATACCCAGTGACTCTCCCCTATATTTTATATTTATTTTTCTCTATAATATTACTTTGAATTAACTTGAATTGTTTAAATAAATATACTAAACGCTTTAAAAGCAACAAAATGAATGGCAAAGATATGGTTTTGGCTATGTAAGTTAACCAGTCCCTAGTGTGTCCAGATGGCAGGATCTAAAAACTAATGATGCAGTTTTTTTACTTATACCTAAAATATTACACCTCTAAAAAATATTTTTGAAGTTCGAAAAAAAATGTACGTAGGGCAATTAAGAGACTGGAAATGAAAAGATTTTGCTTAAATCATGTCAACTTTTTATTTATGCAAATTAATAAAATGAAGAAAATAAGTGGTTGTGTGTAAAGAAATCGTAAAATATAATTGTCTTGACGACAGTAGAAGACACTCTTCGCATAAGAATTTATTTAGCCTATAAGAAAGAATTTTTTTTTTAAATCCAAGCGAAAATATTTTATTACTGAGTCGAAATTTATGATTTGCATTTTCATATAATTTCTCAAATTTCTTATTTCTATATTACGAATTCTTTTTGACATTAAAATGATTTGTTTAATGACCGTAGAGCCGCAGCTGTCACAAAATTCAATAAAATTTAATTTCTTTGCATTTTCGACTTTCGACCCCTTTCATATGTTTTTGTCCATAACACACCACGTGTTACTCTCCTTAAAACTTCTTTGTGTCATTTTCACACGCTTAATGGATTGCAGCAGTAACACGACTATGGCAACATAAGCAAGCAAATGCAAACACTTTGACTGTCGCTAGCAATACCCTTATACCCCAGCCATATTGCTGTTGCTGCCAGTGAGGTGTTGCTGCTCTTTAATGCAAATGTCATTTGCTGTTGACTCTTGTGTCAAGTGTGCTTCTATCTGTTCATGTTTTAGCTGTGTAGCAACGGAAGCATCATCACTTGGCTGCTGCTGTTTTTTACTACCTGTTGGGTAAAAGGTGTCTGCTGAGGAGTAAAAAAAAGACGAAATTGAGGTGTAAGTGCAAGAAAAAAACCAGAAAAATCTATTTACATTCTATGAGTGCTGCAGCATAAGCGCACTTCAGACAGATAATGACTATGCGGGCGTGGCAGTGTTGTGAAACCTTTTGTTTTTCAAATCTTGTAATGAAAGCAAGCAAAGGCTTGAGTATTTCATTAAAATTTATTAAAATTTAAAACAGGTGCATATATATTTCAGGGTCATTGTGTAAAGTTAAAGCTTAAATGCATTAAAAATTGCATATCACTCATACTTGCTGTTCCTTTTCTTTCTATTCGTACAGATTTTCACAACTATTACAAGCTCCCGAGCTTTTTGAGGCATTTAAACATTTCAAGGAATACCCACATTTTTGTCATAAATATTTATGGTATAAAACTTTGTAGCTGCAATACTGAGAAAATAACTTTTTTTAATCTTCGGTCATTATACAAGTCTATTAAAAATTGTTGCAAATTTATAATGCTGGTATAGTTAAAAATTTCTCAAAACGAGCGTTTCTATGTGAACTAAATTAAAAAAAAAGGTTTTTATTTCTAGAATTGAGGGAGATTTGAACCTGAAACTTGTTGTAAGCTAGATTCGCACGTTGTGATAAATGCGCACGTTAGCGAACTTAACCAGAAGTTGGCTAAAATTTAAATTTTTTGTTTTAAAATGATCTACACCAAATTATGAAAAAACAAACAAAATTTACCAAACTATACCATACGTTGCTTTTTAAAACTGAATTACTGCAGCGAAAAATCTTCATTTAAGTACTTGCCTCTGCATAATTGCTCTTCCATCGTTGCAATCAGCCACTCAAGGTTCGATTATAAGTGAGTTCGCAAAACTCAGTTTAACCGTATAATTATGTAAGTATGTGTAACTGTTTGCAACTGTGTGCGCAAATTTTAACAAAAATTTAACCTTTTCTGCATTGACTCGTTCGCCGAGTGCTTAAGAAACTTTACAGCTTGCCTTTTAAGTACTTTTTCAAGTTGTATATATGCGGCTCTACATACTGTATAGCTTTTCCATTCATCATGTTGCATTTTCATTGATTTGCATACAATTATTCATAAAGTATAGTAAGTATTCGTAAAAGGAATTTATTTTATAAATTCGTTAAACCAGAGCAAAAAGCACTTATGACAGTAAAAATTCATGAGTTTGCAGTTAACATTTGTCGGTAACATCCTTAAATTGATAACTTTGAAGAAGTATGTATCTTAACAATTTTCTTTAACTTAAGATACCTCAAAATTTTACTAAGAAGCCAAGCAAAATTACAAAGAAAAAAAAAAATTGACTGTAATTAACTATAAATTTTGTATTCCACAGTTTTTCAAATTTTCTATATGCAACAAAAACAACAATTCAAGCTTCCAGAATTTTTTTTTTACTTTTCTACAGTTGAATTCAATTGTAAATTTTGTATTCTATACATTTTTTTTATTTGCACGGAAAAAAATTTGAGTTGAGTTTTAAAAGTGTCATAAAGTTTTCATGTTGTTTAAAAATAAAACAGCATAAGTTTCCTTGAGTTGAACTCATATTTTGCCATTTGAAATGGTGCCGCCGTAGAAGTTATTTTCTACAATTTCTATGGCTTTCTGGAAACGGCTAGTTACAGTCCTTCTGGAGTGCTAACTATCAAACCGTTGCAAAACAGTTTCAGCTGTATTGTAACAGTTGATATAGTTAGCTTACCCTTTTAGAAGGTTACTTTTACTGTAACTGCCTTTAATAGTTTTTAAACCGGGAAAATTGTAAATTTACTGAGGCCTTTGGTCCAAATACAAAAACTTGGGTTTTTTTTTTATTAGTTTTATTGAATAATGTAACACTCACGACGTAACCAAATTAAATTTCCATTGTTTTAAAAAAAAAAATTTCTAAGGCAATTTAAACATCAATTTTATATATATTATATATTTTACCTTTTAATAAAAATATAAATTTTATTGATATACTTGTAGAAATTATTGGAACATATATCTCACCAATAATGATTTCTTTTAGGGGCGTGACATAGCCAATTTTCCCAGTGAACATTATTTGTCCCGGCGCTCTAAAGATACTTACCGAATCTTATTCCTGTGCGTTAAATATTTTCAAAGTTATGATGAAGTGATTTTTATGGGGCCGTGGTACGCCAATTTTTCCCAGTACACATAATTTGTCTCGGTGCTTTTTACGTACAAGTGTACCAAATTTGATCCGTATACGTTAATTAGTTTCAGAGATATCATGATTTAATTTTTTGGCAAACGGTTGACTTTTCTGTAAAAATTACCATACAAAGTTATATCAAAACTAATCCTAACCGAAAAAATTTGCTAAAGTCAAAAAGTATCAAACTAAATGTGGAAAACCTTTCAAAAAAAAAGAAAAGTAAATAAGATATTATTGATAACCAAGAACAGGAAATTTGTTGGCGAATATAAAATACTTGAAAAAAAAAAAAATAAATTAAAGGGGTACAGATTAGTGCTGCGACATCGACATCGATGTTGATGAAACATCGATGTTTTGCAAGAACATCGACTGTTTTTAACATCGATGTTTAAAGTTCGATTTTTTTGCAAAATCGATTTTTCGCCTCGATGTTTTTATTCGATGTTTTCACAAATTCTGTTTTCACAAATTCTGTTTTCACAAATTTCGTTTGCACAAATTTTGCTTAGACAATTCGCATTCAAAATTGGAACTACTTACTATTGTGTGCAAAGAGGTGTTCGAACCTTTTCGAGAATTCCGTCGTTTGTTTGCTCGTTTGTTCGAATGTTCATAGCTTGCAACTTGTTTGCCAACTGCTTCGCTCTTGTTGCAAGTTGTTGCACAGGCTACTGTGTACGCAACGTTACACCCAACACATTGGCTTGCTTGTATCATACAAGTTGTGTGCAGGTCCGAATTTAAGCTTATTGTTGGCTTTGGTTAGATAAAATGTTTAAGTAATTTTTGTGTAAACGATGTTTCTGTTGAATATTTTATCACATTCTTTGGCGCGTTTCCTTTTGTCTATGGAAAAGTGATTGGGAAACGGTTCCATACATCTATGGAAACGTTTTTTTTTAAAATCTAACAGATATTTTTAGGGTTATTTTCTGAAATTTGGTTAAAATCATACTTTTAATGACTAAATTCAATTTTTTAGTTTAGAAAATACTATTTTTTTTTTTGTAAATTGTCCTTAATAATATCATATGTATATAAAAAATCCTACATATATTTTTAGGGTTGCCACCTGGATATTTTCTGAAATTTTGTTAAGATCACGCTTTTTTGTGACTAAATTGAATTATTTGAATTTTGAATAAGAAACGAAAAATTTAGGGTTGCCATATTTGGGTTGCCAGACTTTTTTCGCAAAATTTCGTTCCTTGTTAAGTTTCTTTATAGAAAAGTTATATTTTCGACCCGAAAACCCATAATAGTTTTTTTAGGGCTGCTACCTAGTTTTTTAATAAAATCAATATTTTCTTTCAATACAATAAATTGCTAAGTTCATAATTTTTTCTCTATAATTGACATCTTGGGTCCAAAACAACGAAACACAAATTTAGGGTTGCCATATTATGGTTGCCAGACGTTTTCTTCGCAAAATTGCGTTTCTTGTTAAGTTTTTTTATTGAAAAGTTATATTTTCGACCCTGGTTTTTTAATAAAATCAAAATTTTCTTTCAATAAATTGCTGAGACCATAATTTTCTCTCTACAAATTGACATCTTGTGTCCAAAAACAACGAAACACAAATTTAGGGTTGCCATATTAGAGTTGCCAGACGTTTTGTCGTTATCTGTACAATCTGTAGCTATCTGACTGTTCCTGAAACCAAGAATTTCAATTTAGTCAGGATGATTTTAACAATTTTTCAGAAAATATTCAGGTGGCAACCCTAAAAATATATACATACTGGATTTTTAAAAGTTTGTATAAGCGTTTTGAAACTAAAATTAAATTTTGTATTTTTTTAAATGTATGGCTTAGGAAAAAAAACCAGATGACAATCCTTAAGTTTTTGTACAATTTTTAAAAAGTTTATCTGAGCGTAACCTATACTTAAAATTTGAATTTAGTCAAAAAAGTCTGATTTTAACAAAATTTCAGAAAATAATCAGGTGGCAACCCTTAAAATATATGTTAGGTTTTTTGAAAAAACTTTTCTCAAAATATTTTTCGTTGCATGAAAATTTAATGAAAAATTTAATCTATTAAAAGGGAAAATTTGTTTCATTGAATTCAATGAATCTTAAATGGTAATTTTTAATTATGAAGTTAGTTTATTGACGGTTTTTTTTTTTTTTTTGCTTGTATAGTTCTAATGAAAGTACCAAAGTGCTTTTTCTAAATTGAAGTATGATAATTTTATATTGAACTAATTAAGCAGTCATTTTTGCAATTTTTTCAACAACAGACGCAAGCAAGTGTTAACATGGAAATTGATTACATATGTTTCGGCTACTTCCACATACATATTTATATATTTTTCGTATATAAACATGTATATAGCCTCATCAGATCAGTTTTAGTTAAATCTTGACAGAAACCATGCTCGAACCCATGACTCCGGTTTTCTAATGAAAGAAAACGCGGTGCTTTAGCGATTAAGCTCATATTTGTAAGGATATTCAAATTGTTATGGCTGCTATAATTTAAAACTAAAGTGAAATATTTAAATTAATACAAAAATATGCAATATTTTCCATTTATATACGTATTTAATTTTAGTGTTCCATGTTTTAAACAAAATTTGAGAGAAATTTGATAAATTTTGTCAAAGTTTTCAACGTATTAAAAAATTAATCGATGTTGACAAAAATCGATCTTTTTTTGGCGATGTTTTCTAGACATCGATTTTTAATTCAGAAAACATCGATGTTCAAAAAATCGATGTTTTCCGGTCGATGTCGCAGCACTAGTACAGATCAATCAACTGAAAGAAATTTCAAAGCAGCGAATAAAAAAATTGCGTATAGAAGACGTTCTTTGGAAAATCAGCCACCCTCGTTAATGAATCAATCGTTTGATATATATTATAGCGTAGAAAGTCTCCTTATGTGTGACTTTTTAACTATTAATGAAATATTTGCAATAAACTGATTTTTCCACACTATTTCGCAATGGATTTTCACAATTTCTTTTTATGACTTTATAAAGAAAGTTCCAAAAAATCCACAAAAAATCATTATTTTATTTTCCACGTACAAAAGTACGTTATTTGTTAATCACATCATTCGAAACATCATTGTCGAAATTATATCTTTTTTAACAGCTTTACTCAAATTCAAGTTTGTCTTGGGAAAATCAGTTTCATAGTTTTCGTGCTTAAATCGAATTGATTAATTTCAATCAAATTTTATTTACTCATTGTTATTATATTAAAAAATAAGCAAAACAATTTTTGGTATTCATTTTTGCTGCGTAAGCACAAATTTTTATAAGCTCATAAAACAACACTTAATGGTGTTGTAAATAAATGCGCGTTTGAAAAGCTTCACGCAATAAAATTTGTCAGGGATATAAAATATTATAAGAAATCCACATTCAGAATAACGCATAAAAACAACTTTTATGATCACCTCATAATGTGAAGATTTACAGCTAAACACTTTTGGAGGTGATATTTAAAACACCGAAAGATTTTAAAAGTATGAGTATGTTAAAGAAAAGTCTGGAAATTCTTGTTAAAAGTATCGAAAACTTTAAGAAAGATAACAATTTTTTTTTTCATATACATACATACATATATCACTTAATATTTAATTTAGTAGACAAGTTTTTCCCGATAGACAAATTTCGAGTCTAAAGAAACTGTTGAACCTTTTTAAGTAGCTAAATGACCCAATGAATTTAAATTTCTGCACACGTTGTTTTCAATAGAGATTATCAATATCTGTGTGACCCTGTTAAGCATATAAAGTGCCAAAAAGGAGCATAAAAACAAGAACACGTCACAGAATCACCCGACGTAGCCATCAGCAGGCTTGCGTGCTCCATAAACTGTCAATGGGTGGGCTATGCTAAAGTGATGTGATAACAATCGATGTGGAAATAATTTCATTGCCATTGAAGTATGTCTCGAAAAGAAGCACAATTTATATCAAGTCGAAAATTATTAGTTCATTGAAGTATGTACATTATAAATCGGGGTAGACTTATTATCGTCGGGTTAAAACTACAACTGGACAGCTAAATTTTTTGATAATTTGAGTTAAGTGTACAGAAAAATTAAGAAAAAATTACTCTACGTTTCAGTTAAGTCGTTTTTTTTTGAAATGTAGTCCCCATCCAATTTTGTATAAGAAGCAGTAAATTCTAAAAATTTCAAAAAAATTTAAAATTCTTTTTTCTCAAAGCAAGAGGGATAAAGATGTCTTGATGTAGTTTTAACCCGACGATATGTCCGTTCCTAAAAAAATTATGGAAAGAGTTTTTTTGGTTTTTTCCATTTTTTTTTCAAAGTTTTGAACAACTCAAGACTATGTAACTTTTTTTCTATAGCGTGATGTCGTCAAACTTATACAAATAGTTATTAGCTGAGTTCTTTATCCTTTTAAATCAACAAATCTCCCGATACACCTCTCGAAATACGCAAGACAAAAAACGCCAAATTTTCAAAACGCTTTACTGAAAGCGTTTTTAGAAATAATCCAACCAAATATCACTCAGTTATTAAGAACCTTGGTTGATTTGTACAAGGGAGCGTGGCACCGCCATACAAGCAACATTTTCAAAATACTGTAACAAAATTTTGCACAGATACCAGGAATAGTGAGTGTCAGTTCTGAACTAAAACTAAGCGAACTCGAACAAGACGGCGCACAATGAAAATTTTTCTCTTATCCTACCTAGATGGCGCTGTAATCGACAAAAATAAAAGTAAAAATATTAAGTTTTGTACTTAAACATCGTAAAATTAGTTTTATCCATAAGCTTCGCCATAAAAGTTGCTCTTACACAAAGGGTTGTAAGTAAAAGCAAACAGTTTTTGGAGCACAAGCTTAGAAATAAACACCAATGAGTTATGAAGTAAGCCGAGCTTTACAAAAATCGAAGTTTTTTTTTAAACTCAATCCAAAGCTTAATAACTACGCGAAAAGCAATGTCTTCAAAAAAAATTCATAAAAAATATAAACTATTAAGAAAACTTAGCTTTTTGCTAATCAGTTTTGTCAAACAAGACCATAAATGCCTTAAGTGGAAAAAAAAAATGACCTTTATTTAAGCATTTGCCAAAGTATTCAACCTAAATATGAAGAACTTTTCTCAAAAATTAAATTCTTACGCTTACTTCAAAATTAACTCAACTTTGAGAGGCTGTAAAAACCGAACCACTAGCTCAAACGGGTTAAAATTTTCAAATCCTTTAGCTTTTAACATTTCTCTATTTGATTTGTAAAAGGGACCCACTCGAAATTGATTTTTGCAACGCCTTTTCGTAAAATGACGTCATGAGTTATAGGTCTCCTGATGAAAATAGTTATAACTCATAAAACGGCAAATTTCCGCAGCTAGAATTTTTATATTACATTCGGAATTGTTGGGCCTATTTAGTTTTAGTAGTCCGTAAGATATCTTTTTCGAATATTTTTTTGAAACTCCATTCCGAAAAATACAGTCACCTCAGACAACTGAAAAAAAAGTAATTTATTTTCAGTGTAACTTGATAGTATAAAGACCGCTTATGGCACATGTACAAAAATTAACCTTTCTTTCATAGAATGTAGAAAAAAAAGAAAAAAAAAAATTTAAAAACTTGAAAAAACCATTGACTTTGACCAGCTTTACGAAGCGAACCATTCTTTCAAATGAATTCAAATTTTATATTCTTGAGCATTGATCATTTGTTTACGGAACAGCATCATTTGATTTGCAAAATTTCCACCACACCAAAATTGAGTTTTGCAACCACTTTTGAGAAATGTCGCCAGTAAACATCGTTTGCCTGTTCTAAAAATTCTTAAATTTGCCAAATAAAAATAGCAATTTAGTTTTAAAAGTTGAAAATTTTATAAAATATTATTTAAAAAAATTTTTGGAGTTTTTTATAAAAATGTCCCTAAAAAATAAAACTATCACATAATTTCACCGACTATTGGCGGCGTTATGAGCATTGCAAAAAACTGATTAATGTAGTTTTTGAAGCTTTTTCGATTTTTTAAAAATTTAAATCTCTTAAACAGCTCGAAAAATAAAATTTAAAAAAATCATGGATGCTAGTCTCAACTAGTATTATAAAAAAAAAGGTTTAAAAAAAATCGGAGATGCAAAACCAAATGCTATCCGGTTACGTATGCAATGCCCCATATGTAGGCTGACATGTTGTAGCGTGGAAAAAGCAAAAGGAAAATGTATTAAGTAGCTAAAAAAGTTTTTTAAAAATGCAAAAATTTTTAGAAATTCCATTAAAAATCATAATTTAACAGAAAATTTACACAAAAGAGTATAGGCAATATTTTGTTGCATTGATATCAGATTTTTTATGTAAAATTTGGCAAAAATTTGGATTTTTCTATGTTTTAGTTTTTGAAAGATATATCTTTTCAAATCCTAAATTATAGCAATATTAATTTTTGAAAATTATATTGTCAAAATTAATTAAGAAAATTTAGCTTCTATAGCTATTGTATGGATTTGATTTCAATTCGGACAATTTACAAATTTTTGTGCAACCAACTAAAGAGAAAACTATTTACATACAATAGGGGAGACTGGGGCACATTTGACACAAAATTTTCAAAGGGCTGTATCTTTGAAAATTATTGCACGATCTTAATACTCTTTACTGTTTCTGAAACATTGATTATTTAATATTAAAACCAAGAAAAAAAAAATTTTAAAAGGACAGCATTAAGAGTACTTTTTCAAATTTTTTCAAAAAAAGTCATTTTGTCAAATGTGCCCCGTACCTGGGGCACATTTGACATTGCAAGGGGCACATTTGACACTCACAAAAATAGCACAGAAACATTAAACAAAACATTAATACATATATTTTTTTCATATAAATACAAATTAACGGAGACTTATTTTATATATAAGTGTGAGAAGTCGATGTCAAATACGTATTTAGTGCGTGAACGTGAAGTTGAGGATGGATTTGTTGGAGTTGGTAGTTTAAACTCAATTGCACTCCTCAAAGTCAGGCAAAAATCTTCCACTTCCGGTTTTATAAAAACCCAACTTAATGGTGAAACTCTTCTCAAATAACTGATCTTGTATGAGGTATAGCCAATTAAGTACTTACTTCTACAATTCCTCCCACATAAAAAAATGTGTTTTTGGATTTTTCGCCAAATTTCCCAAGGACAATATATAAGCAAAAAGTTCAATTTCCAACAATACCCTTAATGAAAACATCAACATAAAATGTATCATAAGACCCAGTTTGGTGGAAATTTCTTTGGTCTGGATTTTGGGTAACACCATCGTCAAGATATCTGCAGCGCTTTCACATGATGGGGCGTATTTCAAACCAATTTGATTATTTTTAAAAACTTCCCATACATGATGAACTTTGATGTCAATATGTTTACTTCGGGAATACATCCATCCAGATTTTCAAATTAAAATAGGTGGAAGAGGTCCTGGAAAGCATCTATTCAAAAATCTTGTGTTGTGGATAAAACAAAGGTAACAAATTATATTGGGTGCTATTATTGATTCCGTCGGAAAGCATTTTCCGCGCGGAAGCAAATTTTGCTATTATTGATTCCGAAAATTCGATACATCTGTCATCACTGTTCCGCAAAACAGATAAATT
Source organism: Calliopum simillimum (assembly GCA_951812925.1). Classification (NCBI taxonomy): domain Eukaryota; kingdom Metazoa; phylum Arthropoda; class Insecta; order Diptera; family Lauxaniidae; genus Calliopum; species Calliopum simillimum. The sequence goes on along the minus strand of OX638371.1, from coordinate 57,136,128 downwards.
TGGCATTATTGGTTCCGCACGTAATTTGAGAAATTTAACATCCCTGACATCGAAGTGACATTTATTTTTGTGTATTCTTGATTCCGACGGAAAGGTATATTTCAGTATTTTCCTTCCGCGAAATTTTTGTGACGGAACGACAGTAAAAAGTTAAAAATGTATGCTTTTTTGATAATTTTGCTCTTTTTATTGATAAGGAAATTAAGCTTAATATTAAATTTCAATTTTAAACAATTTACTAGTACACAATAGCCGGTTTAATTAAAAATTACAAAATTTATTTTTAAAATAAAACTCAAAATTCATAAAAGAAACACTTCATTTTATTTCATTAAATAAAGGAAACAATTCATCTTTATTCTGATTAGATAAATATCATTTTATAAAAAAAGAAGACACTTTCACATCCGACCCTCTGCGGTGACCAAATGATGAAATGTAAACACTCGGAAAAAAAATTATCAACAAACACTTGTTTACAAGAAACAACTTTAGAGCAACACGCATCTTTATCGAACTCTAAAATGTATAGATAATTAATCTTTAAACCGCACTAAAAAAGCTATTTTATCCACTTGATGTCTACAAAATTATTTGAGATTCATAATTTGCCGCTGTTGACACTTATAATTTTTTTTTTATCCTTTGTCATCTGTCAAAATGTTAGAGATGTTCTTATTTCAGGGTTCCCAATATTTTCGTTCGATATTCCTCTACCGTCGGAATCAAGAATAGCAGTTTTCATATCGAACGATATTTCTTTCCGCGAAAATTTCCTTATCGAACGGAATCAATAATAGCACCCATTAAATCAAATGAAATAGATTCTGTTCGGAAGTCGGGGTTTCTCTTTGGTTTCCGATATTAGAAATAGCGTATTTAACTTTTTTTCATCGCCATCGTGTCTGTTCGTTTTCATTTTATAGTGACATACCATACATTTAAAAGATAAAACTAGAAAATCTTTTAAAATACACAAACACGAACGTCAAATGTGCCCCTTCGGCAAAAGTCAAATGTGCCCCAAAATCTTTTGAAGAATTAAAAATATTTTATAATTGAAACTATTTGACCTTGACAAAAAACACCTTTATTCCATCAATTATAAAGGTTAGTGCTGCCAAATTGTCATACTTACTTTCAAAAAACTATACAAATTTATTTGCAAAACCCTTACGAACAAGATGCCGAAAATGACAAAAAAATACACAAAAATTTAAAAAAGCGTATTGGCGCGGGAAGAGTCGCAAGAGAACTGCCAAAGTTCATTACGCTGCTTCCACTCTAATTAGTTATGTTTCTGCATTTCAGGTTTTTGGTTCGATAGGCGTGTTCACACCGAAAATGGCAAAGTCAAATGTGCCCCGGTGTCAAATGTACCCCAGCTTACCCTACAACGAGATTATAATTAGAAAAGTTTTGAAAGTGATTCCAAACATATTGAAGAACATCATGTAATTTTCTACACCCCTAATGTAAATACTTGATTATATCAACATTTTAAGGTTAACAAAATTTTGTACACTGTATGAAATTAATATTGGGCCTTATCGTAAATAAATATTCTCGAGAATTTATTCGCTAACTCCCTGGTTTTCAATCGCAAAAAAAATTTCGTGGAAAGGGAAAATTCACTGGAAAAATTATGTAATCGGCAATAAGTTGGGAGCGAGTTTTTTCACTTTTATTTGTTAAATTTGCTCCTCAGCTTTTTGCTAGGGAGTACTAATGTATAAATGAATAATTATAAATAACGTTCGACAAATTAAAAACTTTAGTACAACAATTTTAAAGCTTATTGAAATAGCTTTCATATGACACTAAAGTTTTTAATATTCATCCAAGCGTTTCCAACCTATGCTGGTTCTGCTAAAACTACTTTTCACTCAATTTTTTTTTATCTTTTTTGGAAACTTTTTGGTGCAAACTTTTGATTTTCCAAATCCACAAAAATGATTAAAGACATTTTTTACTTTAAAAAGCAAAGCATTAACTTCAATTTCATTGCTGCAATTGCTTCTTTTTCTTCTTTTGCAATTGCTGTTTCTTGTTTATTTTTTTTTTAAGTCAGCTGTCAAAATCCAGTGGAAAATGGAAAAAAATGTCAACGATTTATGGAAAAAGCGTTGCCACATGTTTTTTCTTTGTGCAAAATGTCTACGAAATTGGAAAAAATCAGCGTTCGGACAGGTTGTTTGCGCAAAATGTCAGAGATATGGGAAAGACTCAGCGTTGCCAGATGTTGTTTTTGTGTAAAATGTCAACGCTCTTGGAAAAACACAGCATTGCAAACTGGTTATTTCTGAAAATGTCAACGATATTAAAATAAAAAAAGTATACCTGCAGGAAGGGGAGTTTCCATTCAAGAAATATTCACTACTTCCAGTACTCCTTCCCCGGGAGGGAGATAATGGAACTCCCTTCAGATTTACGATAAGGTCCATTAAGTATGTAAGTATTTATAAAATTTAAAGCTACTATACTTGTAAGTTAAAATCTTTAAATGTGAAAATAAACTAGCATGGCCTGGTCAAACATTTATTATCCTACACTGCAGTATTTTCAAAATTTGCTGTACGGGAGGTGCCACGACATGTTTTCCGAATTCACATAGATTTTGGTCAGATCTTGCACTTACTGTTTTCAGTGTCTCAGTGAAATTTGGTTGGATTACCTCAAAAAACGTTTTCAGCATAGCATTTTGAAGCTTTGCTTATATCGGAGGTGCCACATCCTTTTGTCCCTGGTCGCCTTAATTTTGCTCAGGGCTTGCTTTTTTAGTTTTTTCTGCCAGAGTGAAATTTAGTCGGATTATCACCTCAGTATAACACTGAGAAGCTTTTGGTTAAATGGGAGGTGCCACGCTCTCTTGTTCGATTTGATCTAGTTTTGCTCATAGCTTGCACTTCTAGTTCTTAACGTCTGAGTGAAATTTAGTTGGATTATCCCAAAAAAAAGCTTTCTGTATAGCATTTTGAAACTTTTGCTTATATGGGAGGTGACGCGTGGGCGTCTGATTTCGTCTAGTGATGACCAAAATTAGTCTTGGTCTTGCGTCTTGTTCTTGGTCTTGCCTTGGTCTTGGTCTTGCAAAAATATCAGCATCTTGGTCTTGGTCTTGGCCTTGCTCACGATAATTATCAAGACCAAGACTGCTTTTCAGTCTTGCTAATTTATAGTTAAATGTTGTTTCACGCCCGTTTAGAAGATAAAATCATCTCTCGATTTGAATTTTGGCATCTTAAAAACCCAACTGCTTGGGAAAAATATGGTTTTGAATACTCAATATCTCTGAAAATTTTTTCAAGACCAAGACCAAGACTTAATGAGCAAGATCAAGACCAAGACCAAGACTCAATATCAAAACCAAGACCAAGACTCAATATGCAAGAACAAGACCAAGACCAAGACTGCTATGGTCTTGGTCTTGGTTTGCTCATAACTATTTTGCTTACCGTCCGTTGTATTTGTGTGTATTAAAAAATATTCCTAAAGTTTTATTTTGAATACAGTTTTTGTATGGGCTGTAGCCGTGCCGGCGTGATTGAATTATCTTGTTTAGTTTTCCTGTGAAAAATACTTTCACAGACGGCCAGCCAGCCAGATAGCCATACGGACATGACTATATCGACTCAGGAGGTGACGGTGATCAAGAATATATATACTTTTCTATACATACCACGCCTCCTTCTCTGCATTACAAACAGAAGGACAAAGTGAATATAACCTGGATGTAGGGTATAAAAACTTCCCATGCATATTGCAAGGTCGTATATATATATGTATGTAAAATTATTTAAACTATATCATTTGCTTAGAATTTTTATAATTTTGAAGATTTTCAACGGAATATATTCTTTTCATTAAAATGCGTTATTAAAAAAAAAAAGTTGCTGGATGTTATTTAAATTATAAAAATCAAACGCTTGTATTCTGAATGAGCTGAAGGTATAAATGTCGATGACATTTCTAAAGTATTCAAAGTCTTTTGTTGAAAGAGAAATCCTAAACTCATTATTTAAATAACATGAAAAGAGCATACAAAGTTTTGCATTTCATGATAGTTGTTTATCATTCAAAAGTCTAAATATTTAGGACTAAAATTCTGTAAGCACTTCTATACAATTCTCTTTTTATAAGTGCAACTTTTCAGAATAAATAAAAAATTGTAAAACACAAATTCTATACGTAATTTTATTTACGAGAGGTTATTTCTAAATTTTTAATAACACTAGTTCACAAATAATTACAAAATTTCTGAACTTTGGGTGCCACCATTCATTTCCTATGTAAAATTGGCTGCTGATTCCAAAAATCACATTACTTTTTTGTTTTACTTCAAATATCTCAAGATCCTGAATATATGTTTAAATGTACTGTATGCCAAATTAAAGGCAATTAAATTACCTATAAATAATTTTCATATTTTTGTTCCAAAACCGACGAAAAACTCGGTTGTGTGGTCCATATATTTACATACGATTCTTTAAAAAAAAGCAAAAAGACAAAAAATGGAAATGTTACCTTTTGTTCAACCACCCCTCAAATGTTCTATCGAATCAAAAGAAATTTAACGAGAACTACAAAAAAAATTGTAAGAGAGTATTTTAATAGGATCTTTTTCATACCATAATGGCCCCAAAGTCAAAAATTAGAAAAAAAACTAATATCAACTTTAACTTTGCGAATTCTTTTTGAACTTTGTAAACCAAATACATTTTCAAAAAACTCATGCAATTGGCTAAAAGTTTCTTATAAAAAAATTTTCACTCTATAAAATTTTGTTTATAAAACATGTCGGAAAATCAGTATTAACCCTAAAACTCCTCACGGGTATATTTTAGGCCCCCTCTGAGGTAAAATTTTTTACTAGTCTAGGCGTCTTTTATCATCTCCCAGAAGCTTCGTAAGCTAATGAGACACACCCTGTATAATATACAAATTTATGAAAAATATACGTACAATATTGTTCAAGAAATTTTCAACCAAAAAATTGCTAACTTTCAATAAATTTTTATACATAAAAATAAATTATATCAGAGAAATAATCAGTTAGAGTCTTATAATAGTTTGATTTTTTGGCTATTGGAAAATATTATTAACCACCTCTTCACCCCCGTCCAGTGGTTTGAGTGGAGTGGATTTAACTATTTCTATTGTCTGTATTAAATTTGGTTGGATTTGCTTAAGTAACGCTTGCACTTCAGTATTTTGAAAAAGTTACTTGTATAGGAGGTGCCACCTTCTCTTTTCTAAATTGATCTAGTTCTGGTTGTGAGCTTGTTTTGATTATTTCTAATATCTATACAAAATTTGGTTGCATAACATTGAATTACGCGTTTGTTCAAAGCTTGCCCTTACTGTTTCTAGCAGTATTGTGTAGTTTGGATAGCTATCCACTAATAAAGCTCAGCATTTAGTGTTTCAAATGATTTTTTTTGTATATGCGGTAGTTGTGGCCGTTGACCGCATTTGCTCTTTTTCAATCCCACGAGCTAACTTTTGCGATGTGATTCAAGTTTTTTTCGAATTATCTTGATTCCAAAAAATATTAAAATGATTTCAACAGACAGATGATATGGCTATATTTATCCATTAGGCGGCGCTGATCAAGAAATATGTATAACATACATTGTATATACTTTTCTATACCTGTATTGGCTCCTTCTCTGCATTAAAAACGGAAGGAAAAAGTGAATATACACTGGGTGTATTAACAAAAAAATAAGTTACGTTTCAATACCTGTCAATATCTGAATGGCACAGATATAAGACAAAGTTAGTGTTCGATTAATTAAACGTTGGCACTTATCTCATAATATGAAATCCCATACAAATACGACCAAACTTGTTTGGTGAACACCTTCTACTCCGTCAGCCCGAAGGTAAATATCGTCAATGCCAGTTGAAAGGGGGCTGCCCATAAGCCTCGTGACACGTTATTTCATTGGGTAATATTTATATCTTCAAAGCAGAAAGAAGACTCATAACTAAAATACAGTACGCGCATATTCCGCGCACAATTACATGGGCTCCCTTTTTTGGCGGATATAACAGGGATAGCTTGACTATGAGGTTTGGCTGCTTCTATATTTCGTGCAAAAGCTATAATATCTTTGTAACGTACCTAAAAGCTTACAAAATACTTTTTTTATACAGCAATTTTACTCCTTTAGTTCAATACAAATGTCATTTGTAATGTGATTTTCTTCAATTGTCTGCCCCATTTTTATTATTTGTTGTATTATTTCATCTTTTCATTGACATTGAACTATAGGCAAGATGAGATAAAATCATATAGATTTTATAACTTAACTGCAAAATTAAGTTAGTAAAAATGTGTATAAAAAATAAACATTAAGCCTACATACATATGTCAAATCACCCACTTTGTATAGCTGTCAAAGAATAAACATTCCATTATTTTCATCATCATTTTGAGCAAAAACAACACAAACTCTTTGCCATTAATGATATTGAATTATAACAAGAGCTTCACAAATTTAATACAAACATACCTGCAGCTAGAGGCAGTATGGACAGCTTGAAGCAAATTGTTCTGCAAGTGAAAATAAAACACCTTGATAGAAACGTCGCTACCAAAAGTCCTCGAGCAAAGTAACACAAATTATTTGTGAAAAACACATTAGCAACACCAATAATAGGCTTTTTTTTGAGCTTTGATAACAAATGCTATGGACTATTCTTTGCTTTATGTGACACATTAAATTCAATTGTTACTTCTACTTATTATCGGCAGAAAATTCCGTGATATAAGTATTGATTTCATTACTTTAATGTTGTAAATATTAGGTGAAGTGTATGGATATCGTTATTAAATTCCATTTCTTATATGTTATATTGGATTTTTTTGTTAGCTAATTAATTGTTTTAAGCTCTTTTAATACGTTCTTAATAAAGCTGTGTATAATTTGACTCCATTTTTGAAAATATATATTTCCATGTTCAATGTTTGAAAACAAATGGATACAAAAAACTTAGCATGATAAAATTTTCCTACATGTTTGTAGTTTAGAAAATAGTAAACCAGAAAATAATAGCTACTTTCTCTCACACCACACACCATGCATGAAGCAACATATTTCCAGCCTTAAATGTAGCAAGTTTTTGAGCACTGTGATGAAAATGGTGCGAGTAAAATGTGGAAAAAATGTGTATTGGATTTATGTTCAAAGAAATGAAAACCCAAAATCGTAGCAAATCATCAATGAGTACCACAAAAATACATATTACATATAAAAAAAGCTGGAAAAACCAAAACCAGCAAAAAAATAGATAAGCATTGTCGATCTGTTTTGCATTTCTGAATTCAAAGCCGTCCTCAGAATCTCGTAAGATACACAAGCCTAAACAAGCAAAAAAACCGTATTTGCTATTTTTTGAGGCTAAATAACTTGAAGACAGAACTTTCATCCTTTAAATTGAAACTTCTAATCTTTATCTTTAAAATCCAATTTAAATGATGTCGATACCATTTTTTCTCCGAAATATCGTACACTGAAATGAAACATGTTTTTTGCACTTTGGCCAATTGATTTCAGTCAGTACTGAACTCATTTCTCAAAAAAGAGGGTTGCTTAGTCCATTCTGGCCTTAGCTGCTTTATATATGATCAAACTCACAGAAATTAAGTTTTTTGAGATAGTCCAACCTAAAAGTTCAAAACCACGTATTTTGGGGTTATATAGAGGACGCACGAAACTGTTTCGCTCTTTGTTATTAAATGCATCGCTTAGCACTATTTGTGTCTTCAATAAGCTAAGAAATCATCTTTTTCAAAAATATGACCATTTGAAAATTACACCATAGAGTGAAAAATCATATGATAACACTGTCCGACAATCTCAAATATTCAGTAAAACACATGAGAAAATCTAAAAAAATCTGACCAAGACGTTAAGAAAAATACCCGTGTCTCGTCGTTTTTCTCCAGCAGTGAAGTTTTTATATCCACTGTAAATGAAAAAAAAAAAAAAAAAAAAAAAAAAACGCATTCTTGTGTTAAATCGATGAATTTAACTATATGATCCTTACATCTGACACCTAAAACTGGGGACTATTGAGTCAGTCTGTACTACAGTAATATTTGCTATAAAATTTCACTGCTAGTTGCTGAACACTAAAAAGTCAAAATTTTATAACGAAAGCAAAAAAATCGTTAAAATCAATAACGACAATCGTTACAATCAATATTTTCCAAATTTTACCCCACTGTAAAACTCTTAAACTACATTTTGGATAAAACTCGTTGTCACAAAATCATATCGAAATAATACAAGTATAATTTTACTAGAACCAGTGGCGGATCCAGCACTGTCAAGAGGGGGGGCCGATTGACTACGTCTCTAGATAATAACAGAAGGTTTTTAAAATCTTTACATATGATTTTAAAAAAAATGTAATCACTTGATTTGAGAGGTGGGGCCGATCGTCTCCCTTGGATCCGCCAATGACTAGAACACATTAAACCAGTATATCTTGTTCAACGGGTCTTTTGACCCTGGCTGACTCAATATTTCCCTGTTTTAGGTGTCATTTCTGTACCTTTTCAGGAATGATTTGAATATAATTTTGGAGTACCGTAAGCAGGGGTAACTTTGATACAAAAAAACAGAATTTCCAAGTTTAGGAGCCTATAATTTCAACAATTTTAATAAAATGAATGGTTTTATTACTCTTAATTTTTTGTGGGGGTTTCAGCTTTAATGACATGTAATATAGTTTATACGAAGTAATTACAAATATTTTAAAATAATATTTTTGTAAGTGGGTTAAATTCACCTCAAGGGTGGGGCGACTTTAACAGAAAAATTTCATTCATTGATTTTACATGCTATACCATTAACGGTCCAAAATCAGGGTATCAGGTTTTGGAATATTTATATAGGCAACCGGCTCAGGCAATGGGATGTTTTCAAGGACGAGATTAAAAAAAAACTAAAATTTTTGATAAATGCGGTTTTAGCCTTTGGTGTGCTTTACTTATTGGTACATAAGTTACATCAAATAACAATACTAATATTAAAAGCTAAGCAGAACTTAAAAAATCCACAAAAACAAGCTTAAAATCGATTGAAAATTAGAAAACAAAAAATACTTGATTGAAAAAATTTAAAAAACGAAAGAAATTCTTATTAGGTAACTTTAAAAATGCCTCATTTGTTAAAGGTCTTCGGTGGCTTAATTTTTTGCAAAATTTCGCTAAATGAATAATAGCAAATATCCTTTCTGGGCAGCCAATTGTTTTACAAAGATAAAAAGGAAAATATAATACCACTTTGGCAAAAGACTATACTTTATTTTCACTAAAGTTCACCATACCTGGTGTTTTGGGCATTAATTTGGCCCGAGCTTGGGTTTCTTTTAAGCCAGCCTTACAATACAAAGTTTTTTGGGGGTGACTTTCGACCCCAAAAACATTGTTTTCTAACATACTCTCATATAAAAATGCATTAAAAATACTTAGAGGCAAATATATCCACAAAAGTCGATGGATTAGGGAAGTAAATTAAATAAAAGTTCTAGTTATATCACTCATCTAACGCCAGCAATTTTCCTTCTAGTCAATAAGTAGTAATTTTCTGAGTGTTAAAAAATCCGGCATAAGACAACTTTTAGAAAATGCAACAATATATCCGAAAGTTTGCTCTCAAATCAAATATTGAAAACAGACGCTAAAAGCCAATACCTCAAGGATACTGATTGACCCAATACAAACCGATAACTAGTCTTTGGGGTGATAATATTACGATTTTAATCTTTTTTTTCTTGCCGGTTAAAGTCGCCCCCGGATGTCAAAGTCACCCCTGCTTACGGTACCCCATTTTTTTTTACGGAATTCTATTAAGAAATTTATACTATAAGATGCCGTTATCCGTTTCATTAGGTATTTTGTGAAACTTATTTTTGATTTAAGATAGGTGTGACAACCCTTATGTACTATTAGGATTACTTTTATGGTTAAAATATTAAGTCAATCAAGGGACAGACCGTTTCAACCTAGATCAGTCACGAGGAAATTGCAAAATTTCAATACGCAATAATGTCAGGTTAGGTTAGGTTAGAGTGGCGGTTAAGCGAAGCAAGCTGAAACCCTAAGTAGCACTAAAAGTGCCATTTTAATACCACAAAATTGATGCGACAGACTGGTATAAGTAGATGTGAAAAATTTAAAAATTACCTAACTAACGATATCTATATCCAGTTAGTTCTATTAAGGTAATTGAGCAGTGAGCCAATTTCAATGTTGGCGATTTCGCTGAGTGTATTGAAGAAAGGCTTTCCTAGTGATTTAAGTCTAGCTCTAGCTAGAGTAAGAAGAGTATTCAAATGACAAAAATCTATTGAAGTGTAATTTTAGTGTAATAATGCCAAGCATTGCTTTCCACCCACTCTACAAACTGTTGCTTTAATATTAAACTTGAGAGCAAACTAAAGCCATTCAACAAATTTACGCTTCAGTGCCAATGTGGTAAAGTCCTCTGAATCTTAAGAGAAAAGGTAGCAAATTACAAAAAGGGTTATTTTCGCACTTCAACTAAAGTGATGAAGCATTAATTTTATCTGACTTGTTTTGAAAAGATACGAAAAACTACACAGCTAAGTGTAGAAATCATTAGATTGTTTTTTGTCAGTTTGTGAAAATGTGTTTAATAATGCTGTCGAGCATATCCTTTTGATCAGCTTAAAAAAGAAGAAAACGGGAGCATTTGTGTTCAGCTTATACCATTGGTGCTTTTTACAGTGAGAAACGATTTCATTGTTTGTACCAAAATTTGCTTCAAGTTTTCAAAAGATATAATTGATAAAGGTGAAACACGTTTGTTAATACTTGTACGGGAACATGCCAAAAAAAAAAAAAATATTCGAATCAAATATATTTTTATTATATTCAAAATTAAATTTTTCGAATTAACGTTGTTTCTATATATACTCAGTTAGTCCTGTATAGATAACACTGTTCGACAAATTCGAACTCTTTTTAAAACACATTAGAAAATCCAAAAATTTCTTAAAGTAGACGTTAAAAAATACCCTTTTCTCATGGTTTTTCTCCAGTACGTCACATTTTTTTTTAATCGATTTTTGAAGTTTTTTTATCCACTGTACATGAACAAAAACCAAAAATACCGCATTCTTGTGTTAAATAGATGAGTTTAACCATATGATCCTTACATCTGAGGTGTACCATGTGTTCAGCAAACTTATGCAAGATATTGCGGGGAAATGAAAATGTGTGTATGTATATATATACATATATATATTACACATATATACATATACAAGTATATATATGTACGTATATACATATATATGTGTACATAATATGTATATAAACACCGAGACATACTCAAAAATCGTTAAAAAAAACTAAAATGTCGAAAAAAAAAAAACGGCTGGACGTTCGATTTCGCGGTTCGCGGATTTTGATACTAGAAGGGTTCCCCAAGATTATCCCTGAAAAAAATCGCGGAAGGTATTTCAATAAGTTAAAAAAAAAAACCACCGTGCCCTACACCCATGGTATATTCACTTTGTCCTTCCGTTTGTAACGCAGTGAAGAAGGCGTGGCAGATATAGAAAAGTATATATATTCTTGATCAAAGTCACGTCCTGAGTCGATATAGCCATGTCCGTCTGTCTGGCTGGCTGGTTGGGCGTGGAAATACATTTTCTGGAAAAACTGATCAAGATATTTCAATGAAATTTGGTACACAGCCTTCGCCGTTAAAGTTAACTCGTGGAATTAAATTAATTAAATGAGCAAAATCAAAACAAAAAATATATTCAAAACGCAACTTAAGGACAATGCAACCAAAATACACATAAATACTACGAATTATAAGGGCAAGCTCTGAAAAAATTGAGTAAATTCGGACAAGAGGGCGTGGCACCTCCCATATAAGCAAAAGCTTCAAAACGCTATACTGAAAACGTTTTTTGAGACAATCCAACCAAATTTCACTCAGACATTAAGAACTATAAATGCAAGCTCTGAGAAAAAACTGATTGAACTCGGACAATAGCGCGTGACACCATACTGCAGTGTAGGGTATATAATGTTTGGACATGCCAAAAGTTGCACCATTACTAGTTTTTGGATAATATCTACCTTTATCTACAGTATAAAAAGTACCTTTGGATAGAAATTATTTATAATAATGTGTCATTTAACCCCATTAAAAATAAGTTAACTCATAAGGTATTTTCCCACTACCAGCTAGAAGGGGATGGGGGTAGACCCAAACCATATTTTTCTGAAAGCTAATTTAACTAACTATAATATGGTATATAACATTAAGCTTCACTTAAATCCCGACAAAGAAAAAAAATCAAATGTAAACACGTGCTGAAAATGGGTTAAAGCAAAACAATGCTTATATTTATTATAAAAATATGCACTTGACTACCAAATCTTTGCAAATACTAATTCTTTTATATTTTCTTAATGATTTGGAAAGTTTTTCTGGTTTGATTTCTGATAAATCCAATTAAAACTAAATTATTTGTATTAAGTCATAATGCGGAAAAAATGTTGCTCAACAAAAAATAAAATGAAGATTTTCCATCTTTTGTTGTGGAGAAGTGCACAAAAATAAAGATGTTCTATTGACTTTACTGCTTGGAAAGTTCAAAAAACTTATGGTACTAATACTGCAATAGCATTGCACACATTTGTATTGTTTAAATAAATCTATAGAGCATTTGTTTGCACAGCCCGTTGCACATGCTGAAACTGAAATTCTGTTGCACTACAACATCTCAAATAAAGAAGTTACACAAAAAGGAAGTCCAGTCTATGAAGACAAATAAAATACAGCAATTAAATGTAAAGTTGTAGTGCTATTGAAGAGTACAAATACATATACTCGTATAATACACAGAAGGTTCCAAAGGAGAACGAACACAACAGTAAAGACAAGATAATGACAAAGAATCATGATGAATGTAACAAGCCAACCAGCAATTGCAGTTAAGTTGATGTTTAGAGGAGACTGCACCAGCTTTGTATTGTTGTCGTGCAAAACATAAATTAAATTACTTTCTTTTGGAGTTTCGTATTCTGTAAAGAGCATCATTAAATGATAACAATTGAGAAAGCATTTTGCACATGAAAAAATACTGTTTGTTAGATTGGATATAATATATCTAATTAAATTTTTTCAAATTATTCGTGAAACAAAACCGTTTATTTTGCAAGCAGAAACTGCTTACAGACAAATTGAGTTTCTCAAAACTTTTATAAAATAAATTCAAAATCAATAACTTTACATGATTCTGATAAAAAAAAAAACAGTAAAGCACGACAGAAAGATTACAATTATTCAACTTTGAAAAGCACTCTTCTTAATGAAAGATCCCCACAAAAATTGATTTTGCAACGAAAATTACTTTTAACAGCGAGTAATATCTCTTTCAGTTTTAAAGTACACATCCAAAACAAAGTTACTTTTATCTTAAGCAACTTCAAGAGAACTTAAAAAAACATTTAGGCAAAAATTTTTGATTGAACGAATTAAGAATGACTACTCGAAAAGCAGCTGTCCCACAATTTTTATATTTCTGAGTGCTTTTGGTAATTGCAAAACCAAACAGTTTTTTTCTAAAACCACTTTAAAAAATTAAATTCTGACATAAAAATATCAATCTACACTCGCGCATATATATAGTTACATACATACATATTTGATATTTTTGTTATATTATAGATTTCAAAAATGTTTGTTGAGTTCAGTCATTCAGTCAGAAGTTCAAGTATTACTAAAAAGTATATTAATAATTCAATCACCTTGATATTTGAAACTTATAAAAAAATGTTTGTCTCTTAGAATACCAAATCATAAATTATTCATTAGGTACATAAGAGTCACCTTTGTAGATTTTGTTTGGGCATTCTTAATCACCTTGTGATCCTTGTCTCTTGAATTACAAGTGGGAAAGTGACTCAATGAATTTCAATTTCATTCTCTATTGTTAAGGGATTATCAACTTAAAGCTGTCAACTAGCAATAGTTGCAGCAGCATCAACAACAGAACTTGCAACAAAAGAAGAGCAACAGGCAACAGACAACACTTTCATTTTGGTAGCATAAAGGCAAGAAACACATATACATGCATACTAGGGCTGTTCAAAAAAAAAAAATTTTTCGAATTTCCAAGATATACTTTGGCATCACGATCTACATCATGACAGAATATCCCAAAAAATTTTTCAGATTTTTAAATTAATATTTAAAGGTGGCTCAAAGCAGAAATATATTTTTGTTAATTTTTTTTTAGCATTAATTATAAAATGTTGTCAAACAATTTGAAAAATTTGTTTTAGAGTAACTTAAAAACATTCAGTTTGTTTGTTTTTTAATGAACTTTAAAACCTACGTTGTAATTTTGACGAAAAAAATTTTACACTTCTTAAAAAACGAAAAACTGCCCTAAGAAGGCGAAATTTTACGGTTTTTCAAAGAAAAAAGTCATCGTGCTTTAAACGAAATGAACATTTTTTAATTTACAAGATCTCATTCAAAAGAGCTCTTAAAAACCTTCAAGACAAGACATGTTAAGACTTTTTTGGGCCAGCAGGCTCGATGACATAACGTTTGAAATATAGTAATGCAGCCCTGTGAAAGGCAAAACGCTTTTTACTCAAGAGGGAGGCATCTTACAAAAAAGTGCCCATGGCATAAAATGCTTAAAATCATCCAAGGAACAAGTGTAAATTATTTTTTTTTTTTTTACTTAATTTTAGAAAAAAATTTTTTTAACGTCATTTTTAATAAACTTTCCAAAAAAAAAAAAAACAATTCACACTTGTTCCTTGGATGATTTTAAGCATTTTATGCCATGGGCACTTTTTTGTAAGATGCCTCCCTCTTGAGTAAAAAGCGTTTTGCCTTTCACAGGGCTGCATTACTATATTTCAAACGTTATGTCATCGAGCCTGCTGGCCCAAAAAAGTCTTAACATGTCTTGTCTTGAAGGTTTGTAAGAGCTCTTTTGAATGAGATCTTGTAAATTAAAAAATGTTCATTTCGTTTAAAGCACGATGACTTTTTTCTTTGAAAAACCGTAAAATTTCGCCTTCTTAGGGCAGTTTTTCGTTTTTTAAGAAGTGTAAAATTTTTTTCGTCAAAATTACAACGTAGGTTTTAAAGTTCATTAAAAAACAAACAAACTGAATTTTTTTAAGTTACTCTAAAACAAATTTTTCAAATTGTTTGACAACATTTTATAATTAATGCTAAAAAAAAAATAATAAAAATATATTTCTGCTTTGAGCCACCTTTAAATATGAATTTAAAAATCTGAAAAATTTTTTGGGATATTCTGTCATGATGTAGATCGTGATGCCAAAGTATATCTTGGAAATTCGAAAAATTTTTTTTTTTGAACAGCCCTAATGCATACACCCATGCAGTTTGGGATTTCAAGGCAGGTGGAAAAGTGCTCCAACACTATCAGCAAAACTTATGAGTATTTGTGTGAGTTTTTATGCTATTCATGTGGACATAAAAGAGTGTATTTTTTTAAATGAAAGTCAAATGGTGCTGTTCACAAAATGAAAAAAATCATATCAATTAATCGTTGCGTGAAGTTACTATATATTCATTTCCGAAGATAATTAGCTTTTAGAAATCGTCATTTCAACTAAAACAGTAAAACCAAACTATTTTTGAGCTTCTATAAGCTATTGTTCTTAAGTATTCATTTTCTGACTTTTGGCTGATATGAAGGTGAAATTTCGAAAATGCTTTTTGGTGGAATTTTAGCGAAAAAAACAATATATATATTGTTGATTTTAGGCTCCAGTTTCTATAGTTGTTTTACATACCTTAATTCAAGACAAAAAATTTGACAAATCGTGCAACTCATTCTGAGTATTTTTGAGATCGTAAGAAAATAAAAACCGCATCAAGCCGAGATTTTGCTTAAAACGACGTTGCGCCACCTCTAAATGACCTTTAAAAAATTGGAAAAATTCTCAGCTCACTTTTTTGGCACCTTTTTTGGCGTTATCGTGGTAATTCCAAAAGTCGTTTTTTTTTTTAATCAGTCTATTGTTATGCGTTTACTTTTGGCTCTTTATGGATTACTTATACTTAAGAAAAAATATTTATGCAATTGATTATCTCCCTCTTTTACGTAAAAGTTTGGAAGTTATTTCGTGTTTTAATGGGCGTTTTTTCAGAAAATATTATAAAATTCCAAGAAACAGTGAAATTATTAAATATCTTCTTACATAAAGAATGATTTCGAAAAAAAAGTCTGTTTGATCCGTTTGAAAATTTCTGTTTTAATTTTTTTCCCAACCATTCTTTATGTAAGAAGATTTAATTTTATTTGTATTCAAAAGAGGTACATAGGAAAGTAACAGTTCACAGTCCAGGTTGAAGATATGTTTTGAAAAAAAAAAAAAAATTGTCAAATACACCGTTTACTTGGACTTGCGCCATTTTTTTTGATTTACATTTCTGTATTTATCGTTCCTAATGTCACAAATGCTTGGCTTCTTTAGCCACAAGAACCTCTTAAGCAATTTTGTTTGGTTTTTTGTCCGGTATTGTTCCTGAATATTACCTCGTCCATTAGCCACATAAAAATCTTGACCCGGAAGTTGAGAAGTCTACCAGAACATAGGTTTTATCAGCCATCACACAGCACTTAAATTTTTTTATAAAATTAGACCTAAATTTTTTAGCTCGTTTTTTTTTCTTCTTAACTCTTTACCGCATTGCGATCTGGAACTTTGTGAACTTGATATGACTTCAAGTTCTGCAAATAAAAGAATCAGCGCATTTAACAACACGAGCTGCTTTTCTGACAGAAGTGTTCGGAGTTCTTCGGAAGAATTGTTCGACATCTTTTGCCTTACCAGTATTTGTTGGACCTTTTTTTCTTCCTGATCCAGGTTTTCGTGCAATGTTTAAGTCTTCTTTATACTGTTTAATGCCTTTTGAAACAGTGTGACGATAAACCTTGAGATCTGTTGCTATTTTTTTGAAAGTCCACAATGGATTTTTTTGAAAAGTTTTGATTATTTTTTCACGTACTTTTATTTCGCTGTTCATTTTGAAAGAAATAACAATTGAAAATGAATAATTTGAATAAATATAGTACCTTAAATATTTTTAAAAGCTAACGTGATTCAAAAAAAATTATTCGTTGGGCACAGGATAAGTTATCGCTAAAAAAGTGTGTATAAGTTTTTTTCGTCACACTCTTCATACTACTCAAGTGTTCCTTACAACAAGGGTGTCAGAGTTTTCAAATCACAGAGCCAAGCGCAGTCAGCGAAAATTTTCACTTTTACTACCTCGAAGGACAACAATCACAAAAACTATTTTTTGTTGTATTTTTGATGGCTCGTTTACAACAATAACAATATTTCAATAATTTTGAAAATTTCTGAGAACTACAACACACACGAAAAATTAGTTGTTTTTTTTTTATGCGAAACAACAAAAACAATTTTTCATAAATGTTTTAATTCCGCGAAATTTTGACGAACAAAAATTATTTCTGTGATTGTTGTACTTCTGCGTGATTTGCAAAATATTGAAATATTCCTGTTGTTGTAGGCGAGGTAAAATTGACTCACTTTTTTTCTACGCTGACACCCTTGCGTTACCTCAATGAAATCACATATTCACCAGTCTCTAGGCAAAATTGCGATTGGTCAACAATGCATTATCAAAAAAAAAAAAACTGTTTCTCATCAAAAAAAAAACTGTGCAAAGGACGAAATTTTTCAATACAAAATACAATTTTACTGCAAAATAAATTGAAAACTGAAAAAAAAGAAAACAAGTAGTGAAAGGAAAAATAATAAAGCGCAGCATTCTTATCACCATGCAACAAAAGAAAATTAAATAATTTTTTTTTTTTGTATAGAAATCTGTTGTTGCTAAGCAAACCCTTTTGCAGAGTTTACAAGATATTGGACTCGTATATGGTGTTGGCTTCTTTTATTTTTTTTGCCGTCCTTTTGAAAATGCCTTTGATACTAACGCAATAAGTTTAATATCTATGCGATGCTGCTCTGTGCAGCATGTGATTTTTGTTAAAAAGTAGTAGCACTGCAAAGTAAAAAGCAGTAGAATGCAGAAAGTGAAAAAATGTAGGAAAAAATGGACATAGAGTTTGTTCAATTCACTTCGCACTTCAGGGATAGATGAGTGCGTTTGGAAAAAATGAGATTAGAAAATTTAATATTTACATTTTTTTTTAACTTGAAATTTTAATGGATTAGGTATAATGATTTTGTGCAAGGGACTAAATTATTTAAAAGGATGTTAACTCGTAAAGTTAGAATCCAATTGGAAAATATAAAAGGTAAGGCTATAGGTAAATGTGGCGGATTTTAATTCACTGATGCGAATATCCAAAGTGGATTAGCGTATTTTTTGGATGAGCGCCATATACCTGAAAGGGTTTTTCTGCATATTAAATCTAGAGTTTCTCTGACCCAAGATCTGATAGCGAAAAATAGTTGCAAGATTCAGAATCAGCGGCTGCAAATTATAAAAAAAATTACCATGATCCCATACGAAAAACTTTCCTTTCAATTGTTGCCCTATATAATAGAAAAATAACAGCAATTTCAAATCATATTTAACCCTTTGGAACTATTTTTTCATTTTGCCTTTAAAAATCGTAACTGTAAAACTGTAAAAAGCTAATATTTTTTTTTAAAAGTGGGTGTGGCAATTATTTGGCTAATCCCACTTTATGATCAGTTTATAGTTATAATATTCGACACCTTTTTTAGCAAATAGCTTGTAGTCAGCAAGATGTGATGGGATATAACGAAATTTCTAAGGAAGTTATCTTGTCATACTAAAAGCTATGTCCCGACCTTTAAATTTTAGTCTTAGTGCCCGAAAAAAAGCTTTAGTTCAAAAACTGGTACAGGATTCTTAATTATATTGAGCTTTTTGCAGCTCTTTTTAGTAAAAGTCTCAGTAAATTAGTAAAATATCTTGCCACTTTTTCTATTGGCGATATGTTAGTTGGCCAAGTCTTTTAGACGTACCAATATGCTTTCGGATTCAGTAGCTTAGAATATTGGATCATAAAGTTTGTTTTTATTTTCACTTCTTCTGCATTTGCGATCACTATCTACTGCTTTTCTATGAAAAGTTTCCCATTCAAAGAAAAATTAGTTTCAAAGTTTCAAACTCAGTTAGATATACACCGGGTGAACATCGTTTTACCTCGGACAAAAGCTCTGTTTTGAGTAAAAGGAAACTTTTGCTTCACTTAACTTTGTTGATATACATATATATTATAAAAGCAAAATTTTAAAATTGTGTGTGGAACCCATATCAAATGGCCGTAGGTACAAGTGTACCTTTTCAGTAGGCGAAAGGCTTAAAAGTTTTCGGTAGAATAAGGGTCAAGGTGTTTTTTACTTCACAGAAGGGTTCTGGAAATAAATTTTGCCACTCTCTTGGCTAAAGGTTAGGTTAGGGCGGCAGCAATAATGCCACATCTATACCGCAAGGGTCCATAGTGACACCACAAACTCTCTTATTTAAGTCTATTCATAAACTCTGGTCTTTTCAATTGGGTGTTTGTCCAAACTGAAGTTTTCTTTTAGTACAACCAATCTTTTAATGTCACTTAGGTTAATTTTTGTTCCTTTAAGAAACTGAAAAACTGTTGATCAATGCATTTTAGTCTAACGGGGCAGGATCTGCGTTTTCATTGCCTTCAAAAGCCTCTTGTCTTGTTTACCAGATAAGAGTCGTATAATTTCTCCATGTCTGAATTTTTTTACAATATTCAGCTTCTTAACGACATATGGGTGATTCTCAGATAACTGTACTTTTTGTGTCCTCTGGCGATTTCACCTATGCAGTAGGCTTTTTTTCACAAAAAATTACGCTCTAAGTTAGAAACTATGCTTTTCTAATAGAGCGTATCAATTTTACCACCAAATATTTATTGGTCTACTTTGAAAGTTTGCAAATATACCCCAAATGTCACAAACGTGGCATGTCCTACCCCTACTTTTTATACACAAAACGATGAAAAACGACAAAAAAACGGAAATAGAACAGAAAACATGTTGCCACACATATTAAGTAAATACTTAAGGCTACAATATTCTGAGCTCATCTGCAGTTTTAAATAATTTTTAGAGGGCACAATTTCGAATTGAAAAATGTCCCCTAGTTTTGGAAAAAAAAAATTTCTTCAAAGCATTATGCTACTACTGCATGGTACTACTGTTTCAGTCAATAGATTGCAATACATGTGCATTAGTTGTGATCACTATTCATCACCCAAAGGTCATCATGTCAAGACGTGTCCAAAAAGAAATCTGATTGCGTTTTATAGGGCAGTTTATAAACAAAAGCAGTTCTTTTTTAAATTATGGTCACAAACGTGGCACTCGGCACTCCCAGGTAGTACATTTTATTTTATGCATGAAACAATTTTTTTTCAGGATTTGCATACATGACCCCAAATTCTTTCGGAAAAATCTTGAACTCAAAAGCGTGCTTTACAATGAGCGATAAACTACAAAAATTTCACAAACGTGGCGCGTCAAAAATGTCACAAACGTGGCACTTTTTATCAGTCTGCAAAAAACATATTTCGGTATAAAGTTTGAGTATACAGATGTTAAGTTGAAGGCTATTAGTTATGTTTTTAATACAAAAATTTTTCTAAACTATCAGAATCCTGAGTTATCCTTGCTCAAAAGTGAAAAAATCACTGTTTTGACATCTACTTAAAGCTATAGAACAAAAACAACAACAAGTGAAATTAATTTTTGTCAATGGATTCAGACAGCCAAATTTATTGTCAACAAGACATAGTTTACCGTTTTTCAATTGCATTCCCAGCTTTCGAGTTATAAGCGTTTAAAATAAGGACATCTTTCGATAACATACAAAAGATTTTTCGAGACCCAAAAGTTACAAAAAATCAAATTTTATTATTTCTGTTTATGCGAGCACGCATAATCCCTAAAAGGAGGGATAAATTCCCCGTAGTTGGCAACGCAATTCCATTGCTTAACAAACAATGCCCCACAGTTCATATCTGTCAAAGTTATTTTTTATTTTGCTTTCTTCCTTCATTCGTTTTTATAAATTAACCTAACAAGCAACACGAGCAGCTGCAGTCGTAGTAATATAAATCTATTTAACTTTAAAATAAGTGCAAATTGTGAAATATCTATTTTAAATACTCATTAAAGAGTTTGTTTAAACCTCAACGCAATAAGAGTTTTCTTTTATCCGGGTTATATTTTTCTTTCATCAAAGTTCTCAGTGGTGGAGGATTTTCAACGTTTTGAAGTTTCTCAGTGGAGAATTCTAAAAGGTGTCCAAGGAGTTCATCGGCGGAGCGCCATCAAGCAACAATTAAAGAAGTGCTCCAGCTCGCTGCCTCCAAGCTAGGAGTGAAAAAGGTAAACCTTTGACATCCACATTTCCCCCAACAAAAAACAATTCTCTGGCTCCTGGTTTACAGCTCAAGCCAGCGCCCAGAACATGGTCCTTCGAGTTTAAAATTTGTTATCAGCCCCTATTGAATTGTGCAGTCTCATAAATTTTCTTCACACTGCTCCTGAACAAACGATAGGTTGCATGAAAATGACACCAAAAACGAACAATGCCCCTTTATTCGTAATCATTCACTGAGTAAAAATCAACTTTATTTGAAATCTTAGCTGCTCCTTTTTTGAAAATATCTCGATTTTTCCAATTGGGTCATTTTCCCATACAAAAAGAAAAAAAAAATTTTTTAACTACATTAAACTAAAATTAAAATAATCACAATCGATGTGTTTTGCGATGCTAAACGCGAATCCAACCTCAGAATTGCTCTATCGTGTATAGTTTATGAGATATTGTAACCTAAAGACCAAAATAAGTCGTTTTTTGCCATTTTTTGAAGCTATATAACTATGTTACATATCATTTATTCGTCAAATGTGGCTTAAATACTGAAAAGCCCCAATATTTTCCTTTAAAACATAATTTAAATTATGTTGATATCTTTTTTTTCCTCAAAGATATCCTAACCTAAAAAGACACAAAAGTGCAAAAAACCCGTTTTGACAATATTTCGGTCTACGACATCTCTTAGAAGCATGAAGATATAAATATAATTTAAATTAGGTTTTAAAGGAAAAAATTGGGGCTTTTCAGTATTTAAGCCACATTTGACGAATAAATGATATGTAACATAGTTATATAGCTTCAAAAAATGGCAAAAAACGACTTATTTTGGTCTTTAGGTTACAATATCTCATTAACTATACACGATAGAGCAATTCTGAGGTTGGATTCGCGTTTAGCATCGCAAAACACATCGATTGTGATTATTTTAATTTTAGTTTAATGTAGTTAAAAAATTTTTTTTTTCTTTTTGTATGGGAAAATGACCCAATTGGAAAAATCGAGATATTTTCAAAAAAGGAGCAGCTAAGATTTCAAATAAAGTTGATTTTTACTCAGTGAATGATTACGAATAAAGGGGCATTGTTCGTTTTTGGTGTCATTTTCATGCAACCTATCGTTTGTTCAGGAGCAGTGTGTCTTGTATAAGATTTGAACCGCCATTTTGAATACAGAAAAAATCAGTTCGGAATCATTTCTAACCTCAATTCATTGCGTGATTTCTCAAAACCACATTTTTTTTTCTCGTTCGTTTTGCTCGGTTACACGAAGTTTCTGGAATTTCGCTTTTTACATTTTTCTCAATCCCGTTGTTGCTACGAAGTTTTTTTGGACAATAGCATTTTGCCGCCAAGTGGTTTTCGCAATTTTTTTGCAACTTCTTCGTGAATTTCCACAGTTTTATGACGCATACACTAACCGTGTCAAGAAATATGGAACACAAAGTACAATTAGTAATGCGCTACGGAATAGCAATCAAAAATTTTGCAGCAAATACGCTAAAATTAGCAGAAACCAGACAAACACTTGGCTATTTTACATTACGCAAAGCTTTACTTGAACAATATTGGGAAAAATATAACTCCATATATATTGAAATAATAACCGCAGATCAAAGTGAACCGGTTGTTAAAAACTTCATAGAGAATGACAATTGTGATGATATCGAAGCTTCATACTCAGTAGCTATGGGTGAACTTTATGATTGGATTGACATTCTATTGGGTTCAAATAGTCGTACAACAAATGAACAAAATTTTTCAATAGCAAAAGAAAATTTAAAGTCTCAGTATGAGAATCAACAAATCTTAATTAACCAACAATTACGAATACTTTTCAATCTCCCTAATTGGGTTCATGAAAAGGGATCTGAAATTCAAAAGCTACAATGCGAAATTAATAATTGCATTTCAGCGCTGCAATTATACAACATAGATATTATTAATTTGGATGCGGATTTTGTATACCAATGCTCAGTGCATCTGCCTGAGCATTCGCTCTCCTTATGGGAACAATCAATATCCCAATCAACCGAAATGCCAACATGGCAAGATTTCGATACTTTTTTGACAGACAGATTTCGAACTCTAGAAACTGTCTCTGATATAAAAACACCCATTTTACATCAGTCCAACAAGCCGCAACCAATTACTCATAAATCAAAAAAGACAATCCGTTCTTTTCACAATAACATTGCAGGATTTCAATGCAAGCTTTGCAGAGAATCCCATCCTCTTCGCACATGTAGCCAATTCTTGAAACTCAGTATTCCTGATCGATTTTCTCCGGTTAAAAAATTCAATTGCTGTATCAACTGCTCAGCATATACACACGAGTTAAAAGACTGCAAAAGCTCAAATACTTGTTCGAAGTGCAAAAATACTCTTTTGCACAGAGAAATTTCTCCAACGAATCAACAATATAAAAATCGAAATACGCAGGCCCAGCCTCAGTATTAGGGAAAAATTGATAACCACGGTTTTTCTCTACCTAACAATACAACAATACAGTCCACATCACAGGATCCGACTACGTCGGAAAAGAATTCTCCAGCATCAAGCCAACAAGGCAAAATTAATTCATGTTTCACCACTGGCCCAAAAAAAGTGCTACTCGGCACACCTCTAATTTTTATGTATCACTTAGGATCAACAAACAAACCTCGTGAGTTGATCGATCCAGCATCTAAATGCACGTTCATATCCGAACGCATACAACGCATTTTGAAACTACTTACAAAACCAATTCCAGCTCAAGTATCCGGGCTTAATGGGGCTATAAGTTCCAATCCAACTATGATATCTTCAATTTTCGTCGGTTTTCCTCAGTTCAAGAAAATGCGTGTTGAGGTAATGGCTTTTGTTGTGCCCAAAACTACAGAAAATTTAGCTTCAATTTCTTTTGGCGTTTCTCAGTTTCCTGAAATACCAACATTTAATTTTGTTGATCTCGTTAATTCTCAAGATAATACCGCCGATCTCGCAACCCGGGGGGTGGATCCTTCGGACCTTAAGCAAAATAAACTATGGTGGAAAGGACCTTTGTGGCTCTAACTCCCAACAACGCAATGGCCACAAAGCGCATCTTCAGTTCAGCCTAAAACTACGTTGGAAATCAAACCAATATAAACATTTTTTACGAGCTCGGCGTTGAATGGAGAAATACTTGAACGATTGTCGTCTCTTCCAAAAGCTGTACGTGTAATCTTTCGATATTTGAATCACTCTAAAAAATTTTCAAACCACAATTGCGTTTGCCTTTCTGGAAATATTTCCTCAGATAAAATTAAATTTGTCAAGATGCAGCTCACTCAAATTTCTCAACAAACGCAAGTCTCAATAAAGTACCAAAGTCTCATTAAAAAAGAGCCAATTGGATCCAAAAGTAAGCTGTTGACACTAAGTCCTATTCTGGATAAGGAAAATGTTCTACAAGCAAATAAGTGCTCATCATTGTCACCAGCTGTCGACTATAATGAACGACATCCCATTATTCTCGCTTATAACGGTTTTGCTCGTCTGTCGAATTTATTCACAATTGCATGGCGAAAACCAATTAGTTCTCAGACCAGTTCGTCGGGGAGCTACTGGCTTGCAACCTCATCAAAGCGACAATTTTCTGATAGGCGAAAAATGCTGACTGCCCCAAAGCGATCAACGGAGGCAGCTTTCACTTATTCCCTTTATTATTTTACTTATTTTTTATATAGGGTGATTCCCTTAAGAAAAATTAAACTGTTAACTCAATTTTATTGAGAAAAAATTGTAAAATTAATTTTTTTAAATGCATCATATACATGCATTATCTCTCAAAAGATCACAGAGAAATTATTGTAAATTTATTTATGGTTCGGTTTTTTCCTTAGCTCAACCGTTGTTAAAGCAAAGATTACTCAAAACTTGAACTAATTTCTCTGTTTATAAATATCAAAAAACAAAATCGGTTCCTTAAAGAAAAAAATCATTTTTCATCTTTATATCCGTTAAAATTATTTTTCCAACATTATTTTCGAATATATGTAAAAATTACTTCCAATTTTTATAACATATTTTTGTAACAATTACTATCTCAATTTCATTCTTAGATTTAAGAAAATCATCTCAATTTCATTTAAAAAAAAAAATGATCGCATTCCTCAATTTCATTCTTATTTAGTTGTACGAAAATCATTGTAACTCAAATCTTGAAAAAATCTAAAATTAACTTTAAAATATTTAAACTTAAGTACAACTTTCACCTAACTGACCATTTAACCACTGAAGGCTTCCATATTTTTGCAATTTCAAAACAAAAAATTAAAATTTAAACTGAAACCTTTTTTATAAATTACATAAAAATTCTTTTGTTAAAGTTTTTTAAATGAATTTAAAATCATGCTCAAAATATTTTAATATTAATATTTAGTCTCAATTCTTAATCAAAATCCGAAAGAAAAAAAACTTTAGCATATAGCACTTTGAGAAGCAATGGAGTTGCATGCCCAACTGCGGGAATTTTATTTTTTCTCATTAATGAATTAAAAACTGATTTCCGCTAAACATGCCGAACTCTATTGCAGATACTGCAAGGCGGGCGGTATGTTTATGCGAGCACGCATAATCCCTAAAAGGAGGGATAAATTCCCCGTAGTTGGCAACGCAATTCCATTGCTTAACAAACAATGCCCCACAGTTCATATCTGTCAAAGTTATTTTTTATTTTGCTTTCTTCCTTCATTCGTTTTTATAAATTAACCTAACAAGCAACACGAGCAGCTGCAGTCGTAGTAATATAAATCTATTTAACTTTAAAATAAGTGCAAATTGTGAAATATCTATTTTAAATACTCATTAAAGAGTTTGTTTAAACCTCAACGCAATAAGAGTTTTCTTTTATCCGGGTTATATTTTTCTTTCATCAAAGTTCTCAGTGGTGGAGGATTTTCAACGTTTTGAAGTTTCTCAGTGGAGAATTCTAAAAGGTGTCAAAGGAGTTCATCGGCGGAGCGCCATCAAGCAACAATTAAAGAAGTGCTCCAGCTCGCTGCCTCCAAGCTAGGAGTGAAAAAGGTAAACCTTTGACATCCACATTTCCCCCAACAAAAAACAATTCTCTGGCTCCTGGTTTACAGCTCAAGCCAGCGCCCAGAACAATTTCTATCAATAACATATTTAATTAAAAAAATTTCGTGACCTTGCAAACCATAATCGCATAAAAAATGGCAGTTCTATGCTAGATTTAGTGAACGACCCTACTATACTATTGCTTTGCAAATTAACAGAATCAAAATTTCATCTGTTCTATAACTAAATCTACAATAGAGCCTTATTTTTTTCATCCGATTTTAGTCTGCAAGGGCTTAAAATTTTTGTGATAAATTATATATTTTATAAAAATAATAAAACTTACCATTTTTGTTAATTTTTCGGTCCAGAAAATCCTATGTGCGTTATTGAGAGGTATCCTTTTTTTAAAGGCTTATAACTCGGAAACTAGGAATCCAATTGAAAAACGGTAAATTATGTCTTGTTGATAATAAATTCGGCTGTCTGAATCCATTGACAAAAATTAATTTTACTTGTTGCTGTTTTTATTAAGTAGATGTCAAAACTGTGATTTTTTCACTTTTGAGCAAGGATAACTAAGGATACTGATGTAATAGAAAAAAATCAAGATCAGATTCGTAATTAGGAGATCCTAATCCACCATAAACGGCTATAAAAACAGAGATCAGGAAACCATTGTTGATCTTTAGGTCGATAGGGTTTAAAAAAATGGACCACTGGAGACATGACGCTGTTGCAAAATTAGTCTTGAAGTGTAAATTTGTCATTATATGCAATATATCTCTCATAAAAACGCTTCAAAACCATAATTTTTCCATACTGTGGCTAAAATGTCACAAACGTGGCAATTTGGTCACAAACGTGGCAGCAAAATTTCTTAATTTCGACCTCAAAGCCGTAAATTCACACTTGTAGTTGATCTACTTAAAAGGTGAGTTTTAAGAGTGTGTTTACATAAGATAGCATGAAGAAACTTGCAAAAATCCAAAAAAATTATCTATCAATTTTACAACTCGAAAAAGCACAGTTATTTAAGAATCACCCATATGTAGATAAAATTATGAATTAAAACTATTTGTTTAGTAAAACATAATTAATTACATGTATGTTTATGAGCGAAAGATTGTGCTTGGGGGCGGAAGCTGTACCTCCATACAAAAAAATTCTCCATTACTTACTTCGGTGAACTTCGTTTGACGTTTATTACATTTATGAATAATTCTGAAAACGGTTTAAAATGTTCTAAATATGTTTTCCTATCGTAATTTCATGATAACCTTATGATGACAACTTTTATCCAAAATGTAGTCCTTAAAGTTTTACAAAAAAAATGTTTAATCAGACTTATATATGTACGTATAGGAACGTGTTAAAACGTTTATTTAAAAAAGCACAACAGACACATAGCGCAGGCTGTCGATAAATGCGATGTGTGGAAAGTTTACCTTCAGATGTTCCTGGTTCAAACCCGACCTCAGACAACAAGTTAAGTTTTCAAATGTTATTTCATTTAATTTAAAATGAATTAAATTTAACACAAATTGGTCTGAAGATGGTTACGTGGCAGTAACCGAAATATATGTCACCATAGCCGTGCTTAGTAGTTTTTTCTCTTATCTTAAATGACTTAAGTTCATAAAATTAGTATTGTATAATTTTCATATAGTCAATGTAAACCATTTTAATGACTAAATTTAATTTAATTTTTTATGCTTCTCTATTACATTTGTATGGAATTCAGATATCCTTTCATCAGTAGATGAAAATTACAGAGATTTTCAGAAATTAAAAAAAAATCGTATTTATCGTCGCAGATCCCATTACTTTATTTTCAATAGGTACTATGATTATAATTTTTAATTAAAAGCCATAATCCAGTAATAATTTTATTATTAAAATAAATCACAACAATAAAAGCAAAACTTGATTTATCTTTATTTTCGTACCCTTCAAAATTCTTTTAACGTCTTAAAATGGTAAAAAAAAAACAACAAAATCAGCAAAATCTAATAAGAAAAGGTCGACTTATAAAATAAACTGTCCTTCCTCAGTTGTGGCACCTAATAATCATAATGGTTATAAAAAATGGAGACAAAAGGCAAAAAAAAGTAATGTTAAAGGATTTACTACACCTTTGTCTGTATTTATGTACTCACTGGCTAAATCTTTTTTGAATTAGATCTGTTCCTCCCATGGGACATATAAAGCCTTAATGAAGGTAAGAAAATAAAAAAAAAAAGAAGAAACTACCCGTTTCTTCATTGTATTATAACTACTTAAATGACAACATCTTGGCAGCATCCCACTTGTGGGATGATGCTGGCGCACTTCTTTAAAATTACAGTGTTGTAGTGTTTAAAGTACTCAAGGAATATGTAGGTACTATGGAATTTTTCTGTTCAATTATTACACAGGCCCACAAAAAAAAAAAATACCCTGCGCAAAAGATCATACCACCTGAACTTTATGTTTACGGGGTCGCTGAATCCGAATATGTTGCCAGAATAGCGAAGTTTGTTCGCGTTTTTTCAGAAATCAGCAATTATGCTGAAAATTTGAGATTGTTTTAAGCATTATTTCTGATTTCTGAAAAAACGCGAACCAACTTCGGCGATATATTCGGATTCAGCGACCCCGAAAACATAAAGTTCAGGTGGTCTGATCTTTTGCGCAGCGTGCTTTTTTTTTTGCCTATGCACAGGCCCGTAGGGTAATTTATTTTTTTTCATTTCTGCTAGGTAAAAATATGTTTAAAAATACATACACGAGTATGTATGTCAAATGCATACGCAATTTTGAATTTAATTTTTTAAATATTTTTTCTATAAATTTCTAACATCTATTATTAACTGAACCATTGAACTGAACCGAACCATGGTTCAGAGTCATTCACGAACCGGTACTTGCACCGGTGCAAGAACCACTGAGCCGAACCGCATCGATTTTTGAAACGGTTTGCAGCCCTGTTTTGGATATTTTTGAAATGTGTATTCGTTATGCTTTTATCATGATTTCTAGATAATGATCGACCGAAAGCTACGAAAAATCGCCCGGTCAATGGCTATCAACTGTTTACGCACGTTTAGCAATAGAAAGAAAACATTTTGGAGTAGTTCAAATGCAAAGTAAAGTTAATGAGCACCACAAAGAGTAATTGGTTTCTAACTTTGAAGTACCTTATCTTCACAAAAGCAAAAACCGTTTTTCTGTATTTGTAGCGTGTGCCTAGGATTCTGATTTTTTTTTAAACTATGCATCCGTAAGATTTTTGTTCCAAACGCCAAGAAAAACCCATTTTAAAATCCAAATTTGCATTTGTTTTTTTTTTTTTTTGTTTGCGTCTGCTAAACTAGTTCACACATACATAAACCTATGTTGGATAAATTGCGTACACATGTTGTTGTTGTAATATTATGCAAAAATATGGAAAAACAAGATTGAGAAAACCGTGTTTTTGAGTAAATATTTTTTTAAGTAAAACATTAAAAAAAGGTTTCAGACTTTGGTTGCCTTTGTTTGAAATGAAGATCAAATTAAATCAATTAGATTTTCATTCAAAAACAAGCAAAATTCTTTTCATCTAAATGCATAAAAAAAATGTAAACAATGGGCGCGGCCATTATTAAATTAGCTGTTTTAGCATAGAAAAAATTACAACAACAACAGAAGACACCTAACTAATATTTGAACTGCGTAAGAAAGTGCAGATCAAAACAAAAGAAATGCAATTTCAATGTCACGGTCAAATGCATATCTATTTTGGTTTTTTTTTTGTGCGTTGCAATTTTTCATGAGCGCCGGATAGAACAGCTGTTGACTCTGACCCATTACGAACCTAGGGTATGTGAGCGGGACTTTGAAACTATTTTTTTTATGACCAAATGCATTAATTCTTTCTCATAGTTTTTGAAAAAGAATGCCAAGGTTATCCTTTGTAAGGACATTGACCCTTAAAAATTCTTTTGGTACAGCGTATATATAAAAAATCAAATAAATACTTATGAGAAAAAAATTTGCCCAAAATCTTAAAAAAATTAAATAATCACCTGATCTGAGTAAAACGGAGTCCCAAGGCTATCCTGCCAAAGGACATTGACCCCCCAGAAAGATCAAAAACGAAGTGTAGGTAGAAGATCAGACGATTCCGAAAATCGGCAACAACAGCGTAACGAATCGTTTGAGTTCCGACACAAATGAAAGATAGGCAACAAGTAGGCAAAATAAAAATTAAAAGATCAGTTCTGATTTAAGCACTAAATTGCTCGGTTCGGCCCGTTTCATAACGTAAAGTTTAAAAACAAGTTTTAAGGACATTGTGCGGGAATAAAGTTTATCCTAAGGACCTGCAGAACTAAAGGACGAAACAAATAAAGTTTTTGTGAGAAAATTAAACACTTATAAAGTCCTAATTAATTGAAAAATTTTGAGTAAAATAACGTGCGCTTCCGAAACAAATTGAAGAGAACTAAAATTAGTAAGGACTAGATCCAAAAGTGCTCATGCAAGGATATTCTTGTTAAGAGATAAAGTTAAATAAAAGTTTTGTTGAAACATAAAAAAAAATATATGTATATATATGAGTACCAAAATGGTTCACAAAAACTAAGTTAAAAAGAACAAAGTTTCATAAAAAAAAAAAAAGGACTGTGTCCAAGTTTAAAAGAAAAAAAAAAAACGTTTTAAAAGAGGACTGTGAAGTAAAAGTCCCAAGTCATGAAAATCTTTGGATATAAATAAGGACTAAATAAAAGTTCAAATTAATATTATCAAAAAAAAGGCGTTAAGCAGCAGATGAAAGGACGACACCGGAACAAAGGCATCAAGAGACGACGTTTGCCGAAAACTAAAAAGGAAATAAAAAGAAAGCTAAGTTCAGATTTGTTTCATTATTAATAGTATTATTTAAAAGTATTTAAAAAAAAAAAAAAAAAAAGATTAAAAATAAAATAAAATTTGTTCTTCAATTAAAAAAAAAAAAATTAAATTAAAGACAAATAAAATTTTGATTTTTCTATCTGTAAGACTTATTTAAAAAAAAAAAAAAGTAAAAAAAGACTTAGATAAATAATTATTATTAATTTTACAGAATTTGTTTATAAAATTAATTTTCAATTTAACTTAAAAGAGTTGATAGTTTTTTTTTGTAATTTTTGATTTATATTCTAAATTCATAATTGGTTTATGTTAAGATTTAAAAATTTATTTTTATTTAATTAAGGGGCAGGTCTAAAATTCTGATAAATTAAAAATTTTGTCTATGTGCAATCTATGCAACCAGGATGCGATAGTTCGTTTTTTTTTATATTAAAGTTTTTTTTTCTATAGGGACCTAGTACTCCTCAATAGAGCTCTTTCGAGGTAGGTAGGGTGACCTCAAAATTAAAGAAAAAAAAAGAATCGTAAATTTAAAATAAATTTTTAATTTCGTCAAAAAAAAAAAAATATAATTAGAATGAAAATTTCATGGTTGTTAAGGTTTTGTTAGTGTTTAGTGTAAGAAAAAAAAAATAATTCTAGCTTTTATTAAATTTAATTAATATTAAAGATTTAGAAACATATTTTTTTTTCTAATTTGTTGTTAAGGTACCTATGTGGTTTTGAAATGATTTTTGTTTGAATTTTTTTTTGTAATTCTTATTATTATCACCCCTTAATTATAAATTTATTTAAATGAGATGAAACTTGAAGAATTTGTTGATAAGGTCGTGAAACGCTAAATAAAACTTAAGTTTGTTAATTATTTGATAAAAAGAAAAGGTTGCTTGTTGTTTTTATTTGTGTCGGAATTTTTAGGATGAAGTCGGTGTTGTTGCTGATTTCGGAATTTTGATCTTGGTTTTTTGATCTTCAAAAAAAAAAAAAGGGTATAAATTTTTAGGGTGCATCATAAAAAAAAAATGAGTTGCTAAAAGGAAAAATATTTGGGGTAGCTTGAGGGATTCTCAAAGGGAAGATGGTGCCATAATAAACTTTAAAAATGTGATTTCCAAATCATAATTTTTTTTTGTTGTTGTTTAAGGGGTAATTGCATCCGACATGCAATTACTACGGTTGGGAAGGGATCGCTATTGGGTCGTACCATCGGGCTCACGTGAATCTGGTCGGATAATACAACTAATAGTTTTTTTTTTAATTTTTTTTTGTTGAAAATCGCACCCGCGTTTGAGAATTTGTTTTCGCTTGGTTTTGCAGTTTTGTTATTTTTTTTTTTTGTTTTATATGTTTTAATTTCACATGTCGAAAGATGTGTTTTGTTGTGCCTTCTCGACCGGATGTATTGGGTCGGAACATTCACCCTGGCGTAGACGAGCTAGCTAGCCGGAAGGATACATCCGGTACGATAAAATGGTCGGTAACATATTTTCTAAAAACACAAACAATTTGGAAAAAAAGACACCCCGACCTCTGGAAAACTCCAAAAGTTGATTGAGTTATGGCATTTTCAAAACGTAAATGGAAAATGTCAAGTTTGTGCTTAAATATCGAAGTTCAAAGTTTGTTAATTATAAATTTTAGCAGGTAAGTGGTTCAGAAAAAACTCTTATTGGTATATGTAATTTGATAATCGACCTCAAATCAGTTGTTAAATGTTCAGTCCATCTCTAAGCATTGAATTCCACCTTAAACTGAAAACCGGAAATATTGACCCTATCCCTTATTTTTAGCTATATCGCAAAATTTAGTGAGTGAAGACAAGATACCTTTTCCACTGGATGGTCACATATCAAGTCCTGTGTCACATTCAATTAAACAACCAAACTTTGTTTTAATCACCATTCCTTTACAACTGAAACATACGAAGAGCTGGGCATAAATTATTTGACAGCATACAAAAAATTCAAAGGTGAAGTAAAATTTGATAATAAAAATGAGCAAATAAAGAAACTAGGATGAGTATAAGCTAATAGGATAAGTTAAGCTCAATATGAAAGTGAATATGCAATTATTAATCAAACCAAAGGATTTTATTAATGAAACTACAGATTAAAGCAAGCAATTTATGGAACATTTTACTAAAAAAAATAGAATATTAAAAAAAATTTGTTTTGTTGAGAACAAAATTCTTGAATTTTCAGGTAAACAAAATATAGATAACTTACATAATGGACATTATATTGCTTTCGCCGGAATCACTTGAATATTTCCTAAATTAGTTGTATGAAATAAGTAAACGTAAATATTTCTCGGATATTTACTGCTATTTCTCACTTAATATGCATGTGATGTGCATTACTCTGGCACAAAAGCCAATCCAAATGAACTGAATTCCCAAAATGCCAATAAACCGAAAGGTAAAGCGTTTCATTGACCATCGACGCTGTCGACATTCATTGCGTGCAAGGAAGTTAAAAGAACTTTACATGAGCCAATAGAAATATTCAAGACACGCAATTTTCTTGGTTAGCAGATGCGTGTGAAATTTGGGAACTTCAACATGGGAGAATTTATGTTTGCAATGCAGAGTTACAGGAAGAGCCGCTTCTTATTCGAAAGTGTGGCATAATTAGAAAAAATTCAATTATATATGTCATTACGTGTGTTGTTTTTTAATGCAAAAATGCAGAAATGATAAAGAAATTAGTTCGTAATCTAAAAATTCATTGTTATATATATCTAATACTCGTAGCTTAAGTTTTGTTATTCAAAAATACAAAAATTTTAAGCCAAGCTGAACAATATTAATTCTCGATATTATTTTTTGAAAAATTTAATGTACTTAGGAAGAGAGGTTGTTTGTCGAAAAAAAAAAACCATGATATAAATTGGAAAAAAATCCATTATATTTACTAAACTAATACCTATGTATACTTTTATTTCAATGGATGATAACATGAAATTTAAGTGTCCATTTGAAAAAATTTAAAACTAAAGTTGGATTTCCAAGATTGTGACTAAACGATGTCATTTACAAAAAAGTTTTACACTTTATCCAGGAAAAGACCCATATTACTAAATATAAGTGAGTAGTTACTCCTACTAGGAAATTTTTTTTATTTTATTGTGGAAAGCCAGTAAGATTTTTTTTTTTTTTGTTTCTAAAACGTGTCTTTTATACACTTTCTTTTGCTCTCCGACAAATTTTAATAATCATAGATGGTTTATAACGAAATACACTGTCTTTGTTGTAAAAATATTTATATATAAATGGTATCCCATTAAGACGTGTGGTACTTTGACTTTGAATAAAACGCACACGGTTCGGAATTTTTCCAAATATTTTATTTCGTTCGAAAGGTCACACAATACAATTATGTGTGGAAACTTATTTCGCGGATATGTTCACCGCGACTATTCCGTAGATATCTCACTCTTTTGGTCATATTTTCGATGACATTTTGGAGTGTGGCCCAAATCACCGATGTAATATTACTTTTCCAAGTCTGGAATCGTCTTCGGATCATTCACGTAGACTGTATCCTTCATGTAACCCCACAGAAAAAAGTCTAACGACGTCAAGTCACATGATATGGGCTGCCAATTCACATTACAGCGACGAGAAATTACTCGGTTTGGGAATTTGCGACGTAAAAAGTCCAAATTAAGGCGAGTTGTGTATAGTGTAGCGCCGTCTTGTTGAAATCATGTATCGTCCAGACCCTAAGCTTCAACCTCCGGCACAAAATAGTCCTCTAAAATAGTGTCCGTCCTCAGCTTCAAAAAAAAAAAACACCCTGATGCTCCTTCCGACCCTTAAACTAAACCAAACAGTGATTCGCGGTAGATGCATTGGCTTCTTCACGATCACTTGCGGATTTTCCGAGCCCCAGATATGGCAGTTTTGTTTGTTGACATAGCCGCTTAGGTGGAAACGAGCCTCGTCCGAAGAGATGATTTTTTGGAAAAAATCATCTTCAGCAATCATTTGCAGGGCCCAATAAGCAAATGTACGGCGTTGTGCATGGTCACGAGGCAACAGCAGCTGCTGCAATTGGACTTTATATCGGTGTTACTTCAAACGATGCAGAAGGTCGCGGAAATGGCCAATCGTTGCGAACGATAGCGAATAGACACTTCAGAGACTCGACAATACTTTCAAAAGCAAGTGCATTCCGCACTCTGGTTGGCTTCGGAACATCAAGTACGGACCTAGTTTGATAAGATTTATTTATCGATTTCAATGCGTTGTCCTCCCACGTAGCGATCCATAACTAAAATCCTATACTGTCACAATGAAAATAATACACAATATGGCGGACAAGTATCAATAATGCAGATTTCAATTGATAACAAAGTACCATACCTACTATAGGAACACCCTTTATGAATATAAATATATGAACGCGTTAGGTTGGAAAATATGTTTCGCATATAAATTTCAAACATAAAATCTTGTGCAAGAATGTTTCATATTTTTATCTCACCACGCAGAATTGTGCATTCTTTCTCGACTTAAATAAATTGCACTCACACATTTTGACATTTCAAAGTTATTTTTACTGTCGGTGCTAGTGCTGATGCTGTTGTTGATCCTGGCTGTTACCGTGGAAGAATAATTGTCTTTGTTGCTGTTACAGCTTGGACCATTTCTATGGTATCTCGTCAACATTATGTTGACATTTTGTACTGCTTTTATGAATGTTTCTTTTATCATATGCGTGCGTCTAAATAGTTGTGTTATTTTTTCATAGTTTCAATTATTTGGAAATGAAAGTTTGTGTCAGAGATTCATTTCATTTTTGCATAATTTAAAACTTAGATTCTTTGGAAAGAAATGTTCTATTTGGAATTTTAAAATATTTTATTACACATGTATGGTATTATGGTTTAGATATTTTAAAACTTAGCAAGTGTTTCTTTAAGAGCTGGCATAACAAAAAAGGGATGTTGTAGAAGAAATTAATAATAGTACTTAGGTAATAAATGCAAAATATGTTAAAAACAATTACAATGGATTTTTCGACTTCTCTTCGAAAATAAAAATTATAATCAATACAAACAGCTTTTTAACACATTGTTGATTTTCTTTGGTGAAATGTGAATATTTCCAACTCTTTCAAACTATTTTTGTAACCTCAACTCATCTCAATACGGTTCGATCTCAGTATAAATATTTTTCGATACTTATTCGAGACTTTTCCTACATTTTCGATATTTTTTTATGAGTTTTTACAGATTTTAATCCTTTTTCGTATTTTTCGATTTCCTCCAAACACAATTATCAACTTTTTTGAAAAGTTTTGTAGAACTTTTTTGATGTTTATAAATACCTTTCGGCTTTGTTTACTGTTTTCCTAACTGGATGAAAGTTTTCAATTTTTTTCGAGGATTTTTGGATGTTTGGAGTTTTTTTATTTTTTGCGATGCCATTCCTATTTTTAAAAAAATTTTAAGGGAAAACATATGAATTGACCACAAAAAACAGATATAAGTATTCAGAACACATCGACTTAAAATGAACAAATCGTAATGTTGACCGAGCAGGGATTGGTCTTTTTGTAGTAAGGTTAGAAAGGCCGAGCCCGTCGCTGGAAAGTAGAGCCCCGCGGGCCAAGAAGAAAATCGAGCCCGTGCCAATTTTTACTCTCAACTGTAAAATAATAAAATTCATAAAATTATTATCCTTTTATTCCTTTCTTACTTATTTCATCTAAAATTTAAAAAGTCGATTTCCCAAATGTGTAAAATTGGCATTATGAGGCCAAAACGAGAAGGTTTCAAAAAAATTTTGAAAATTAAAAATAGACTTAAAAATGGCGATCAGCTTTAACTTTCGCCGTAACTTGGAACTACTGATCTTTTCAGAAACATTCTTAGATAAACTTTTGTGGAGAGTTACTAGACCAACATTACCTTAGAAAGAAAATGAAATTTGTTGTACAAAAATAGCAATTTTTTAAGAAAAGTTTTATGACTTTTTTTCTAGAAATTGGTTTTTTTGTAATTTTCAAAGAGAGGAATATTTGTCCGGAAAATCTAATGTTAAAGAGAATTAAATGTGAGTAATTAAAAAAAAATTATTATTGTAAGATTTAAAGGAAAATCATATAAGACCATTTTATATAAAACTAACAAAAAATTTTTTGCTTCCAATAAATTAGAAAAAATTAAAATACAGAATTTTTCCAATTCTGAAACCAACTCTATACAATAAAAATTAATATCTTTAGTTAATTTTTTCTTTTTATTTAATTAACATTTAATTTCCTACAATATAGGATCTCCAAAACAAATATTCCGCCCTTTAAAATTTACAAAAATCATTTTCTAGGCATTAACATTTTCTTAAAAAATTGTTTTTTTTTTTTGTATAAAAACAGCAACAAGTTTAATTTTTAGACCGAAATCTTCTAAGAAGATAATGTTGGCCTAGATATTCTCT
This sequence comes from Calliopum simillimum, assembly GCA_951812925.1. Classification (NCBI taxonomy): domain Eukaryota; kingdom Metazoa; phylum Arthropoda; class Insecta; order Diptera; family Lauxaniidae; genus Calliopum; species Calliopum simillimum. The sequence continues at coordinate 57,098,329 of OX638371.1, read as the reverse complement.
ACAAAGGTTGACTTAAAGCCATCTTCGAAAAAACCAATAGTTTCGAAGTTATGGGCAGTTTTTTTTTATAAATTCCGCCATTTTGTCAAAATTGAGTGTTTTTAATGTTTACAAATTTTACGGTGGCTTTTTTTTAAAAATCTTAAAAGTTTATTTTCTCAAGATAATTTTTTTTTTATTTTATTATTTACAGAAAGATGGATGAAAAACAAATGTTTTCTGAAAGATTTGGTTACCGCTAATTACTTGTGAGAGCCACGGGAATTTTTTTTCTAAAAAGTCACGTGACAATTTTTTTAACTTTATTTTGTGCTTTGATTTTCACCCACTAGGTGCCAAAAAAAAAAAAAATTCAAAGTAGAAGAGTATAACTTCCATTGCTTAGAAAATTCAAGTTCTACAAAAAAACAATATTTTCCATATAAGAGTATTGACGAAATGACTGCCATTTTTGAAAAATTTTAAAAGTTAATTTTCCCAAATTTTTTTTTACAGAAATTTATTGAAAAATTAATGTTTTTCATCCACCATTCTTCTACATTGAAATTTTTTTTGGCCACTTCGTGGGTACAAATCATAGCACAAAAAAAAGCTAAAAAAATTGTCACGTGACTTTTTAGAAAAAAAAATTGGCGTGGCTCTCACAAGCATTTAGGGCAAACCAAATTTTTTAAAAAACGTTTGATTTTCATCCGCCTTTCTGCATAAAAAAAATTTAAAACAAAATAGTATTTTGAGAAAATCAACTTGTAAGATTTCTCAAAAAATGGCCACCATTTTGTAAATTTTCAGAATTTTCCAAATTTAAAAATGGAAATCAGTATAACATTAAAAATGATACAAGAATCCAAAAACAAAGATTAAGAACCTTTTTTTTTTTTTTTTGACAAAATGCCAGAATTTAGAAATCGACGATATCAGTATTGTGTTTTGAAGCTTTTGCTTGTATGGGAGGTACCACGCCTTCTTGATCGAATTTGCCCAGTTTTTTATCAGAGCCCGCATTTACTGTTTTAAGTGTTTAAGTGAAATTTGGTTGGATTATTTCAAAAACGCTTTCAGTATGGCATTTTAACTTTTGGGAGGTGCCACGCACTCTAGTCCAAATTTGCCTAGTTTTTGCTCAAAGCTTGTATTAATATCCGTAGTAATTATGTTTATCTTTCTTACGTTATAACAAAATGCTCCTAGCATTGCGTTTTGAACATATTATTTGTATGGGCGGTAGGCGTATCCGTTGACCGATTTTGCTCATTTTCAATCCCTTGTCGACGGAAGCAGAATACAAAATTGCATCGAATTATCTTGCTAAATTTTCCCAAAAAATCTATTTCCACGCACAGACACCCAGCCTGCTAGCCAGACAGACGGACACTGCTATATCAACTCAGGAGGTGACGCTGATCAAGAATATATATACTTTTCCATACTTGCCACGCCTCCTTCTGTGCGTTACAAACGGAAGGACAAAGTTAATATTAGAGCGCCCCACAGTACGAAATTTGGGAAGTTTAGCGGAACTTTATTCAATTTTTGAAATACATAAAATGCGTAAGATTATTCATTATTTCAGTAGCTTAATATCCCACCTCAAAAACCTCATACTCAGTTTGGTGAAAAGCCCTGCCAAACAGCTGCAAAATGTACCTGAAACTTGCATTACTTATTCAATCATACTTTTTGCCTATTAAAAGCTTTTCGATTTGTTAAAGTTAATAGAGTGGTACATACAAACGGTAAGTCAATAGGCCGCAAAATTTTTATCATTTATTTTTTGATAAAATTGTCACTTGTTGGCATTCAATTATTTGCAAAATCTTTTCTTACTCGTGTGTGATTTGTTTGTGAAAATTGTGCTTTTTAAGAAGTTCATAAGATTTACATTTTCAACTTCATTGGATACTTTAAAAGGTGTTACCACAAATTGCCATTTTGAAACGTACAAAATTTGAAAGGTAAGTTTATCCTCTACTGGAAACACAAAACATCTACTGCGATGTTTTGCGATCTTCTTTTTAAGCAAACCTTTTCCAGAATGTCTTTGGAATTTTCATATAACACCGAAATTTCATGAAAAACCGACATCGGACGCCATCGTTGGTTTTGTTTTGGAAAAAATATTCTCACCAACACTAACATCTGACACTCTTCATAGTTTAAAGGTAACTATTCGTACGTTAGCTTATAATATACAAAAAAAGTAGGGGAATCCTCTCGAAATTTAGAAGCATTTCTGAATAAAAATGCAAGAAACAGCAGATACCCCTTGTCTTACCCCCTTCATTTTTTATGGTGTTTTGATAAGAAAATGGTTATATCTATCAAGTTTCATAGCGATATCTGGTATGGGAGCAGAAATACAACGTTTTAAGCATTTTCCATATATAGGGGGTAAAATAACCCCTTGTCTGATCCCCCTTAATTTTTGCATAGTGTTTTGCCAATTAAATATATATCGAAGTATTAAGTTTCATAACTATAACTGCTATATGTGCTGAGATATGAATTAAGTTCCGCTAGACTCTGAAAATTTCGCACTGTGCGCCCACAAGATATATGAAATGTGTAAAGTTGTGAATTTGTTTGCTCCCCGTCCATTTCCTGAAATAAGAGGTCAAAAAAATAAAGTCTCAATAAAAAATTTGGAATCGGTAGTGGAAAAAACCCAGCCGGTTTTCGATCAAAGGTCGAAAATTTGACTAAAAAAAGGCAAGTAGCTTTGACTGCCCGTTATTTCAAAACTATTCATTTTTTCGTAATGTTTTAAAGCCTACTTTTGTAGAGAACAACTAGGTCAACATTATCTTGTTAGAAAGTTTTGGTCCAAAAATTAAATTTGTGGCTGAGTCGTTGCGAAAATTAAAATTTTATAAGAACATTTTCATGACTTTTTTCTATAAATTGGTTTTTTGTAATTTTTTAAGAAAGGAATATTTGTTCTGGAATTCTGATATTGCAGGGGATTAAATGTTGATTAATATGACACAAAAAAATTATTTAAAAATATTAAGTTTTAAGGTATGGAGCCGGTCTCAATGTTGGAAAAAAATAAGTATTTAAATTTTTTCTTTTAATCGCTTTATTATTGGATGCAAGAAAATGCATTGTTAGTTGTTATTAAATGCATCATTTAGAATGGGTTTTCCCCTTGAGAATGAGTTATCAAATGGGTTCGTGCAACTTTTTTTCAAAAAGTTATGACCATTTTAAAATGACATCATGAAAGTTAAAAATCATGTTGGGATTCTCTATAGCAATTGCCATATTGCTATATCTTTTATAATGCTATTTTAAAATGGTCATAACTTTTTAAAGAAAAATCAAACAAGACCATTCTGTATCTCATTTTGAAGAAGAAAAACAGTACTAAATGACGCATTTAATAGAAAAGACTAAAACTATTGTATTTTGTGCGTGTTCTGCACAACCTCAAAAATCGTGTTTTTTGAACATAAGGGGTGATTTATTTCACAAATCATAAATGATATAGCGATTTCGCGTCCAATTTCGAATTCAACATTAAAAAAAACATCTAAAATAACTATTTTAGTTTTGGTTTGTGGTCGTTTTTTTGAAAATACCGTTTTTCGACCTCATTTTAAAAACCATGCCGTGAACCGATTTTGAAAACTTTTTTTTCTTATTCAGTAAATGCTCGCGTGCAATTTCACATCTTTGTGCAGTTCACGACAACTTGATTGAAATTTTTTCCTGAGCTGCGTGCACGAAATTCGAAAATTTCGATAATTTCTGCTGGAACAGCCTAAAAACACACTTAAACGAAAATAAATGGTATTTTCGTGTTCAGCAATCCCAAATTAGTTTAGGAAATATGACCACTAAAATGGTTTCTTACCAAATTGAAAATTAAGAAGAAAAAATAAAAAAATAAATTTTTTTCTTAACTTTGAAACGGACTCCATTTCTTAAAAACTAATATTTATTAGTAATTTTTCTTTTAAATTAATCAACGTTTAATTCCCTACAATATAAAAATTCCAGAACAAATATTCCGCCCTTTGAAAATTACAAAAACCCAATTTTTTGAAAAAAAGTCATGAAAATTTTCTTAAAAAATTGAAGTTTTTGTACCGAAACAATAACAAATTTAGTTTTTGGACCAAAACTTTTTAAGAAAATAATGTTGACCTAGTCATGTTGTACAAAAGTTGTCTCAAAAAAGTTATGAAAAAATGAACAGGTTTGAAGTAACGGGCAGTCAAAGCGACTTGCCTTTTTTTAGTCAATTTTTCGACCTTTGATCTAAAACCGGCTGTGTTTTTTCCACTACCGATTCCAAATTTTTTTTTGAGATCTTATTTTTTTGACCTCTAATTTCAGGAAATGGACGGGGAGCAAGCAAAATCAGAAATTTGCACATATGGGCGCTCTAATATATATGTGTACATAATATGTATATAAACACCGAGACATACTCAAAAATCGTTAAAAAAACTAAAATGTCGAAAAAAAAACGGCTGTACGTTCGATTTCGTGGTTTGCGGATTTAGATACTAGAAGGGTCCCCCAACATTATCCCTGAAAAAAATCGCTGGTGGTATTTCAAAAAGTTAAATTTTTTTAAAAACCACCGTGTATACTGAGCACAAAGAACAGCTCTGTAAATTTTTATAAAAACCTGAAAACCCAACTAGTGGAGTGCCTGGGGCTTTTAACCTAGGATTTCTACAAGACCAAATGAATTTATATGGTTGGGATGGGATTTTGTTTTAAATGCCACAAAAAAAAAAGTTTACCCAAAATTTTTTTGTGCTTTTGATTTGTGTATTAACTATAAAAAGTTAGTATAACACTACATTAAAAATAATTGTAACAATTTGCAAACCATTTTTTCTAAACTAATTTGAGGTCGCTGAACACGAAAAACGCAATTTTTTTTTTTCTTTCTAACCGTTCCCGAGTTATTCGGCTATTTTTGTTTTCGAGATTATAGCATCATATACATCAATATATTTGTATAACGCCAAATCCGATCGATTTTATTTTACCACAATTACAAAGAATGACTAATGGCGTTTCTAACGGGTGTACCAATAATTATGCTCCGAATAAAATTAACTGAGTTATAGCACGAAAAACTTAGATTTTTTAAAAAAAATTTTAAATTCAAATGAAAAACTTAGTTTTTCGCATATATTTATTTAAAAAAAATTTTTTTAACAATTTTATTTAATGGCGCATTTAATTCCAAACATTTTCAGCTAACTTTGAGCAAAATCGAATGAAATCTCGTGAATATATTAAGGTTTTAGTGCAATGAAGGCATATCGTTTTCTTTCAAAAATTTATATTTTTGATGCAATTGCAACCCGGTCCGAAATGTTCTTCTACAAAAAATGATGAGAGCTTCTTTAAAATGTTCAATGAGTGTAGAATGGCCGATGTGGAAACTGAAAAATTGGATCTGTTGACTTAGGCTGAACATTTTGAAAATGCTCTGGACAACTTCTCATCATTCTTATTGCACCAAATCCTTAATATCTTTAAGAAATCGCATTCGATTTTGCTCAAACTAGGCTTAAAATGTTTGGAATTAAATTTGCCATTGAATAAAATTTTTAAAAAAATTTTTTTTCAAATAAATAAATGCGAAAAACTAAGTTTTTCATTTGATATTGATATGAAAAATTTTTAAAAATTTTTTAAAAATCTGAGTTTTTTCCTGTTATAACTCAGTTAATTTTGTTCGGAGCATAATCATTGGTATACTCGTTAAAAGAGCCATTACTCACTCTTTGTAAGCGTTGCAAAATAAAATCGATCGGACTTGGCGTTCTACAAATATATTGATGTATATGAAGCTATAACCTCGAAAATATAAATGTCCGAATAACTCGGGAACGGTCTAAAGAAATAAAAAATAAGTTGGTTTTTCGAGTTCAGCGACTCTAAATTAGTTTAGAAAAAATAGTTTTCAAAATGTTACATCTATTTTGGATTTAGTGTTGTATTAACTTTTTATAGTTATTGCTTAAATAAAGAAAAAATCAATTGCGCAAAAAAATTTTTGGTAAACTTTTCTTTTTATGGTATAAAAAACAAACTCCCACCTCAACTATATAAATTCATTCACTCTTATAAATATCCTAGGTTAAAAGGCTCAGGCACTCCACTAATCGTAAAACACATTTAAAATTACGATACTTATCTCTGTAACGGGTACTTCTAGAGAAAAATTCTAGTAAATTTCTTCGTAATTGAAGTTGTTTCCAACACCGACTACGGTGTTTTGTCCAAAAAGGCAAAACGAAGAGGCCTACTGCGCTTAACTTTTCATAAAACTATGTTCATTTTCAAATCGCGATATCTCATGAACGGTAAGTCGGACGGAAAAAGTGTTGGTAAAGACATTCATAGAGAATAACATGTTCTGCAAAATCCAAGAAAAAAATTTTTTCTGCGCCATATCGTTTCGGAATATTTTGCAAAGACGGTTTTTTTTTAAATTTTAAGTTTGTCAAAAGATATCTCCTAAACTTTGAGTCGTACAAAAAAAGAAACAAAATGTTGTCTGTAGAACAAACAATTCCCTATAAGCTGGTATTTTTGTTTTATTGCTACGACGCTCCGTTCATGTACCTATTATCACAATTTAAAAGAAAAAATCAGTTTAAAAAACTTCGAAAAACTTTCCAGGTAAATCTACCAAATGACCGCACTACAAAAAAGATCACAACTTTTTAATAGGTAAACTTTTTTATTTATATTTTAAGCTAAGCATTCCACTTTTAATAATTAAATTTCATGCGGTCTTGTAGAAGTCCTACGTATACAGTGTTTTTAACTCCCTGGGAACTCTACTAAACTGCAAATTTCGAAAACTTTTTTATGGAAAGGCTTCATTCAAGATTTTAACTAATTCAAATTTTGTTTTTACTTTACTTATCAATAAAATAGATTCTAAGAACTAAATGTTTTATCTGCACCGCTTCATTTAACGCGTATTGAGTTATTTTGCAATTATTTACTTTGCGCTCGTTACCCATAGAAAAACTTCTCTCGAGCATTAAGAAAAGAAACAAAAACATTGCAAGGAATAAACAGAAAATACCAACACACTTGCAATAAATTCAAAATCTAATTACGTGCACCATTTAATACCAAAACGCAGAACGTGAGCAGTTTCTTACGTCGATGAGAAGATACAACTAAAGAAGGGGAGCACACCAAATAGAAATACAAAAACGAAATATAGAAAACAAAGAAAAAAGTGTTTAATAAAACTTTGCAAACGTTAGAAAAGAAAAAGATATTCCTGAAAAAAAGTTAAAATTTTGGGGAAAAATATGGCGGAAGGATAAAAAGCATAGTTCAATAGTTTATGAGCTCTAAGGTAGAAAATAACTTTAGATGAAAAAAAAAAAACTTTAGCCCCTTGAAAATGTTGCCAGTGCCACAATAGTACTTTAACCATTTTCATTTTACGAGAGAACGCAGCAACAATTTGAAGTCTTTTCAGTTTTGTCCACTTGATGCTGTTTGTGGCAAATACTGCACGCTGCGTGCAGTACATAAGTTGCAGCATCTAGTGCCTTAAGTGATTCTAATAGCATTGGCAATGCTAAACAACCCTACTAGCTAGCATGATTTACCACAAATTACATACACAAGGGTCCCCCATTCGGAAAATAGGATAATGGTGCACAAGTTAGTTATGAGTTTGCAATAGAGATCTGCAAAATTCTTCTTGGTGATAATAACTCTTCAAAGGCTATAACCAATATATATCAAACTTGTTCTTGGTCAAAATAAAAATCAAGACTAGCATTTAGTCTAAGTCACTATAAAAAAAGGAACTACACGTCATTTAGAATATTAAAACATCTCTCAATAATGAGTTTGGAACCATAAGGATCAAATTTTTCAAAAAGATGTTGCGTAATCAACTCTCTCCTTGTGGCAATTTTTTCAATTAATACACCGGCACACAAAAAAAAAATAAAGTGACTTGTACATTTGGCATCAAATAGCCACAATCTTTTTTATCAAACTATACCTTCAAAATTTTCCATAATTTTGATTGTATGGCAGGTATGACGCCCTAATTCACATGTTTCTTCCGCATAATTTGCACTGACCATCTAGAAAGTCTGCGCGAAATTTGTTAGCAATTGCATGTATGGAAAGTGCGACGCCCTCACTATTGTAAATTTTTTTGATATACACACATTTTGCTCATCAGTTATTAATTAGAATATTTTAAAATATAAATGACCAAATTTGCATTCCAAGTCATCACTGACTTAATTTCCTACCAATCGTTTGCATACATAGCTGTTTCACTTTACTATTTGTGTGTTTGCATATCGTAGCTCATTCAAATCGATATAGCAATTGCAAAACTTAATTACAAAGACACAAAGTGCCGGCAACCATGTTGAATTTTCACAATAACACTCATGCACAAAGGATAAAATAGACACAGGCACACACAAACCAATTCCCTTATAAGTAAACGATTTCCCAGCAAACATTTTCAATCGCGGACAATATTTCAAAATTTTTGGGATGAATTCACAAATCTTCCACGAGAACTTTCCGCAATAAAAATTGTCCGCGAGTAACAGAGATTCTCTTTACACTTTTTTGGAAGATCATTGCAGTCAAACAATTCTTGTAACTCGCGACAAAACTTCGGCGCGATTAACAGAAGATTCTTTTATCACACATCTGGAAGATCATTTTAAGCCAAGCTTAAAGCTCTTCTAGGCGAATCAAAACAGAATCTCCTAAGACTCTTCTGGAAGATGGCTTAAAATCTACTTCTTCACGAATAACTTACAACTATTCCAGACGAGTTTCACACGATATATACGTAAGATAGCCGACTACGACATGACATCAGCTCCTGTAGTACAATCATTTTGAGAATAAAATGATGTTACCTGGAAAGTTTTGCGGGATTTTCGCAAATGAGTTATTTTATATATTTCCATGTGCTCTTTCAGAATTTTAACTTTGCTACCTCGAGTCGTGTTTGCTCGCGGCGCCACATTTACCTCCGCAACAATTTTGAGACCAGTTTTAAACCGATTGCGCAGGGCTATTTTTACTACGCCTTTGTCTTCCCTCTCAGTGGTTTTTCTCAAACGGCCACTTCCAGTGTTACGTAATAAACTCTCTGATTTCAAAATAACTTTCCAAAATTGTCATACGGAAGACTTCCCATATCAAATTTTACACGATATATCCACATTCCTTAAATTTTGCTTCTTTAATGCAATCATATCAATTTTTTTGCTTTCGATCAAAACCTTTTTTTTAAAATATCGTTGTTTTACCGCCAACAGATATGAAGTGAATAAAAAAAGGCGGAAAACCAACTATTTTAGCTAAAAATCGTTGTCGGCTTTTTTTTTTATAGTGAGTTTATTTCTGTGGTACATACTGACTCAATATTCCCCTGTTTTAGGTGTCATTTTTGTACCTTTTTAAGAAAAGTCTAAAAATGACCCACATGTGGGTATTGTAGAGGGTTAAAATTTTCTACAAAAATATTCCTCGCAATATTTTGCACAAGTTTTCTGAACACATGATACACCTCAGATGAAAGGGATCATATAGTTAAGTTCATCGACTAAGCACAAGAATGCGTTATTTCTGTTTTTTTTTTCATGTAAAGTGGATTAAAAAACTTCAAAAATCGATTGAAAAAAAATCTGACGTGCTGGAAAAAAACGACGAAACACGGGTATTTTTTTCAATAACTACTTTAAAAATTTTCGGGATTTTCACATGTCATTGTATCAGAAATGTATATCAAAATGATATCAAAAATGTATCAGCTGCTGATTTACAATATATGTTTATCTTTTTGATATATTTTTGATATCATTGAAAAATTTCGTCTGCGTGGCTTTAGTTATCAGACTCAAAATTGGTTATGTCAATTTTGTATCATCAAAATGATATCAAAGCATATACTTTTTTGAAATAATTTTTTGATATCATTTTGATATACGCATAGCATTGATATCCTATTTTTTATCAAAATCAAGTATGTCATTGACAAATTTTGGTTATCATTTTGATATATTTTTGATAAACTTTTCTTGATAGGGAACGGCATAATGCCAGCTACTCAGAAAATTTGCAGATTTTAAAAAATATTTTAAATTAAACATTTTAAAAAGGCAATATTTCTGAGGTCTGATGTTTTTTACGAATTATAAAACCAAACTTTTCTATATATCTTTAATAGCACCGACAGTGGCACAAGAATTTGCAACTTCTTATGAAATAATTTTTATATCACCATTTTATACTAATTACTTAGTTTAGGTTGAGAATGATTGCTGGGAATATGTATGAACTCACATATATACATACATTGCACTGAAACTTGAGCTTTTATATAGAAGCATATACTGTTTATCTGGATAACAGTGTCTACAAGTAGAAGCGTATATGGATATGTATGTAACGGAAGAGTCTTTACCACATCCGCTGCAAATGCTGTCACTTCCGCAGCTGCTAATACCACTAAACAAAAGTTTCCATGACTTTCAGCATTCTCAAGCTTATTTGGTTGTTATCAGACAACCCTTTTCTTTTCATACTTTTGCACTGACTGGGTTTTTGTGGCTGCATTTTCCAATTTAATTAGGAAGGGATATTCGTATAGAGTTTTCACGTTTAGAAAATTTTGATTGCGTTTGTTTTTTGAATTAGAACTATTTTATACAATTCGTTATATAATGCCACCGAATAGTACCATGTTATAAAAAAAATCCTAACAATTTACAAAAAAAATTTAAAATTTCGCCACTGTATAATTTTTTTTTTTTAATCAATGTATCCAACTTTGCTCCAAAGTGTCCTTTTAATTTGCTTTAAACACATTTGGTTAAAAAAATATCTACTTGCAGCAGCCCAAATGATATTCAAATGCAGTTTAATCACTTAACTCATTGCCAACCCATTAAGACATCTTGCACTTGGAAGCGATTTAATTTTCAGTTTTCATGTAAGTTTACGGTTTTTCGTTTCGCACACTTAAACTAAAATGTGTTTTGATTTTTAGACGTTATGGTAATGACTAAATCAACAAAATGCTAAATGTTTGCTATTTCGTGGTTAAGATATTGATTGTCCAATTCACTCGTTGCCATTATATTTACATTGCCTTGGTTTGTTATATTTGTTATTAAAGACGGCATTATTACTTGAACTGCTCTGAAGGCACTTATGATGTGTCACAATTGTTGATCAAATATAGGTCATTTATGATTGTTGAAACTGAGAAGCAAAAGTCAGATTTTATCGAAAGCGCTTGACGCCTCCCATGCAAACACAAACTAAATATGACATTCTTTAACAGAATCTTCTTCAAGTTTTTAAAGTACCCAAATACTGAAACGTAGATTGTCTAAGTCTTTTCATAATGAAATGTCAAAAAAACGATACAGATACTTCATGACAGTTTAATACGACTTAAACGTGATCTGCAAAAAAAAAAAAATATATTTTTAAAAGAAAATAAATTGTAAGAAATGTAATACTTTTGACCATCATTTACTACACTTTTTAAAATGAACTTTTCGACGTATAATATTTTTGCAGCATATTTCTTGCACTTGCCATAAATGTTATCTAACAAGGTAAACGAACCCATACTAAGAGTGTCACATAATTTTTGGTTAACCCTGATTAATTTGCAGTATTTTTATTCCCCCCATTTCATGCATTTTATCCTTCATATCAGCGTGAGTCTTTTAATATCCATAGTAACCAAAAGAAGCGAGTGGAGGACGATAGCGACGTGTTCAACGTGTAAAAGTTGTACGTGATATCATTGAAGTCCTGCTGAAAACAAGATATTTTATATTAAAGTTTTCAGCAGCACCACATACACGTGCACACTTTCTGAAATATGACATCAGGCAAAACGGTGTCATTTTTTATGTAGACGAGTCTATCAAGGAATGCAGCCTTTTAAAATAAAAAAATCATATAATGCGACGAACGTGTGACAGCGTTTTGAATTTATGCTTGATGGCTTAATGGTTTTCTTGAGTTATAATACTGAGTAAAAAGGAGAGTCTTTTTTCGAGGCTTCTAATAGTTGGAATGGCTTACAGTTTTCATTATAAACGTACAAACTTAAAAATCATCTGGAAATTGTATAATTCACAGCAAAATTTCAAACCATCCACGCCATTTATTGCTCAGCATTGTGTGATTTTAACAATGTTTACAATTGTGTGATTTTTAACGTTTGATGTTTAGAAATGCTTTCCAATTAACCGCCTGGGATTCTGGAAACAAAAAATAGTCATTAATACGTTTAAAAAAAGTCTATGCAGGAAATAAAAATTAGCAATTTAAAACTTTTTCTTTTTGCATATAAAACTTGCTACATAAACCAAAAATTGGCTTTTGTAGCAAATAGGAAATAAAAAATGGCATAACATGGCATAGGTATTAACACAAATTAGTTCATTAACCACAAGAATGTTTGATAAAAAACCATTTATTTCACCAACACGTGCTGTGGGTAATATGGACCACCAAAAAAAGAAGCCTAAAAAACAAATGTATTTGGGTCATTTCATCTCAAATCGTCCAGGCAGTATTTTTTTTTTTTGCATATTATTTTTTAATAGTTTCTACATGAGACATGTATTTTTTCCTTTTGCTTGATTTTGAGTTCTTACGTCGTGGGGACTTTTTTAAAATTCGTCTACAAACTCGATTTTGCGCTATTGTCGCATGTCAATTTTCATGGAAAATGTGATAACTTTGCGAAAAAACGTCCGATCTTCGTAATTTTTTGTATGTTTTTGGCTAAGAGGATCCTCTAAAAGAAAAAGATATGGTACAGGGTATATTTCAAAAAATAATTTTTATATCGTCATTTGAAAAAAAAAATCAAAAAATTTTTGATTTGAAAAATTTCCAATTGCAACAGTTTTTTTTTCTTCATATTTTTTTTTTAAATAGCCATACATATAAACAATATTATGTAACAGCCTCTATTAGCCCAAGTTCGTTGTTTGGGAATTATGATTTTCTGAAAAAACAGTCCCAATTATTTAGTAATTTTGGGCTTCATTCATGATATATGTTATCATTTCGTCAAAAGTAGCTCAATCGTTATGATATTTTGTCTGTCAACAGTCAAAGGTCCGTTCTAGAAGAAAAAATCATGAAGAGTAGTACATTTTTGGATGTTTTTTTTATAACCGTCTTTAAAATAGAAAATAATCAAATGACTTTTAGCCCAAAAATTTTAGCATTGCTACGATTTATCCATTCTTTATTACTGTTTTTGTATATCAATTTGTAAGTAGACAATTTTCAAAAGCTTTATTCATACTGTCTAGGTGGCAACCTAGCTATTGTTCAGCAAACAGATCGATTGCCCATCGATCGATAATGACTGCAAGCCAAAGAGAGGAACGACATGAAACCTAAAACAAGTCGGCTTTATAATATGAGCGAAAAGCTGAATGCGTCCCTTTCTCATCACGACTGCTGCAGAAGACAGATGACCGCCACCAACTTACGCTGCCTCTAATTGTTCGCACCATACATACATATATACATATGTTAGCATAAGCCATCATAAATAAAGTCAACCCTTTATAACGTGAACTCGAAGATTAAAAGTTTTTTAATTAAATAACCGCGCGAATATTTGGTCCTTCGAGCCGGATAATTTATATCTATTTGATTTGTTTGGTGCGGTCATCGTCATCATCATCTTGGATCATCATCATCACCTAATTATTATCATCATCATCATCTCATCTCCTCACCAACATTCATCAAGATCACCGTCATTTGAGTGCAGCAGCAAGTGTTCGTTTTTGGCATAAACGCATCCCAAAACAAATAAAATTTACACCACTGTGCGTATTGGAATCTGCGAGGGATTTTTTCTCATAAAAAAAGGTCAGTTTCCGTTGAAATTAAACTCATATATATATATAATATATATATACCGGCTATGGTATATACTCAAGAGTCCACCATATAAATTCGTATACATTTCCATAAAAACATCTAACCGTATGTATATACATATATATGTATTTACTTTTGCTATAAGCATTTACATACGTACATATTTTTTTTCCGTGCTTTGCACATATTCTACTGTACATAGTACGTACTAACATATTACATACATACATATATTTCTAATCACACAGTGTTGTGCACATTTCTCTACGCGTACTTTATTCGATACTTTTGAAATTTTCTCAACTTTCAGGATTGCTTTAGAAATTCAGTAAAATCTGTTATATTACTTGGTGATAAAATTGGGAAATCAAAAGTGTCGATTTAAGTGTTTCGTAAAACTTAAAATTTTAACACATTTTACATCGTGTAAATTCTTGTGTATCAAGAAATTTTTTAAATATTTTACATAACCGGTATGCAAGTTTATATTTAATTTCCCCCCACTTATACTTATATACTATTAACCCATTGTGAGCCCAAGGGACAAAATTATAAAATTTTGTAAAATAAAATAATTGTAAGAACCAAAATAACCAAAAGTGAAAAAAGTGCGCGATATTGTGAAAAATAAAATAAAATTCGTCTAAAGAGAAAAAAAAAGAATAAGAGAATAAATATTACAATAAAAAAAAAAAAAAGTGAAAAGTGTGTGGAAATACGATTCAAAGATCGATTTTGTTCGTGAACTTTGGACCAGATCAACGAAAAATCAGCGGATATTTCTGGACTTCGCCATTTTCAAAGATTTCAAATTGATTTTTTCGTGAAGCAGCGGAATTCAGGAAACCGCCATCTTAATCTGAACTCAATTTTCTCAGCCTTCTTTCTTTGGATTTTACAATTCTCATGCAGCCTCCAAAAAACTCTGATCATCGGTTTTAGCAGTAATAACAGTGTTTTTCATTTTTTTTTAAATTCTATTGTGAAAATTGTATTGAATTTAACATATCATATTTAAATCTCAGTAATTTGGTTTTATTTCATCCAAATTTAAATCACCAACCATTTTGTAGTATTAACCCATTTAAACCAAATATCAAACAAAGTTCAAATCTTTCTCAGGTTTTTTTTACACATCTCGCAGACATTTCAACACTTTTTATAATTTTGTCTTCATCCTAAAATTGAATTCGGTTCGCGGTTTATTTCGTTACCAAAATAAATAATTTTTACTTGGATAAAAAAAAAAAATAAGATTTCTTCCCCGCTCTTAATTCGAAAATAAATTTTTGGCGGCTTAACCCTTCATTGCCCAGAGTTACGATTTTTTTTTCTCACTTCTTCGAATCCTCGATTTCGATTTCTAGTTTTTTCTCTCTGAACTTTACAAACCTAATCTCAATAAAAAATGGCTTGTATCCAACATTTCGTACGATTATCAGATGAGTTAGTCGAATATGTAGCATATTTTGAAACAATACCGGACGCGGATCATACGGTCACAAACTTAAAAATCGAACAGGCAGAATTCGAAGATACTTGGAGGAAAGTTAAATCATCTTATGACGCATGTCTATTGCATTTTTCGAAACCAAGACGTTCTAAATCGAAAGACACCCGAGGTGAAAAGGAAGATGACGCGGATAAGGGAAAGTTAAAAATTGATGAAACGGAAACGGTAATCGATGTTGTAGCTATCAAATCTAAGTATAGGGAATCACATCGGGCGTTTGTGCGTTGTCTATCTCAAATAACCGAATTTATAACAAAATTAAGTCCAAAACCTGAACCCAACGTTTCTCCACCTGTTCCAAATAAAGAAACTCATCAGTCTTCAAATGTCCACGTCCCTCCATGTGATATAGATCCATTCTCGGGTGATTACCTTTCTTGGCCTACTTTTAGAGATCTTTTTACAGCTATTTATATAAATAATACTCGTCTAAGTAAAGTCGAAGTCTTATATCACCTTTTACAAAAAACGAGAGGGGAGGCAAAAGAAATTGTTCAGAAGGTGCCTTTAACTAACGAAGGTTTTTCTCTAGCTTGGGAAAATTTGAAAACACAGTTCGAGAATCCTCGTATTCTCATTAATAATCAACTTAAGGTTCTTTTTAACCTAAAACGGATAACCAACGAATCTGGTGCGGCGCTTAAAACCCTTCAACGTGAAATAAATAATTCAATTTCTGTTCTTGAACTACACCAAATTGAAATCACTAATTGGGACCCCATAATTGTTTATCTCTGTTCCACTAGGCTTCCTGAGGTCACTTTATCCTTATGGGAGCAGTCCATAAGTCGAAACTCTGATATCCCGAAATGGAAAGATATGGATCAATTTTTAACTGATAGATACCATACGCTAGAAACAGTTTTAGATATTCGTGCTCCAATCTCAGAGTCTAGGTCTCAATCGAATACAAAAAATTTTAGTTCAGCACAATCTCAATCAACAAATAAATTTAAACCAGTTAAAACTTTTCATTCAAAGCTTAATAATACCTCTTCCTGTAAACTTTGTAAGGGATCACATCCTTTAAGATTATGTTCTCGATTTTTACAAATGAATATTAGTAATAGAATTTCAACCATAAAGAGGTTAAACTGTTGCCTTAATTGTTTAGCAGTTGTTCATCAGATTAAAGACTGCCAAAGTGCTCACAACTGTTTTGTGTGTAAAAAACGACACAATACCTTACTCCATTTAGAATCCAATCAAAAGACAAACACTTCCAATTATCAAAATCAATCGAAAGGTGCATATAACCAAAATCATAGCTCCAATTCTAATGCTAACTATCCATATTCAGATTCTAATAAGGCTATCACAACCAACCCAGCGCAATCGTCTGGAACCTTAATACAGTCCACTTTACCAAGTACATCGAAGAATGCACAATTGAATTCTCAAAATTCAACCAATTTGCAAAACTTTTTCGTATCGACACCCAAAAATGTTTTATTAGGCACTGCCATAATAAATATAATTCACCTAGAAGTCGTTTACACAATTCGAGCGTTAATTGACCCTGCGTCTGAAGGGACTTTTTTGTCGGAACGTCTTCGTAATCGTCTGCAATTACCTTTCAAATCTATCAATGCTCAGGTGTCAGGGCTAAACGATTCTGTAAGCGCACAGACAAACAAATTGTGCAATCTTACAATCGGCTCACCTTTAGATTCGTCAATCCAACTTTCTATTAACGCTCTTATCTTGCCAAACCTAACAGGAAATTTACCTTCATTCAATATTGATCCCCGTGGCATTGGCGAGATACCCGATATTATCTTAGCAGATCCAAATTTTTACCAAAGTTCTCAAGTAGACTTGTTGATAGGGGGTGACCTATACCCTACAGTTTTGCGGAGCGGTATTTTAAGAAATGTGTTAGGATCCTTAGTAGCACAAGAAACCATTTTCGGGTGGATCTTGACAGGTCCTGTAACTTGTTCTTATAACGCATCTAAAATCTCATCATTTTTTACTGAAATCTCTCTCGACAAACAGATAGAAAAATTTTGGGAAACTGAAGAGATTCCCAAAACTAAGCCTTTATCTGCCGCAGATACCTATTGCGAGGATTTGTTTAAAAGCACCACATACCGTAATTCTGACGGTCGATATGTAGTCAAATTACCATTTAAATCGGAATTTAGCGGTGAAATGTCATTAGGTCCGTCCAGACATATAGCTTTAAGCCAATTTCAGAGGAATGAGCGTAGTCTGTGTAGGAAACCTGAACTCAAACTAGAATATGATCGAGTGATAAAAGAATATCTAATCCTAAACCATATGGAAGAAGTCAGTACCGATCGAGTAATGAATACACCCACTTTTTATCTCCCTCATCATGCTATATTTAAACCTGATCGTAAAACAACCAAAGTAAGGGTAGTTTTTAACGCATCAAGCCAATCGGCAAATGGCCTTAGTCTAAACGACATTTTACATACTGGTCCTGTCTTACAGGCAGATCTCACTACTCTTATCCTCAAATGGAGATTTTTCAAGTACGTATTCAATGCAGACATTGAAAAAATGTACCGCCAAATTCTTGTAAATTCGTCTGATGCATCTTATCAAAGAATAGTTTTTCGAGACTCTCCAGAAGAAGTAATTCGTGACTTCGAATTAAAAACAGTCACTTTCGGCGTGAATTGCGCTCCTTACCTTGCGATTAGGACGCTTTTACAACTTTCAGAAGACGTTAGCAAATCTCATCCCCTGGCTTCTACAATTTTGCGTCACTACATGTACGTAGATGATGTATTAGCAGGAGCACATGAGTTAACAGGTGCTCAAGAGGCTAAAAATCAACTTATTGAAGTTTTGAGATCCGCCGGTTTCATCCTTAAAAAGTGGACCTCAAATCTAAAAGATATTATCCAAGATCTACCCTCAAGTGATCTTCTCGATTCTGAGTTCCTAGAACTTGATGACAAAAGTACTGCAAAAATGTTAGGAATATCTTGGAATGCTAAAACTGATTCCTTCTATTTTAGTACACAGCCTCTTGAAGTGAAAGCTTCTTATACAAAAAGGGAAGTTTTGTCTATTATCGCAAAACTTTTCGATCCCGCCGGCTGGTTAGCTCCAGTTATTATTACGGCTAAAATCATTATGCAAAAAATTTGGCTTGAAAAAACGGAATGGGATGAAACCCTTAAGCCATTAACTCTTCACCATTGGCAGACATTTGTTTCCAATTATCGATCATTCAACCATATTAAGGTCCCTAGATGGATAGATTTTCAAATAAATTCTTCTGTTGAGTTCCATGCGTTTTGCGACGCCTCCGAAAAGGCGTACGCAGCAGCCATATATATTCGCATTGAAAATGCTGATGGCTCAGTCTATTCACATTTACTTGTAGCTAAGTCAAAAGTTGCCCCAGTGAAGACCATTTCTTTACCAAGATTAGAATTATGTGGTGCTGAATTACTGTCTAATTTATTTGAGTCCATAATTCCTCAGTTTGAGCTTAAACCTTACAATAGCTATTTTTGGACCGACTCCACTATAGTATTGGCTTGGTTAAACAAGCCACCGTGTACCTGGTCTACATTTGTTGCCAATAGGGTCTCAAAAATTAATCTCAAAGTTGGGTGTGAAAACTGGGCACATGTAGAATCTCAACAAAATCCTGCCGATCTAGCAACCCGGGGGCTATCCCCTAAAGACCTTAGTTCTAATAACTTATGGTGGCATGGACCCACCTGGCTCTTGACCGAAAAATCGTTATGGCCAACAAGTCAACCTACGGCAGATCTAGAGACGTCAATCGAAATTAAATCAGTAAAAGTAAATTTTGCTAGCTCGTCATGTAGTGAAGATATATTAGAAAGATATTCATCATTAGACAAGGCGTATAGAGTAATCTCATATATTTTTCGATTTTTTAGACATACAAACCCAAAATTTCGATCACTCCGACTCAGTTGCAATTCCGAAAAAGTTACGTCAGATGAAATAAAGTTTGTGAAAATTCGTTTAATTAAGCTAACTCAAGCACAAAGTTTCCCTAAGGAATATCATTCGTTAGTGAACAAAGTACCAATCGATCAAAAAAGCACTATTTTAAACCTGAATCCCTTCCTTGATAAAGACGAAATCATTAGAATCAATGGCAGGCTAGCTGCTGCAAATGCCCTTACGTATAATGAACGGCACCCTGTTATTCTACCTTACAAAAGTCGCTTAGCAAAGTTACTAGTGCAATTTACACATAAAATATCGCTCCATGGGGGAAACCAGTTAGTTCTTCGACTAATAAGACAGGAGTTTTGGATTATTAAAGCTAAAAATTTGATCAAAACTTGCATTAATAATTGCACAATTTGCGTCATCCATCGCAAGAAATATCAAACCCAATTAATGGCTGCCTTACCCCCTGAAAGAACTTTTATTTCAAGACCTTTCACTTATACTGGTATGGATTTCGCTGGTCCTTTTGAAATTAAAAATTTCACAGGTAGGGCGTGCCGTATTACAAAGGGCTATGTCTGTATTTTTGTTTGTTTCTCTTGTAAAGCAATTCACTTGGAACCTACAAGCGACCTATCGAGCTCCGCTTTTCTAGCAGCGTTTGACAGATTTGTTTCTCGTCGCGGTTGCCCCTTAAAACTATACTCCGACAATGGAACCAATTTCGTAGGCGCAGAAAAGTCACTCAGGAAAGATTTTAATGAATTTTTAACTCAATCTCAAGACAAGGTTTTAGCAAAATATGGGTTTCAAAATATATCGTGGCATTTTATGCCACCAGGTGCACCACACATGGGAGGTCTATGGGAAGCCGGGGTTAAAAGCTTCAAAACTCATTTAAAAAAGGTCGCAGCTGACACTAAGTTCACCTTTGAGGAATTTGCAACCCTGTTATCGCGTATCGAGGCATGTTTAAATTCACGTCCTTTAAGTCCCCAATCGGAAAATCCATCTGATCTTAGTCCGCTTACTCCCGGGCATTTCTTGGTGGGCGGCACGTTACTATCTCCAGCTCAGCCTGAAAGATCAAATACTAAGATTTCATACTTAAATCGGTGGCAAAAACTGAAGGCATTGTACCAAATTTTCTGTACACGATGGAAAAACGAGTATTTGCTTGAACTACAAAAACGCTATAAATGGAAAAACCCTCAAGAGAACGTCTGTGAAAACAATATGGTCGTGGTACGTAACGAAAATCTTTGTCCCACGGAATGGCGCTTAGGCCGCGTGATCAAATTACACACCGGGTCCGATAACCGAGTTCGTGTCGTCGATATAAAAACTCAAAAAGGTATCATAACTCGGCCTATCACTAAATTGATTGTCCTTCCAAATACACAGTAACTAAAATACACGTATGTTTCAATCCAAGCCGGTTATTAGTAGTCTCACGTGACCGCTAATCCCAGTCGCGGGTCTTTTTTTATACAAATTAGGCTCATTACATCACACGCGGTTATTAGTAATCTGACGTGACTACTAATCCCAGCCGCGAACTTTCTCCGAAACAAAAATAGGCTCCTATCTAACTCTACCATATTAAGTACTTATTTTTCCCAAAATTTCAGACTATTTATTTTACTTTTTTCTAAGAGCTTGCCCGGAGCTCCGCGTCTACCATCCGCAAGCATGTGAGAGTGGGATCCGAGACCTAAAATTTCAACTGAGCCTAACCAGCGTGGTGGGTGAACAGTTCGGCTTCAAGCCAGAACTTGCGAAAATGTGGCCAGTCCACAAATCTTAAAATTGTCGTCTCCTCCACATGAGCGGTTTAATATCTCGCCTTCAGAGATACTCATCTGAGCCTAACCAACCGGGCTGGTAGGTAAAATTTTCCAGTTGCCTGCTGGAAAGTGAGAGCATAGCTCAAACTCAGTTATAAATCTCTATGATCTGGTAGCAATCAGTCCAGTAAACAATTTTGAATCTGTTTGTGGTTGTCACTTAATGTCTCATGACCATCAATCACTTCACCTATATTTTATTTTCCTTTATATAGAAACATGTTAGTGTCATCTAGCTCAATGCGATCCTACACATGCATCCTATGCTTTCAATGGCACGGGCTTCGTAGCTGCAGGAGGTTCCTCAGCTTAAATGTGGAAGAACGGTGGGATTTACTTTTACCGCGAGGTATTTGCACCAACTGTCTCGCATATTCGCATAGCAGCCGTCGTTGCAATAACAATGCCCGTTGCCACCTTTGTGGTCAAAGTCACCACACTCTACTACATACCAGTAGGCTGGTCAGGATCCAATCTCGTGATGAGTATTTAGCACAGAGGGCCGAAACGCATACCACGCCAACCGAGGTAATCCTTCGACCAACAGCCATGGTCATTATCAGAAGCGAAGGCTGTGAATGGAAGATAAGGGCAATGCTCAGTCCTGGGGAGGAGACCTGGATCCACAATAGTATTGCTAAGAGGTTACATTTACGTCCTACTTGGTCCCGAGACCATCCGGCTGTCCACTGCTCGCTTTTGTCTCAAGTTGATCCCAAATCAAAATTTGAACTGATAGCACGAATAAATTATGACGATCAGCCCGTTCACCCCGCAATATCAGCGTCAGCGAAATCAGCAGACAGCTTCAAAAATATCGTGTTAGCAGATCCGAAATTTTATTTAAGTGCCCCGATTGGACTGGTGCTTGGGGCCGATGTATACCACTGGCTCATCCAACCTGGTACCATTCAACAGTCTGGGCAGCCGTTGGCTCAGTCATCAATTTTCGGTTATGTTCTATCTGGGCCGTGCAGCTTACATTAACCCAAAAGTTCTTATAAGTTTTTACCTTTTACCTCTTTGTACATTTCATTTCTTCCATTACTTAAACATATTCACACATCTCTATTTATGTTCATAATAACACTAGTCTAAGGTCAATGAATTCTAGTTGAATAAACAAAAAAAAAACACACGAATAACCAAAAATCTTTTGTTTTTTTAACATATGCATAATACTTATCATTAGAAACATTCTAACTCGTTTTTTTCTTTCTTTCATATATCGGACATGGAGTGTATTGCAGGGAATCCTGCAAGGCGGGCGGCAATGTCTAGGTGGCAACCTAGCTATTGTTCAGCAAACAGATCGATTGCCCATCGATCGATAATGACTGCAAGCCAAAGAGAGGAACGACATGAAACCTAAAACAAGTCGGCTTTATAATATGAGCGAAAAGCTGAATGCGTCCCTTTCTCATCACGACTGCTGCAGAAGACAGATGACCGCCACCAACTTACGCTGCCTCTAATTGTTCGCACCATACATACATATATACATATGTTAGCATAAGCCATCATAAATAAAGTCAACCCTTTATAACGTGAACTCGAAGATTAAAAGTTTTTTAATTAAATAACCGCGCGAATACATACCTTAATTTTGTTTTTTATTCAATATTATTTTTCAAACTCCATGCAAGTAGGTACATTTATTCGAGTAATTTGATTATTGCTGCAACATTGTTCCACTGGGTCTTCTTGGTCTTTCTGAACTTTTGTACGTCACGAGCTTCAAGTAATTTGACAGCCACATTTGGAGTATGCTTCTGAAAATTGTCTACTTACAAATTGATATTCAAAAACAGTAATAAAGAATGGACAAATCGTAGCAATGCTAAAATTTTTAGGCTAAAAGTCATTTGATTTTTTTTCTATTTTAAAGACGGTAATAAAAAAAACATCCAAAAATGTACTACACTTCATGATTTTGTCTTCTAGAACGGATCTTTGACTGTTGACAGACAAAATATCATAACGATTAATCTACTTTTGACGAAATGATAACATATATCATGAATGAAGCCCAAAATTACTAAACAATTGGGACTGTTTTTTCAAAAAATTATAATTCCCAAACAACGAATTTGGGCTAATAGAGGCTGTTACATAATATTGTTTATATGTATGGCTATTTAAAAAAAAATATGAAGAAAAAAAATACTGATGCAATTGGAAATTTTTCAAGTCAAAAATTTGTTGATTTTTTTTTTTTTCAAATGACGATATAAAAATTATTTTTTGAAATATACCCTGTATCATATTTTTCTTCTTTTAGAGAAACCTCTTAGCTACAAACATACCAAAAATTACGAAGAACGGACGTTTTTTCGCAAAGTTATCACATTTTCCGTGAAAATTGACATGCGACAATAGCGCAAAATCGAGTTTGTAGACGAATTTTAAAAAATTCCCCACGACGACAGAACTCAAAATCAAGCAAAAGGAAAAAATACGGGTCTCATCGATTTCAATGTAAGAACTATTAAAAAAATAATATGCAAAAAATAAATACTGCCTGGACGATTTGAGATGAAATGACCCATGTGTAATCTGGCGTTCTTGTAGTTATGAAAAATGTGAAGAATGCGGAAGTGACATTTTTATATGCAACTTCTGTTCCAAATGAACATGTGGGGCAATATGGACTATATAGAAGTACATAAAGCTAGCTATGCAGGTGTGACGAATTTCGATGTTTTTTGGTTGGGAATTTCGAGCTATTTTCGCTTTTTTAAGCTGTCTGGGAAATTTTCCATTATCCGAAATAGTGGAAAAATTGTTCTGCATAGGTAAATTTTTTTTTTTCAGCCAGACTTTGTGACTTTTATGGAAAATATCTTTGACTGAAGACTTACTTAAGTTTCTTCTGGTTATATTTCGCAAAATTGAATATTATGGTCTAATATAAGTATTTTATTTTATTCGTTTATTAAACTTTTTGTATAACGTCAGTTGTATATTTTCCTTCGTTTACAGTCTGTTAAATAAGAGCGTGGTCATTGTTGTGAGAAAATGAAAATGCCCATTGCGAAAATTCTTTTTAATATTGATTTATTTGATCGAAAACTTCAATGCAAATACATTAATAGCAGGTCCAATCACCCCCAGCATCAATTATAGCTTGACATCTTCGCGACATACTTTGAACAAGATTTTGCGCATACTCTTCTGAAAACGACCTCCAAATTTTGTGAATGCGTCGAACCAGCTGTTTCAAGTTTGTTGGTGGGTGTGGTCCAGGCATGCCTGATGATAGGAAAGGCCCAAAAAGAGGATTCATCAGTGAAGATAACGTTGCCCCAGTCACGATCCAAATTGTCTTTGGCCCATTCAAGACGTTTTTGGACATGTTTTTCACTAAGCATCGGTTTTTGCAAAGTACTTCGGTATTTCACACTATTTGCAATCAAATGATTACGAATAGTTCCGTGGGAGATATTCAAACCTTTTTGGGACAATTTCGAAGCACCTTCACGCAAAGTTAATGTTGGATTTTTCGAAAATAGAGCACAGATCAGTTTTTCCTGTTTTTCCGTCACTACACCGACAGACCCGCGATTTGGAAAGTCATCGACATTTTTTACTTCTTTGAAGCGATTCACCCACTTACTCACAAACTGTTTCGACTTTTGCATATACTTCGCAGCCGCCGCTTGGGTCATTTTGGGGCCTTTGGGGTGCAAACACAAAAAAACGGCTTCAAAGCGCGACGCGTACGCGGTACTCATTTTGGAAAAATGCTGAGAACGCATTGAAAACAGTGGTCAGCTGATTCACTTTCACGAAGCATGAAGGACAATACTGCCCTCTGTGTGAGAAAAAAAAATTACAGCATTATACTTTACCGATCGCGAGTAATCGTGACCACGCTCTTATTTAACAGACTGTAAAAGATTCAGGTCAATTTTTTTATGAAATCGAATAACAAGTATATTTTCAGTAAAGCTCACAAAATCAAATAATTTCAAACACACAGAAAAAACTGAAGACTCGCTCGCAATAAATTAAGTTCAATATTGAAAGAAAACATTTAGAAGAAGAAAATTGATTGAAAACAATAATAACAAGTAAGGGTGATATTTTTGGCATTACCAAAAATTTGTTTTGAAGTAAAATTTATTTGAATGGAACAAAAAGATTGCATCGCCCTCTTTTCCAAACTTACGTGTATAAAGTTTTTGTGCAAAAGCTACTCTAACTTTCCTTAGAACTGATATGAAATTTTTAAATGTTAAAAATGTTTTTTTAATTTTTTTCAGTATAAATGTTTAATATCGAAAAAAATAAAAAGTGAAAATCTACGTTATTCTTTAATTTGTAAAGGTTCAGACATGGCTGGCTTAAAAGTGCAGATTACAGAAAGACAACTAATCCACCATAATTCGCATTAATATTTACTAAGAATTTATGATAAGAACGAGTTAAATAATAACCAAAAGCATATGGAAAAAAGGACGACTCCCCCTAACAAGAAGCAAAACTTTTAAAATGCTATATACGTATACATAGAGACGTTATTCCACACATTCAATTTTTGTTTTTAAATATCTTACCGAAAGATTGATAGCAATGCTTATCTGTAATTATATGTTTAGAATTTAGTCAAATTTTGGCCAGAAGATGCTAAACATTCCATGCAAACATATTCTTCAAAACGTTATACTTACAGGGTAAATCAAAACTGTGTACTTACTTTTTGCAATGCAAAGTATAACAACTTTTTAATTATGTGTATAAAAGTTTCATAGTTTGTCTCCATATTTTGTTTTAGCCAAATTATTTGTTTTATAGTAAAATTAAATTTTTGCACACAATTTGCTTTCGTCAATAAATGTGTCAATTCAATATTGCCATAAATTTATAAGCCCAATATCGTTCATTTATTGCTGTTTTCGTTGTTCGTGCTCATGACTATAAAGTATAATTCAATTTTTATTGAAGGCTAAAACATATTTTCTTTTCCACATTATTAAAAGCTGCTTTATGACTTTATAAAAATATATACTACAAAAATATGAACTATAAAGTTTAAAATTCTCTTTAAAAAAACTTACAATTTAAAAAATTAATCGCAATTGAATAATATCTGAATAAAATTTGTTTTTTTTTTTTTTAATTTCTAAAGCTCAAAGTGGAACGCTCAACGTTTTATTAGCCTTTTTTCCTTCTTACTATATACAAATATACTAATTCCAAATATCCAGTTAATCCGCTTAGCTGCTCAATCTCTGATTCGTGTTTTCATTACTGCATGATATCCTTTTTCACAGCACGTTTATTTCTCTACTACTATTCGTTAGTTAAGCTACGTTTCGCAACAAACTTGCAAATCCTTTAGTAGAGGAACAGAATGATGTTTTTATTCCGTTTTTTACACACCTTGATTTATTTGCTACTCGATTCATTTTTAGAAGTTTTTTTATTTCTGAAAATTGATTTATTCAAGCAGATGGAAAATAAAATACTTCAGATGAATTTAACAAATTTAATACGTTTCTCTTTCTTAAATTGAATCAAATTTAATGTTACTGAAGAATTTCATTTGTGATAGACCCTTTCAGAAAAGTAACAAACGCGTCATTGTTTAGAGCAATTTCAGAAACATGTAAGTATAGGTGACTTAGTTGCGACACATTTTGTAAATAGATAAACACTGAAATTATAAAAATAAAGTTTTGTTACTAAGGGGTGAGGGGATTGTACGTTTTGTTACGTTGCCGGAGAGGGAGGGGGCTCAAAATTGGTCGAAAAATGCGTTACATAATATGCGAAGGGCCCCTAATTAGATACAAATCAAGAAGTATTGTTAATCGTGAAAGATTGTTTATAAGCGCTTAAAATAACATCCGTAATGGTAATTTAATTCTTAATTATAATAAATGCTGCAACTACTATGTCTTCTATTACGAAATTAAAATAATTCATAAAATAGCATCAATTCCGAAAAAAAATTAATATATGCAACAGGTCATTCAATAAGTCCGTAGGATAAGTAAGAAAAAAACAAAATTTTGACAAAACTCGATTTTATTATTTAACATAGTTGCCTTCGAGGGCGATACAACGAGTATAGCGATTTTCCAACTTTTCGATACCACTTTTATGTTACGATTTCTCTTTTTCGTCAAAATAGGCCTCAGCTGATTGTCTTTTGGATTCTGGTGTGTAAAAGTGAAGCCATGTTTCATCGATTGTCACATATTGACGATAGAATTCAATTTTATTGTGGTTTTACAGCGATTTAACACTCCTCTGAAGCAACAATTCGTTTTTGTTTTAGTCGACTGTGTGCTCACGCGGCAGCCACTTACAAAGAGCTTTTGCATATCCAAATGTTCGTGTAAAATGGTAAAAACACTACCATTTGATATCTCTACAATGTCAGCTAGCTCGAGCTTCTTCAATTTGCAATCATTCATAACCAATTTGTGCATTTTTTTAATGTTTTCTGGAATAACAGCCTAATTTGGGAGTCACAGCGCTTTGCATCATTTGTGCTGGTACCATGTTTAAATTCAGCAATCCATTTGTATCGATGGAGCAGAGTTCGGATAATGTTTATCAAGACATTGTTTGGTTTCCACTGTATTTTTTTCATCAAAAAGCAATGCTTTATCAAAACTCGAAGTTCACTTTTTTTTTTTTTACTAACAAAAGTTGCTTCACACTAAATGCTATAACTCACGAATCAATAGTCCGATTGCTGTCAAATTTATACACGTATCGTTTAAAGGTTAGTACTAAATGAAAATCATATGAAACAAATTACAGTAATGCCATCTATGTGTCATCCTACGGACTTATTGAATGACCTGTTATAAAAAAAACAACTTCTTGTGTATAAAATGATAGTATTACTATTTCATACAAAAATGTAAAGGAAACTGCCTTCACTCGGTGTTTCCCAGCATACCAAAGTTCTGTAAAACTATAAGAAATTCAAGAAGTGAGGTTGTTTAAGATAGTCATGCATGAAAAAGTGTTTGAACAAATGGATCGAAAAACTGAGTACACGTACATATGCAGAATCCTTGCATTTTTTTTTTTTGAATTTGAATTTGAAAGATAAAAACCACAAATTTTAAATGCCTACCAGATTTTATGATAAAAATTACACATCTTTAAAATTTGGAAAAAAAAAAGTTTTTTTTTAAGTTTTCGATTAGGATACCTCAAAATCTAGTGTTGGTAGAGCGGTTCTGTGATAAGATTCAGATTCAGGATCAAAACTTCATTGGAAATGAGTACGTTTATGTCTACAAATGAAGCAAAACACGCCAAGTGTACCAGCTAAAAATTTTTTTGTCTCCGATTTCGCTTAAATTTACAATATGGTAGTTCCAATGTGCAAGAACAATAATCTGGGAGGATTCGGTCCTCGTACCATTTGTTGTTAAAATACAAGTTGTTATAGTTGGCGTTTTTGTCATTTTCATGAAAAGGGTGTTTTTTAAAAAATTTAAAGCTTACACTAAAGTTTGTAAATTGAAATACCTAAGTAACTGGTCCCATTTATTTTTAAGTGTCCTTTTTATAGGAAAATATTACTTGGTGAAAACAATTTTTTTTTCACCAAAATTTTTTAAACTTAAAAATACTTTTGAATTTTTTTTAAAAAACCTTGCTTGTAACAAAATTTGGTCAACAAAAGTTTACTCGGATCTGACGCTGCGGGGTGAAAATATGGGCCAAAATAAAAGAACATTTCGCTCAGTTTGTTCAAATTGGCTCTAGTTTTCGAGAAAAGGCCGCTTGAATTTTGCACCTTGGACTATGAGGTTTTTTCAATATATTTCGTAAGTTAACTGAGTTTTATTGCATTTAGTGGTGGGGTTTTGTTTGTCTAATCCGTATCTACTCTTTTACTACCAAATCAGTATTTTTGGATGCACTTTTGGCAAGTTAAAGCACAAAATTCCCAACAAAGTGATATTTTTCGCCTTTTATGACATTCGGCTCAATAGTAATCACCCGAGTGGTGGATTTATGCCTTTTAACCTATAGCTGAGATCCATACGAACACTTTGATATAATATATGTGGCATATGGGCAAAAATTTCTCAAGTCAGCCACCTAAGAAATTAAACGTAAAAAAGGCTTTAACAAAATGATGTTTTATAACAACTAGTAAAGATTTTGTAAAAATGTTTTTTTTTAAAGATATTTAGCATAGGTCGGAAAATAAAATGTTGTTTTTGATTTGTAAAAAATGTTTCATTTATTATTGAAAATCATTATTTCAAATAGGTACATAAAAATAAAGCAACTTATTCGCCTCTGAGAAAACTGTCTAAAATAGGTAAGCACTCTTCACTTGTCACAACCATATTCCAGAAAAAAATTGGGGTAATCGATATTGGTTCAGAAGTTATTAGCAATATAGTGATGTCGTGCAAGTCTTTTTTCAGCATTAGAGAAAAACAAGGCATCCTGCGAAAAAAGTGTATATGGCATAAAATGCTTAGAATTATCTAAGGAATACATGTGAGTTTTTTTGGAACATAAAAAATTTTTTTTCGGACCTTTCGAAAAATTATAAAATGTCTCAGAAAATTCTGAAAAAATTCACACATATTCCTTAAATAATTCTAAGCATTTTATGCCATATACACTTTTTTTGTAAGATGCGTCGTTTTTCTCTAATGCTGAAAAAAGACTTGCACGACATCACTATATTGTTAATAACTTCTGAACCAATATCGATTACCCCAATTTTTTTTCTGTGATATAGTTTCTTGACAAGTGGAGAGTGCCCACAAATTTTTTATAGTTTCCTCAGAGGCGGAGAAGTAACTTTAGTTTTATGTACCTATTTGAAATAATGATTTTCAATAATAAATTAAAAATTTTGGTCCAAAAACAAAGTACCATTTTATTTCCCGACCTATGCTAAATATCTCTGAAAAAACATTTTCACAAAATCTTTACTAGTTGTTATAAGACATCATTTTGTTAAAGCCTTTTATACGTTTAATTTCTTAGATGGCTCACTTGAGAAATTTTTACCCAAATGCCACATATATTATATCAAAGTGTTCGTATAGATCTCAGCTATAGTTTAAAAGGCATAAATCCACCACTCGGGTGATTACTATTAAGCCGAATGCCATAAAAGGTGAAAAATATCACTTTTTTGGGAATTTTGTGCTTTAACTTGCTAAAAGTGCATCCAAAAATACTGATTTTGTAGTGAAAGAGTAGATTTGGATGAGACGAACAAAACTCCACCACCAAATGCAACAAAACTCAGTTAACTTACGAGATATATCGAAAAAACCACATGGCTCAAGGTGCAAAATTCAAACGGCCTTTTCTCGAAAACTAGAGTCAATTTGAACAAACTGAGCTAAATGGTCTTTTATTTTGGCCTATATTTTCACCCCGCAGCGTCAGATCCGAGTAAACTTTTGTTGACCAACTTTTGTTCCACAGTGTAATTTATAAGCTCTAAAATGATGTATGACCCAAGATGGGATTCGGGCGCTAGATGAGAGTTTTTGGATTTTGAATGCCCGCGGCAGGCAAAACTCTTTGGTTACTCAAGAGGAAGGCACATTACCAAAAATGTATACTAGGCATAAAATGTTTAGAATTGTTCAAGTAATACGTTTGCAATTTATGGGAATTTTTTGGAAAGTAAAAAAAAAATTTTTTTTTCTTTGAGTAGGGGAACTGATGCTATTGTGGTATAGTTTTTCAATGTGGTGTGGTCGCATATCTTCGATTTCGGAAAGTATCTGCGAACGTCACTGCTTTTATCCTCTCAGAAAACATGAAAAACCAGGGATGTGTTGCTGTCATGCACCAAACAAAATTTTTCCGATATCAGTTGAACGAAACGTAAGTCGCATGTGGTTGATTTTTTTTTTCTGGATTTTTTGCAAAAAAATTTTGTTAAGAAAAAGTTACTTTTTGCTGAAGTTCAATTTATATTCAATTAAGGTAGGTAAGTGAAAAATATTGCGAAGTAAGTGTTTAACTATATAAATTCACAAAGTTTTCAATATATTTTTTACAATTTATTAATTTCTAAAAATTGGACAGTGTGGTAAAGTCGGGCTTCTCTAATGTGGTATATAAACATTTCTTGATATTCTTAACATTATTTGATGGCTGTTTATTTTTTGGTAATAAGAACTATGAGTTTCAAACCCAATGTAAATGTTATTATGAACTTATGACTTACCTTTCAAACTTTATATTTGGTTGTATGGTTAAGCATACCACATTACCCTACTTATAAGTACCACATTACCAGCCCACTTTACAAGTACTGATCAGTGTATATACCACATTGCGCCACCATATATACCACATTACCTGCCAACTTTTTGAAAACATTTTTGACTTTTTTCAGATTTTGCTCAATAACTTTTTTTAATGAAATTGCACACATTTTATTGAAATTAATTCTGTAGCCAATACTTAAATGATCAGTATAAAAAAATTTGGCAGAAATTGATCTAACGGTTCTCTTTCAAATTCCACCTAAACATTAGCTTTACCACAATAGCATCAGTTCCCCTAATTTTTGAAAAATTTTTATAAAAAAACAAATATTTTATAAAAAAAAAGACAGCAGTCTTGGTCTTAAAATTAAAATACCAAGACTGAAGACTTAGTACAATTTTGCTCATCACTAGCAGAAAGATTATCATCAAGTCCTGTACTGCTTTTTAGTTGATAGGTAATGGCAATTATTGGTAACTTATAGTTAGTAGGTGTGTCACGCCCCTTTCAAGGATAAAATTATCTCCCGATTCAAAATTTGGCATCTCAAAAATCCAACTATGTATTTATTCTCCTTTAACACCTAGATGGAGCATAGGGCGAATAAGAAACGTCTCCATTTTTTGCGATCCCTTGCGATGACTTTGGTCTCTTGCCACGACTTTGCCGATTCTCGGATTTCTCGGATGACCTTATCTAGTTGGTTTTGGGTCTACCACGTCCTCCACTGTCTTGTGGATTTCAATCAAGAGCCTAGCGACAAACTTCGCTGTGTGGTTTCCGGAGAGTGTGATCAATTCATCTTCATTTGAGCAGCTTGACCTCGTTTGCTATAGCCCTCTGATTGCATTTTTGATGTGGCTCGGCATTTGATATAGTGCGAGGCCACCAAACCTTTAGAATACGCCTTAAGCATTTTTAAAAATCAAACTGCTTTGGAAAAATAAGTTTTTGAAATTCTGAATAATCAACAATCTTTAGAAACTTTTCGCCCCAAACCAAGACCTAGACCACGACTTAATTCTCAACAACTTTAGCCCAGTGTTCTTCGTTTCGAGAATATTGCTGCATCTTAACGGAACTTTAATATGCTGGATAATACCAAGTAAAGGCGATTTCCCATAAAATTTTGTATGAATAATTACGAGAGGCACGCGAAATTTCAATTTTTATATTATTATTTGCCATAAAACTAGTCTATTTAAAATTTCTGTCATAAAAATAAAGAACTTGGTAAAAAATGGGCATCATAATTTACATAAATAATTGGAAATCGGTTAAGGACTTATTGAATTTAATAAAAAAATTGGAGATTAATTTGCTTTGAGGGGGCACAGCTTCCCCTAACCATACCAATTGGCGGCGCTGGTTTCATATGAAAATGTTGCATTATTTCTAATTTTGTATAGAAAAACCATAAGAAAAAAAGCATGCAACTTTTTTTTTACTTTACAAACCCAAAGAAAAACTTTCAATTCTAGATATCTAGATAGTTTGAGTAATCATCCTAATCCTTTAGCTATTACTTAGTTTTTTAGATGGAACTGATGAAATACGTAGGTCGAATTGAATTCATATTTTAGATATACCATACACATAACTCATATTTGTAATTTAGTTGTACATCTATTTTTCATTTTAAGTTTAACCAATAAATTATGTTATTTTTAAAGTTACTAGTTTTGGTTATTGTTTTTCAAACAGATTACAAGTATAGAAAAAAAAGAACTTGGAACAAAACCCCTTTTTTTGGTTAGTTTTAATACAATATTAAAATGGTTTGCAATACTTAGCCACAGCAAATATATCCACCATTTGCGCACCACAACAGTTTGAATAATAAATTGCTTAAATTGCTAAGTGAAATCGCCATTCAAATAATTTTAATTGATAAAAGGGTATAATTTACTAAACAGTACTACCAGCATACAATATTTATCAAAGCCCGACGAACATGATATTAATTTTTATACAAGTCACGTTCAATGCATTATTTGATGCTTTACGCAAGTTAAATGAAAACACTCCAACTTTGTGATGGGCTTTTATTCAGCCCGCGAAATTATAAGCGAACCACATATTAACTTTTTCAAAATGAGAAGAATTCGTTAAACAAAAATACTTCCAAATACTTACTTCAAATAAAATTTTGGTGAAGTAAAATTAATTAAAAAAAAAACTTTTCATATAGCTTGGAAGAGCATTAAAAATATTTTATATGAATCGGCAAATGTTGAATGGGCGAAAGCTTATACAAGTTAACATTCAGGAAACTGAAAAAAAAGGTCCTTTTGCTATATTTGCTACATGTCTTACAAATTTAGAAAATTTCCTTATAATATAAGGTGAGGGTGGCGGTAATTGCGTGAGCAAAAACCTCACATAGATTAACTAGGTATATAATATAAGCGAACCGAAATATTTATTTATATTTTATTTTCTTCTGTGAGTTACAAGCGATACAACACTGCTGACTTCCGCTCTTTTAACATTTAACGGGATGCTTCAACTAATTTTATATTGTTTGCAGGGCAAACAGGGCAAACTTGAACAAGTCGCACATATTTTAGTTTTATGATATTTTTAACTAAATAGACTATGTGAAGTACGTTTAAGTACAGAAGTAAAATAACAGGATAAGAAGTTACTTTTTTTTCTAGAAAAATACAGATGGTTCCAAGCTTAAACTTGGAGGATTTCTAGACTACGGAAGGCCTAACAAAAGTTCGCTTAATAGGTGTCATGTCATAAATTTTTAGTAAATCAAAAAATTGCGTACTATTTGTTATAGTCTTTTTAATTTTCAGAAAGATTGGTAAAAATGGAGAGAAGAAAACGTAAAATTCACGAAACAATGTCAGCAGATATTCCAGTGCCAACGCAGCAAGATATTCGGTTTGCTATACTTTTTAGATTTCGACGTAAGCTCAAGCCTGTGGAAATATTTAGTGAATGCCAAATAGCATATGAAGTTAATGCGCCATCCTTCGTGACTATACGGATAAAAAAATAGTACTTTATTTCTCATAAATTTTGCCAGAATTTCAAATCATAATAGTGACAATTCCACACCAAAATAAATTTCACCTTACTGTTTTAGTCAATTCAAAATGTATGATTGATAGCAATTTTTTTACAAAAAATCGACATGATATTTACCTGACTGTAAAGTTCCAACAAAAAAAAAAAAAAAAAAAAAAACAAAAAAAAAAAGAACGAACTGACCGCGCTAGGGTACGAACCCTGGTCCTTCCGCGTGATAAGCAGATACATATCCTCTGCGCTACTTGCGCATATGATGAAGAGGCATAAAATTTGTATATAAAGTAAATGTCTGTCTAAAAAAGAAATTCTTACTAAAATTAGAAAAGTCAAAATGATTCTATATTTTTATGATATTTACTTTACTCGAGTGGAGTGAAAATTATGACATTCATTTTTGTGCATGAAAAAAATAAAGATATTTTGACAAAAATTATAAATTCAAAATGGTCATATGTATATTTTTTTTCTGAAAGTATAAATTACTCTACATAAAGTCAAATGTAGGTAATTTGCAGTAAATATTCCTTTATTATTTAACTACATTTTATTTGTAAATATGACTTTACGGTCCCATCAAATAGTTCTTACGTAAGGTAATTTATATTTAAAATTCAGTGCTGATTACTATAATTTTTTGACTACACGAGTGGAGTAAAAACTATGATTTTTTTTTCTCTCCGAGTATTTACAAGTAGTACCGAAGATTCCAGACAGGTCATTTTTCTGTGGAGGACGAACCTCGAGAAGGCCGCCCAAAATCTTCGACTGATTATGAATTTGTAGCGCTGGTGAAGTCTTAAATTGAAGAAGATCTAAGATTTACCAAGAAAACCATTGCTTGGGAACTTGGCTTGAATGCCATGGCTGTATCGCAAATATTAAAAAATGATCTTGGATACACGAAGAAATCTGCACGATGGGTTTCTAGAATTTTAAGTGATGCTCAAAAAGAGGCACGTGGTCGTTTTGCTAAGTATTTTATTGAAAAACTCAAAAACGGAGAGTCTAACACCTTTAAGAAAATTGTAACAGTTGATGAAGCATGGTTTTATAAGAACGACCCTAAAACTAAACAACAATCCATGGTATGGAGCCTAGAAGGTGCAAATCTACAAAGCAAAGCAACAAAAGTCAGCAACAAAAGTCAGCAAAAAAACTAGTGATGTCAGTTAACTTCACCAGAGAAAAAGTTGTAGCTGCTATTCCTTTGGGAAAAGGTCAGGCGGTTACTGCTAGGTGGTATACTGAATCCTGCTTACCAGAAGTTTTCGAAAATTTATTGGAAAAACGCCAAAAAAATGGAGCTACGCCGCAACTTTCTACATCACGATAATGCGCCAGCGCATACTGCTGAAAAAACGACCGATTTTATTGCACTTTCAGCACCTTATTTCTCAGATCTAGCGCCTTGTGACTTCTGGTTGTTTTCAAAAATCAAAAAAAAATTTGAGAGAGAGAGAGTCTTCAACAGCAATGAGGAGGCAATACATGCGGTTAATGATGAAAGCGTCTGCAACAAGCCGATTTTGAAGACTGTTTCTACTTATTCTACTAAGCAAACTTTTGTAAGGCCTCACGTACACTAATAGCTTATTTGAAAATTAAAAAAAAAGAATTATTTTCAAAAATGTTATTCAAAAATTTAGAACTAAAGTTATAGGATTTCAAACGAAAATAAAAAAAAAAAAATTAAAAATTCAATGTCCTATATCTCCGCCATTTTTGAAAATTTTTGAAAAAATACTTGGTAGTTATTTTCATCAATAATACACTATAGCTGAGCCCAAATATAAGCCAGTCAGCTGTTTGTAATATGAAGTTAGTTATTCCTTAATAGTTCTTAAAGTTAAATAGTCCTGACTTCAGTCCTTTAAGCAAAAAACAGATATTTTAAGATTTCAAATTTTTTTCATAACTTTTCGGATCGATTAACCCAAAAAATATCTTTGTTGGCGAGTTTAAAACAATTGTAAAGGGGTGACTACAAAAGTTGAAATCACAGTTATGATAACTACTATACTACTACTATTTATTGCAATTTCTTAATTGCTAAATTGAAATACTTCTCCCAACTTCAATCAATATCTTTGTTGAATTTCAATGCTTCACCAATCCAAATCTTTTCAAAGCTCTTCGCCTTTTAAATTATCTTTTCAGTTTTGCAATATATTTCCATTCTTCTATATTTTTAATTTTCACACGATTTCTTGACTTTTTCATAGTTTTGCAATATGTTCAGAGTTTTCCAATAGGTTCGTTTTTCATAAAAATTTTTTCGGTGATTTTTTTCTAACTTTTACAAATCTCTGTTGACAATTATTTCGGGATTTTGTCACCAGAACAGAACTCACTTATGTATACGAAATACATATCTTATCCAAAACTTTATTCACTTAAAAACTTAAGCAACATAATCAAATATCAAATGTAAAAGTTCTTGAAAGCCAATTCACAAATTTTCGTTAGATACCCTAATTTGAATTGATTGCACAGGAATAATGGTTTACTGCATAAATAATATAAAACAGACGGGAAAACAAAAAAACTACAACAAATTAAACAAAACAAAATTTATGGTCAACACCTAATAAAAGAGCAAACCAACAAAACTGACAGTACGAGCAGCCAGTTAAGCCTAGAACGTCTACCTACCTTTTTTTTTTTTTGTTTGTTACAAATTTGTAAATATGGCTTTTGGTAGCACCAAAATAACCAAAATAACTAACCAACCCAACAAATTTTGTTAGGTAGCCCACAAACTTTATGCGCTCCCTTTTAGTCATTTCCCTTATTAGCCTATTTATGATGTTTTGTTTTAGCTTGCGTTGCGAATTGCAAAGGTGGACCTC
Source organism: Calliopum simillimum (assembly GCA_951812925.1). Classification (NCBI taxonomy): domain Eukaryota; kingdom Metazoa; phylum Arthropoda; class Insecta; order Diptera; family Lauxaniidae; genus Calliopum; species Calliopum simillimum. Next base: position 57,060,995 of record OX638371.1, on the reverse strand, counting down.
ATAATTTATATTCAATAATATTTTTCAAAAGAAACAAAGTGAAGAGTTGATAAAAAGTTCGATTTCTAATTGGCAAAATAAATGTTTTATATTCTAAAGTTTCTTTAAATTTAAATAGTTTATGCTGAGTATATGAAAATTATACTAATTTTATGAACTTTTTGTCATTATTTGCAAGCATCTAAAATTCTATGCATTTTTCAACTTAGAAAATCATAACAATTAGTATAACAGAAAAAAATCACTAAACATGGCTATGGTGACATATGTTTCGGTTACCGCCACGTAACCATCATCAGATCAATTTATGTTTTTTATTTAAGTTATTTTAAATTAAATGAAATAACAATTGAAAAATTTTTTTTAAACTTTTTGTCTGATGCCGGGATTGAACTAGGAACCTTCGAAGTCAATCTCTCTACATAGCGCATTTATCAATGGACTGTGCTATGTGCCCTCGGAAAAATTGGTAGCTTAAGTGCCTACATTCATATAGTGAGATTTTTGTTCACTTTGTCATGACTCCTGTTGTTGTTGTTGTTGTTGTTCATTAAATTCATGAAAGGATTATTTTCTTGGCCTTTTATAAAACATATTTGGTTCAACATAATTTTTTTTAGTTCGTTTTTTAGTTCCACCCTTCATATACGTAAAGGCGCATTTTTGTTGCAGCAATATACATTTGGGAATCTTTAATAAAATATTTATCCACCATGAATTTCAGGCTTTCTATTATCATTATGTTGGTTTATGTTAGTGTTGGTGCCCATGCTGCAGTTTGTGTTGCTGCTATTTTGCTGCTGGCATATTTCCTTATGCGTTTGCTTGCCTGCTCGTCCATTACTTTTGAAATACTTGAACAATAACTCTAATACATACACATTTTCAAGACTTTATTTACGAGTATTTGCATTTTCAAGAAATATTTTTCCTCAAGTTTGTGTGTTTGTTCGTTTGTTTGTTTTTGAAGAATCCAAATATTTCTTGATTGCTTTTTATGAGAATTTATGCAGATTTGCCCCCAAGGGAGCTAAGTTATGATTGTTATTATTTTGTAAATGCTATGTATGTAAGTATGTATGATGTAGAAAGAGTTGCAAGAGTGAAAGATATAAACACATATATTTTTTTAAAGTCTTAGATTCATGCATACGCAAAACAAAAAACTTTTCAGAAATCTTGAAAAATTTTAAAAAGTATTGATTTACGTTTTATTTTGAAGCAAAGCGCATGAAACTTAGTACCTTAAATTGTGAAATTTATGTTTAAAAGGGGCGTGCCATTTGGGACTAAAAAATGGGGTTAACTGGAAAATTTTACAGAATTTTTGAAAATGAGTTAACTTATAGATTTTGATATGCTTTTTAGAATTCCATTTTTGCCAATTCGTATCTTATCCGCTGGCGCCGTAATATTGGAAAAATGGTGCCTAAACACAGTTTTTGTAAATATCTCGCTAACGATTACTTTTGGAGAAAAATGTTTAGCAACAATATTGTAGCTTATAAAATTTCCTATATATATAAGAAATTGCTTGTTTAACAAACTAAATATTGTTTTTTTTTTTTTTTTTTGGTACGATTTTAAGTTAAGGAGATTTCTTTCTACAATTCTAAAATTTAGAAAAAAAAAACAGTTTTTGGAAAACGGTTTGCCCCAGAGGGGTCCAAGTTAACAAGTTTTAATTTTTCGACTAGCACAGTATATTTAATTATATTATTTTTACTTTTCTAATCTACTTAAAATCGGCTTTTTATGTTGAGCTTACCACACTAATACTTATCAATAGAAAAAATATATGTAATAAATCATCAACTGTTTTACTAAATATATTGAACCTTTTGTCTATATATGCTCCATTATAATTATCATAGAACTTTTTGAGATTCGAATGTGTTAGAGTGACTTTAAACAAATGTTTTTTGCTTCATTTGGCAGTGAAACGCGTCACTGCATTTTATATGCGTAAATTCTTATTAGTGTCGGTATTGGTTTGAACATATCGCTCATTTACTACAAGAACGTCACAACTCAAAAAACACGAATTTTGAGTTAATGATGGAGATTTATTCGCTATATCATGCTTCATATTTATATCTTTTACGGTTACCGTTTGAGAACAAAATATCTTTTTCAACTGACAACTCTAAACGTATTTTCTGCTAAATCAAAAAACGCGATTTTTGATTTAATAGTGCAGAGCGATAACGTTATATCATGTTTAATATTGTATGAAAATTTCACAATAATAGCCGTGTTTTTTTTGACACGTATATATTACGCATGCGCTTATTTTACGATTTTCTGATTTTCGTGGATGCCGCCCCTGAAATCCTTCCCATGGTCATAAAAACAAATATTATGAAGTTTCACAGCGATCAGATAACGATAACCTGGCCCTCAAGAGAGGTCGAGGTCAAGTTGAGGTTTCAGGCAGAGAATAATGAAAATTTTTTTTAAACTTAATTAAATTCTTCAAAGCATAATTTTACTTATAATAAATTGAAATTCCTTTCTAACAAGCCATAATTGCTTAAAATCGGGTAATAAATACGAGTTTTAGGAATTTTTCTTTTATCGACATTAGCAAAATTGCCGTAAATTGCTATACTACTACTAGGTGTACAAATATGAAACCGGTAATGACATCTAGCGGTCGATAGCCGTATATGTATGAGCCTCCGAACCGTACCAAATGTCTTAATTGTTCATTCTGTCATCTGTCAACAATATTCAGTTCACAATTTGTCAAGTTTCATACAACAACGCATTTTTTCCGCTCGTAAAGATGTCGAATTTTGTGCCTAAAAACTGTCATTTGCGGGAAGCATTGATTTTCTGTTTCCATTTAAAGAAAAACGAAGGTTTTCTCCATCGAATCATCACTGGCGATGAAAAGTGGATTTATTTCAACAATCTCAAACGAAAAAAATCATATTTGAGCCCCGGCCAACGAACTAAATCAACGCCAAGACCAAATCGCTTCGGCCGAAAGACAATGCTGTGTATTTTCTGGGATCAGCGTGGTGTTATTTGGTTTGAGCTACTAAAACCAGGTGAAACAGTTACTGGTGCACGCTACCATCAACAATTGATCGCTTTGAACCGTGCTATACGTCAGAAGAGGCCAGAATTTCAACTTAGCCGTGACAAAATTGTATTCCAAGATGACAACGCATCGCCACATCGAGCAGCGGTCAATAAAAACTTGGTGGAATCGTACAACTGGGAGCCCCTGCCCCACCCGCCGTAATCACCGGACCTGGCGCCGTCCGATTACTATTTGTTTTCATCGATGGGACACGCACTCAACGATTCGCACTTCAATTCTTACGAGGAAGTGCAAAAATGGCTCGATGAATGGATAGCCTCTAAAAACGAAAAATTTTTTTGGGGAGGAATACATAAATTGCCTGAAATATGGGAAGGATGTGTAGCTAGCGAGGGGAATTACTTTGGAGATTAAATTTGGAACCATTTTCGCAAAATAAACGTGTTTTTTTTTAAATAAAAATTACCGGTTTCATATTTGTACACCTAGATATGGTATTTTGCGGTAATTTTGCTAATGCCGTAAAAGAAAAATTCATAGAATTCGTATTAATTACCCGATTTTAAACAATCATAGCTTGTTGGAAAGGTATTTCAGTTTGTTATAAGATAAAATTATGCTTTGACTAATTTAATTAAGATTAAAAAAAAATTTTCATAATTTTTTGCCTGAAACCTCAATTTGACCTTGACCCCTCTTGAGGGCCGGGTTATCGTTATCCGATCCCCGTGAAACTTCATAGTATTTGTTTTTATGACGATTAGAAGGATTTCAGGGGGCGGCATCAACGAAAATCAGAAAATCGTAAAATAAGCGCATGCCTAGTATATATACAATTGTGATAATTTTCAAACTGCGATAACTAATGAACGGTGGGTCGTACTATAAAAGGTACAAGTGTCTTATTCAGAGAGAACCACATTCTCTACAAATAATTTTAATCTTTTGTAAAAAAAAATAATTATTTAGAAGTTATTTAAAAAAAAAGTGATTTTTTGCCGTTTATCGGCGCTTAACCAGTTTTTATAGAATAACTCCTAAAAGATAATTTTTTTAAAATATAAAATGAAAAGTTTTTGTAGAGAACGTGATTCTTTATATAAAAGTTCCTTAGAATTTTTATTTTGCGACTCACTGTTCATGAGTTATCTCAATTTAAAAATATCCACATTTCTATATACGCGTCAAAAGAAACACGGCTAATAACTTTAACGGTCATAGCTTTTTCAATTGAAAAGCTTAAACGTATTTTCTGCAAAATCGTTTGTTTTTTTTTTTTTGACTTGTGCCGTTCTTGTAGTAAATGACCGATATATTTATTTATAACTCCATTTGTCTTGTTGTCAGTTTATCTTTACCCTAATTTTACGGTTGTTTTTGTACCATATTTTAACGCATTGAAAATGCTGTGTAGGCACGCTTATTCGGCTGAAGAAATCTTATTTCTCTTTAAAGTTTTGTGTAAAAATTAACCACACGCTAAAATAAAGTGTTCACAAAATTGACTTATACACTATAACTATACATTTTGGTAGATAACACTGATTTAAAAAAAAAGTATGAATACAAGCAGAAACAAAAAATGTTTTGGAATATTGAACCAAAATCTGGTCAAATGATTGCTCTATCTTCTATCTTTATCTCTGACTTTAAGATATGCTTGGAATTATATACATAATAATAATACCCATTAGACCTATCATTTGTTATATGGGAAAAATTTAAAACGAAAAAAGACTAAAAAGTTTTCTATTGGTGTAAGTATCGAGCATATTGCCCATTTTTTTATTGGATACTATTTGCTCAAGTATTGTTCATATATACATGTACTAAATCTCATCTCTTATGTCAAATACTTAGTTTCAAAGATAGGAATGATTGTTTCCTTATTTTCATATAAATAAATAGAGTGTTTCCGACCATAAACGGCCTGCGGGCACTGTCAAATATGTTCCGATCCGGACCAAACTTTTTACTTGGTGTCTTTACTTAGGAAACCAAAATAAGAATAGAAAAAAATACTGCTTCTATATCAACTAAGTACCTTAAATTGGTTTAACATTTTTACAGTGCCATTTCCTGTTCGCTTCACTTTACCTGAAATCAAATCTTATTCATATGTATCAAATAGTTTCAGAGATATGAGAAATTTTATTTTTTAGAAGAAGAAGGCGTGACCCCTCCCAGTTTTTACTAAAATGTTTTTTCCTAGTGCCAATTACATATGTACCGAATTTCATTCCCCTGAGTCCAATATTTTCAGAGATGCAAGAATTTCGGGTCGGGAAGGCATGGCATCGCCCATTATTTTATTGGATGCAATTTACTCAAGCATTTTTCATATACATAGCAAATCTCATTAACTTATGTCAAATAGTTTCTAAGATAAGACTGATTCTTGCGATTATAGCCCCATTTTTCCATATAAATAGCATTTTTCCGACCTTCAACCCCCTTGCGGCACGGTCAAATATTTTCACCAAAAGGAAACTTTTTTTTTTTAATTTTTAATTTTAACGATAGGTCTAATATACATATTAAATTCTTTTCTAGGGGCCAACTTTTTTGCATGCAAACTTTTCTCTGATTGATAGTAACACACTGTAAAACTTTCACCGAAATCGGTCGACCCCCAGATCTTCTATTCATGTTTAAAGTTTAAGCTTAAATTTCGATGGCACTTTTTAGGAATAATTTTGTTTTATTAATGTTCAAACTTCCTTTTTCGAATTTCTCGAAATACACCAACATTCGTATGGGGCAAAATAAAATTGGGGCAACGAATTCTTAAAAATAATTCCTTTTTAAACCACTTTCATAAATTCTGCGCTACAAACTATAAACTGTCACAAAATAAATAAAAACTAGTAAGGGTGTAAATTTTGGCCTGGCCAAAAAATAAATACCCTACACTGCAGTATTTTGAAAATTTTGCTTATATGAGAGGTGCCACGCCCTCTTGTCCGAGTACACCCAGTTTTTGTTCAGAGCTTGCATTTATAGTTTTTAGTGTCAGAGTGAAATTTAGTTGGATTATCTCAAAAAACTTTTTCAGTATAGCATTTTGAAACTTTTGCTTATATGGGAGGTGCCACGCCCCCTTGTACGATTTCAACTAATTTTTGCTGAGAGCTTTCATTTATAATTTTTAGTGTCTGAGTCGAAGTTGGTTCGAATATCTCAAAAAACGCTTTCAGTACAGCGTTTTGAAGCTTTTGCTTGTATGGGAGGTGCCACGCCCTCTTGTCAGAATTCGCTCAGTTTTTTATCAGAGCTTGCGCTTACAATTCGTAGTACTTATATGTATTGTGGTTGCATTGTCGTGAAAAATACTCCTAAAATTGCATTTTGAATATAATTTTTGTATGGGCGGTAGGCGTGTCTGTTGACCGATTTTGCTCATTTTCAATCCCCCGAGCTAACTTTGACGACGGAGGCAGTCTACCAAATTTCATTGAATTATCTTGCTCAGTTTTCCCAAAAAGTGTATTTCAACACACAGCCAGCCACCCAGCCAGCCAGCCAGCCAGCCAGCCAGCCAGCCACCCAGCCAGCCAGACAGACGGACAGACGGACATGGCTATATCGACTCAGGAGGTGACGCTGATCAAGAATATATATACTTTTCTATATCTGCCACGCCTCCTTCTCTGCGTTACAAACGGAAGGACAAAGTGAATATACCCTGGGTGTAGGGTATAATTAAGCCTAAGAACTTAAAAATCTTAATTTTTATACCCTACACACGTCGTGCTTGAACCAAGTTTAAATAAAAGTTTCTTGCATATGAGTTTTTTGACTGAATTATGTTACGTAATAACTTCACGAATCAAATGATCCCATAATTAAAAAAATCGAATGGGCCCTTTTTGAAATAAGGAGCCTTAAGCAATAACTACAAAAAGTTAATACAACACAAAATTAAAAATATTTGTAACATTTTGCAAACGATTTTTTCTAAACTAATTTGAGGTCGCTGAACTCGAAAAACGCATTTATTTTTTTTTTCCTTGGGGTCGTTCCCAAGTTATTCGATAATTTATAATTTCGAGGTTATAGCTTCATATACATCAATATATTTCTATGACGCCAAGTCCGATCAATTTTATTTGTCCACGCTTACAAAGAGTGATTAACGGCGCTTCTAACAAGTATACCAATAATTATGCTCCAAACAAAATTGACTGAGTTAAAGCAGGAAAAAGCTTGATATTTCAAAAATTTTTTAAATTTTTCACATCAACTTCAAATGAAACACTTTGTTTTTGGCACATATTTTTTTTTAAATAATTATTTTTAGAAATGTTATTTAATGGCGCATATAATTGTAAACATTTTAAGCCTATGTTGAGCAATATCGAATGAAATTTCCAAAATATATTAAGGTTTTAGTGCAATAGAGAAATTTCGATTTCTTTTAAAAATTAATATTTTTGATACAATCCGCAATGTTCTTCTACAGAGAATGATTAGAAGTTACTTAAATCATCTTTAAAGTGTTCAATAAGTGTAGGGTGTCCTATTTGGAGGCTGAAAAATTGGATCTGTTGACTCAGGCCGAACATTTCGAAAATTCTCACATCTTCCTTATTGCACTAAAGCCTTTATATCTTTGGAAATTTCATTCGATTTTGCTCAACATAGGCTTAAAATGTTTGTTTTTATATGCGCCATTAAATAACATTTCTAAAAATAATTATTTAAAAAAAAATATGTGCCAAAAACAAAGTGTTTCATTTGAAGTTGATGTGAAAAATTTAAAAAATTTTTGAAATATCAAGCTTTTTCCTGCTTTAACTCAGTCAATTTTGTTTGGAGCATAATTATTGGTATACTTGTTAGAAGCGCCGTTAATCACTCTTTGTAAGCGTGGACAAATAAAATTGATCGGACTTGGCGTCATAGAAATATATTGATGTATATGAAGCTATAACCTCGAAATTATAAATTATCGAATAACTTGGGAACGACCCCAAGGAAAAAAAAAATAAATGCGTTTTTCGTGTTCAGCGACCTCAAATTAGTTTAGAAAAAATAGTTTGCAAAATGTTACAAATATTTTTAATTTTGTGTTGTATTAATTTTTTATAGTTATTGCTTAAGGCTCCTTATTTCAAAAAGGGCCCATTCGATTTTTTTAATTTTGGGATCATTTGATTCGTGAAGTTATTACGTAACATAATTCAGTCAAAAAACTCATATGCAAGAAACTTTTATTTAAACTTGGTTCAAGCACGCCGTGTACACCCAGGGTATATTCACTTTGTCCTTCCGTTTGTAACGCAGAGAAGGAGGCGTGGCAGGTATAGAAAAGTATATATATTCTTGATCAGCGTCACCTCCTGAGTCGATGTAGCCATGTCCGTCTGTCTGGCTGGGTGGCTGGCTGGCTGGCTGGCTGGGTGGCTGGCTGTGTGTTGAAATACACTTTTTGGGAAAACTGAGCAAGATAATTCAATGAAATTTGGTACGCTGCCTCCGCCGTCAAAGTTAGCTCGGAGGATTAAAAATGAGCAAAATCGGTCAACGGACACGCCTACCGCCCATACAAAAATTATATTCAAAATGCAATTTTAGGAGTATTTTTCACGACAATGCAACCACAATACATATAAGTACTACGAATTGTAAGCGCAAGCTCTGATAAAATTTGAGCGAATTTGGACAAGAGGGCGTGGCACCTCCCATATAAGCAAAAGCTTCAAAACGCTATACTGAAAGCGTTTTTTGAGATATTCGAACCAAATTTGACTCAGACACTAAGAATTATAAATGAAAGCTCTCAGCAAAAATTGGGTGAAATCAGACAAGGGGGCGTGGCACCTCCAATATAAGCAAAAGATTCAAAATGCTATACTGAAAGAGTTTTTTGAGATAATCCAACTAAATTTCACTCTGACACTAAAAACTATAAATGCAAGCTCTGAACAAAAACTGGGTGTACTCGGACAAGAGGGCGTCGCACCTCCCATATAAGCAAACTTTTCAAAATACTGCAGTGTATGGTATTTATTTTTTGGCCAGGCCAAAATTTACACCCTTACTAGTTTTATGTGAGTTCGTTTATAAGTATGTCGGAAATTTAAAACATTTTATCGGGAGGAATTTTGAACATTGTATTCCTTTTGAAGAGCATATTTAGGTGCATATTTTGCCAATTTTCACAGTTTATTTAAGCACTTAAAATGAGTTTTTTCGTGCATATTTTTGAGGGAGTTTATTTTCAATGCAGTCGAAGAAAAATTCCCCGTGAATAATAATCATTTTCGGTTTTTGGCCCAAAAACAGAAGATAGTTCTACTTAATTACAAAAATCTCAAGATCCAATATTTATATATATCGCACTATATGTCAAATTAAAGGCAAATTAATTACCTATAAAAAATACTTTAATCACTTTTTCGTTGGTTTGTAAACATCGGAAAATAAATCAAAATCAAAATTTTACACGAAAAAATAATTTTTTTATAACATTTTAATTTCTTATATCATAGACTATATATTATTGAAAATCGATTAAGAAATGAAAAAGTTATATAAAATCGAATGAAAAATGGCTAAATTGCTTTTTTGGCTATTTTTTCATATATATTTTTCAATGAAATTTGGTGCACTGCCTTCGTCGTCAAAGCTAGCTTGTGAGATTGAAAATGAGCGAAATCGATTAGCGGACACGCTTAACGCCCATACAAAAGATATATTCAAAATGCAACTGTAGGAGTATTTTTCACGGCTATGCAACCAAAATACACACAAATACTAAGAATTGTAAGCGCAAGCTCTAAGCAAAAACTAGAAGAATTCGGACATGATGGCATGGCACCTCCCATAGAAGCAAAAGTTTCAAAACGTTATACTGAAAGCGTTTTTTGAGATAATAGAACTAAATTTTACTCAAACACTAAGAACTATAAATGCAAGCTCTCAACAGAAACTAGAAGAACTTAGACAAGAGGGCGTGGCACCTCTCATATAAGCAATAGCTTCAAAACTCAAAAACTGAAAACCTTTTTTAAGATAATCCAATCAAATTTTACTCAGACACTATATAAATATAAATGCAAGCTCTGAGCAAAAACTGGTGAGCTCAGACAAAAGGGCGTGGCACCTCTCAGATAAGCTAAATTTTAAAAATACTGCAGTATAGGGTAGTTTGTGTTTGGCCAGGCCAAAGTTTACACTTACTAGTTTTTTTTTTAACGAGGAGTAAAAGCGTCTGAAGCCTGCATGCGAGACGCAAACCCGCTAAAAACTCCTCTTGTAAGGACGTCAAGTATTACCTCAGGAGGCCGTCTAGAGCATTACTGCTCAATTATCTGTCAGTTGGTCGGTCTAGATGTTACCTGTTCTCGATGTTTTGTTTTTTTCTTATATCTCCGCTATTTGACAAGTATAGCATATCGTTGTAAGTATCACAACATGGGCTATATTTTATTCATAAAAGTAATTTATTTCAAATGTTTTTTTGGACTAGTTGTACTCAATATCTAAGTTTCTATCACCCTAATGTGCCAAGGGCAGAAAACTTTGCAGTGATGAATTTGATGATTTTATACGGACTTCAATTTTATGATGTGCCTAGTTGAAAAAAACGTTTGAGGTAAATGACTTCTATGTATAAATGAAATGTAGCCCATGTTGAGACATTGACAACGATATACTATACTTGTTGATCGTCAAGTGGAGGAGATATAAGAAAAAAACCAAACATCGAGAACTGGTAAAAACTAGACCGACCAACTGACAGAGCAGTCATTCTCTAGACGGCCTCCTGAGGTAATTCTTGACGGTAGTTCAAGGAGGAGCAACCCGTCCTGACGAGAAGAGTTTTCTAGCTGGTTTGCGTCTCGCATGCAGGCTTTAGACGCTTTTACTCCTCGTTAAAAAAAAAACTAGTATGGGAGTCACCTTTGGCCTGGTCAGGCACAAAATACACTACACTGCAGTATTTTTAAAATTTTGCTTATACGAGCGGTGCCACGTCCTCTTGCCCGAGCTCACCAGTTTTTGCTCGGAGCTTGCATTTATACACAGTTAAAATTTTAGTTTAATTTTAAAACCAAAAAAAGTATTTATAAAGAACAATGCCTAAAAAAGTTTTAGTTTTAAACTATTTTGGAATAAATAAAGAGAGAGAGAAAAATGAAAAAAAAAAAAAAATGAAAAAAAATTTAAATTAAATTGAAAAAAAAACATGCCATCCATACTGAGATTCGAACCAAGGGTACAACCTCTTGTGTATACAATTTACGAAGTCTTTAGCTCACTCGGCTATCAAACGTATTGACGTAGTTGTGTGAAATTTGTATTTAAACAATTGAAAAAGAAAATTTTTTTTTGTTATTTTGTTCTCGTTTTTTTTTTATGCTCTTTTGATAAATAAAGTTTTTCAAATTTTGAAACTAAAAAGTCTCTCCAAGCTAAATTAAAACTTTGATGGCATTAGTTTCAAACCAAAAGTATTAAAATTGGCGCAGAGAATATTTAAATACTTTTCTTGGATTTATTTTAAAACTAAAAATGATTAGTTTTTTGAATTTAAAGTTATTTTAGGATTGTTTTTAAGCCACTTTGGTATTAAAAAATTGAAAAAACTAAATGGTTTAAAAGTAAATATCTTTTATGATAAAATTAAAACCTACCGGAATAAATTTCAACCTGTTTTGGAATAAATTTTGAATTTAATACCAAAGCAGTTTAAAATCAATACCGAATGGATACAGAAGTAAACTATCACTTTTTACAGTGTAGTTCCTAGTGTCCCAGTTAAATTTGGTTGGATTATCTTAAAAAAGGTTTTCAGTATTGCGTTTTGAAGCTTTTTTTTATACGAGAGGTGCCACGCCCTCTTGTCTGAGTTCGTCTAGTTTTTGTTGAGAGCTTGCATTTATAGTTCTTAGTGTTTGAGTAAAATTTAGTTCGATTATCTCAAAAAACGCTTTCAGTATTGCGTTTTGAAGCTTTTTTTTATACGAGAGGTGCCACGCCCTCTTGTCTGAGTTCGTCTAGTTTTTGTTGAGAGCTTGCGTTTATAGTTCTTAGTGTTTGAGTAAAATTTAGTTCGATTATCTCAAAAAACGCTTTCAGCATATATAGGAGATATAAGAAAAAAGCAAAACCGCATCGAATTTAGAGACCGAAAAAAAAAAAATGTTTTTTTCGTTAAAAATCTTTCAATATTAGCTTTCAAACTGGGGGCGGTCATTCGAACCTTTTTTTTTTGTTTGTATGGGGGTCGATACTATCTAGAAAGACACCTCATTTGCGGCGATCTGATAGGAACAAAATTATTTTAATCGTTGCCAGATTAGAAATCATTCATAATTTTGTGTTGCAAAGTGATATTTAAGTTCAAAGAAACGCTGAACTTAAAACCACTTTTCTAATTGTGGAAAATTATAGTATTTGGTATTGGCAAATTGGTCTAAAATAAAAATATTTAAAATAAAAAATAAAAAATTGGAAAACTCACCAGAGAGTGGGGGGTAAAAAGTTTTTACTAAAAATCCGTGCAAGCTCGCCCAACGTGTTAAATTTCGCACAATAAGTCAATAGTTGAAATCATATTATGAAAACTGAATGCACCAATCTTTACCAAACTTGTACATACATATGCCAGCATTTGTATATGTGTGTGCATTTATCATTCACACAATACTTTCATACAGCTTGGTGTCAGCTTTTGTGCATAAAAGCAGCATAAGAATATAAAAAGTTTAGCAAGCAACTTCATTAAATTTCTTTATTGACGTCAAGCATTTATGGTGGCATTTGCACTCATACATATGACACACTCATGTACACAATCATCTTAAAATCTTTGTGTATGTGTGTGTCGAAGTTTACTATATTGTCTCTCAATTGAATTTGTTTCGTTTTATGTTGGTACGTTGACTTCTTTATTGTGCTGTATAACTGGAAGCTTGAAAATTGAATCATAAATTGTGTTATTTCTCATTTATGAGCCACCCCTGTACTCGTACTTTGCAGTTATTACTGCAATCGTTTCGCTACATTCGTTTACTTCCTTATGATATATGAATAATTATTTATATCTAGATTAACAATCAGATGATTTACTGTTTGTTTTGTTTAGTATTCAATTAACCGGTGTATGTAACTTTCTAAGTATACTCGTAAATTTTTTATTGAAGCAGCAACGAGAAATTTGCAAATTTTTTCAGCTTATGATGGAATGTTATTTACGAAGCTGATCTATTGAAAAGATAGCTCAGTTAACTATTTATTCATCTTTTTAAAACTAGAAAAACATAGGGATAAAATTGAACTTTTTCATTTTATGCCATTATTTCTGATGACGTCTTTCCTTGATTTCCTTAAAAAAAATACATACCTTCTCTGCTGGTGGCATTTTATGCCATGTGCACTTTTTTCGTAAGATGCCTCCCTCTTGAGTAAAAAAGCGATTTGCCTTTCACGGGGCTTCATCACTATGTTTCAAACGTTATATCATCGAGACTGCTGGCCCAAAAAAGTCTTAACGCGTCTTGTTTTGAAGGTTTTTGGGAGCTCTTTTAATTCAGATCTTGTAAATTAAAAAATATTCATTTCATTTAACCCATTAATGCCCAGCGGTGCCATACGGCACCCAGTTTCCATAGAAACATTTTTTTTTCAAAAATATAGTTTGAGCTCAGGTCTATAACTCCTAAAAATTTCAGCCTTCTATCTATCGTGGATCTCGTTGGGCACTAATGGGTTAAAGCACGCTGACTTTTTTCTTTGAAAAACCGTTAAATTTCGCCTTTTTAAAGCAGTTTTTCGTTTTTTAAGAGGAGTAGAATTTTTGTCAGTATTAGAACATAGGTTTTAAAGTTCATTAAAAAACAAAGAAAATGAATGTTTTTAAGTTACTCTAAAACAAATTTTTTAAATTGTTTGACAACATTTTATAATTAATGCTAAAGACAAAAATAATCTGAAAAAATTCATGGGATGTTCTGTCATGATATAGAACGTGATGACAAAGTACAGCTATGGAAAAAGAAATAGCACGATTGAGTTCATTTTAAAAAAAATGTATTTTACTTAGTATGTCGAATAAAAATGTTTGAATTATTGAAGTAAAAAATTAATTTGGAGTTCTTTTCTTGGCATGGAATGGGACGATTGGTCAAAATTGATAGCAAATTAGAGGAATTCGGATACTTTAGCTTACTCCAGAATAAGATGGAGCTATTTTTATTTGATCCCATGCCAGATAATTAGATCTTTATGCAGGATACTGATCCAAAGCATTCAGCTAAACTAGGGAAAAACTGGGTAGGGACTGAAAAAGTCCATATTTTGGACTGGCCAGCTTAAAAACCTGATCTGAACCCTAAAGAGAACATTTGAAATTACGTATATGTGAAAAATATTATTGGATAGGAAAACTATAAAAATTTGGAAGAACTTTGGGCAAGAATTCAAGAAGCTTGGTTTTCCATTCCACAGAGCAGATGCCAAAAACTTGTGGAGGGCTTGCCTCGTAGATGTCGCGAAACAATCAAAAATCGTGAACACACTACAGAATTCTAACGTGATAAGTAATTACAAGTTATTTTAAGCAGGTTATTCAACATGGTTGCTTTTCTTTTTCACAGGACTTAAAAATTGTGCTATTCCTTTTTCCAGGTGTTTCTGCATCATCAAACGCTTAAATTGCTTTAACAGACCTAAGTGAAGGAAAATGTTTGAAGTTTGTGGCTTATTTAGACCTATGAACTCCAAATTAATTTTTTACTTCAATAATCCAAACATATTCGTTCGACATACTAAATAAAATATATTTTTTAAAAAATAAACTCAATCGTGCTATTTCTTTTTCCATAGCTGTATCAGCAAGAAATTCGAAAATGAAGCTATATCAAATAATAACCGATCTGCTGCTTCTCGAAATATATGCAAAACTAAAGTCAGTCGAATAAATTCTCGACACATGTAATTATTGCAACTACAACTAAACGAACTACTTACACTTAATACTTACTGAATTAAACTGTGTCCATATTTGAATGCTATGAAATCTGTCTGCAAGTAAAGTCATTAAAAGGGGTGCCACCTTTCCCGGGCTTACCCAATTCTTTATTTTTTTAAGTTTGTAAATTCAAGCCAATGCATGTGGAGGAATTGAATATCTAGAACTAAAACCCGTAAAATTTAGAAACAAACCTCAGTATTCAGATTTTTTATGTTATTTGACACAAAAAAACATGTAAAAAAATGTAAACAGTCTCCCACTGTGCACTGCTGTCGCATTCAGCAAAACCAACAAAGAAAACACTTAACAAATAGAAATATTTCCACACAACAAAGCATTCTGTAGCTAGTAAGTGTTTGTCTTTGTACCTTGATGAAAACTGCTTCTGAATAAATGGAATATAAAATACGAGTGCTGCAAAAGTGAAGATTGTTAGATTTTTTTTTCTAAAATTTTTATTTCCTTATAAGAAAATTTTTTTAAGTAACAGTGCAACTCCACTTTTATGTGCGTTTGTGTGTAAGTGCGAACTTTACACAGAATCTTTAGACGATCCTTTTTGGTGTTTGCTTGTCTGGAAAAATATCTCACACATACTTGTTCTCACACATTATGCTGAGTGGTACTCAATGCGTTTGCCTTGCTTTTATGTGCGCGGTTAAATTGAGTTACCATTGTTTGTTGTTCGTAAGAAGGAAGTGTGATGATTCTTGCAGTATGGAATACTTGAAATAGATTGAGATTCCAATAGTTCTAGCACTTAGATTGCAACTGTGGTTTTAAATTTATCCACACTATCAAAGTAAATATTTTAGGATTTTGCAACGAAAACCAAAATCAACAACATAAAGCTGCAATAAATTGCATAAGATATTAATTTGCAGCGAAATCCATGCACACGTTTGTTTTGGATAAAATCACCAAGTATTATATACTATGTTTGTATAAAAAATATATACCTCTTAGTCAAATTACTTACATATGAAGCAAAACATGCTAAGCGTACCAGCTGAGAGTTTTCTTGTCTCAGATTTCGCCCAAATTTGGCAACATGGTAGATCCGGAGTGCAAAAACAATAATCCGGGAGGATTTGGTTCTTGTATCATTTGTTGTTAAAATACAAGGTGTTGAATTTAGTCATTTTCATGAAAAGGGTGTTTATTCAAAAATTTGTAGCCTACACCAAAGTTTGTAAATTGACATATGTTAGCAACTGGTCTCATTTATTTTTAAGTGGTCTTTTTGTAAAAAAAATATTGCTTGGTAAAAAAATTTTTTTCACCAAAATTTTTTAAACTTAAAAATACTTTTGAATTTTTTTAATAAAACCCCAATTAAATTTTTTTTAAAAATACTTTAACTCATAGCATAATTTATAAGCTCTAAAATGATGTATGACTCAAGATGGGATTCGGTCGCTAGATTAGAGATTTTGGCTTTTGACTTCCCAAGGCAGGCAAAACTCTTTGTTTACTCAGGAGAATGGCATCTGACGAAAAAAGTACACAAGGCATTATTGTTTTTGCATACCGGATCTACCATATTGCCAAATTTGAGCGAAATCGGAGACAAAAAAAAACTTTCAGCTGGAACTTTTGGCGTGTTTTGCTTCATATACAAAGATAGGTTCAAATTTGTATGAAAAGGACTACAATAAGTTATTTGGAATGCCATTCCACGGTATGTTTAATTTTAATAAAAATTAGCAGTATGTTCAATTTGATCTATATCAAAAAACATTTAATACATCCAAAACCATTTTCAAAACCGAAAAATGTTCCCTAAAGTGGATAAGTTTTATTTTAAAATTCAAACTGCTTAATTTTTTAAACCATTAAGTTTTGTACTTTTGGAGATGTTTTCCATTAGAGATGGTAAATCAAAAACCTAAAGATAAAACATTATAAAGAGCAGTTGTTGGTTTTGAAACTGATTTTAGATCAATCAAGAAAATTCAGAGCAACTTAAATTTTTCCGCATCGAAATTCGAAGCAATTTCAATACTTTCCATAAAAATTACCATTACCTAAACACCGTTTCTTAGTTTACCGCCATAAATTGACAATATCTCCAAAACTAAAGTACTTACGGAGGAATGACTTGAAAATTCGTATAAGGGGCTTAACACCCGTATAAAAGGTAGAACACTTTAAATCAAAAATGTCAGCGTAGAACAAAAGTGAGGTAATTTTGGCTAGCCTACAACAACAAGAATATTACAATATTTTTCAAATTACGCAGATTTACAACAAATCCAGAAATAATTTTTGTTGTTATTTTTTAAATTTAGAGTCTGGAAATGTCGATGAGGAGTGTTTGTAGAGGCGTTTGGAAAACGAAGCTTCGTGTTCCTTATCACTCGATAAACACTCCCCGTCGTTTCAATATATTTCCAGTCTTCGTATTTGAGTGGATCTATCTTTTTTTTTTTTTTTGGTCCAAATGCCGGAAATGACCGATATCTCGAAAACGACACGAAAGAAAAAAAAAATAATGCAATTTTTGGAATCAGCAGCCCATTTTACATATAAAATGGATAATGGCATTCAATGGGAAAAAATTTTTTTATCATTTGTACACTAGTGTAGAACAAAGGATACAAATTGTTTTTTCATGTATAGTGGACTAAATAACTTCAAAAATCAATTCAAAAAAAATCTGACGTGCTGGAGAAAAACGACGAGACACGGGTATTTTTTGAACGTCTTCTTTAAGAATTTTTTGGATTTTCTCATGAGGTTTTGTTTTGTTTTTTGGCGAACCGTGTAATCAATACGCATTGTAAGTCATAGGTGCTCAAACATAATTATCGACCACAAAACTCTATTTGACTCTACTTAAGACAAATGTGTTTCCAATTAGCTGAAATGCATCTAAGAATTGTCTTTCATAGCAAAATACAAAAACAAAAATAACATTGGATTTAATCAATCTATGCTAATACAATTGTATCGAAGCATATCGTGACCACGAATAATTGTACACAATTATGTGCGTAAGTATTGATTTGTGGAATTCAAGCGAAACACAATCTACGGATATGGATTGTGTATGTGCACTACATATGCAAATATTTAATGTTCTAATTAACGCTGGATAAATTAATTATGTCGATATACAGAGTGTTTGTTAAGCAAAGTATACTAGAGCTGCTGCTACCGCACAAGTCTCAATGTTTCATTGGGAAATAATTAACTAACTGATTTTGTGACAGTGTATATTTGGTAGGTAAAAATAATATTTGATCTTGAACTATTTTTCATATAAAATTTGTATGAGGTATTCCATGCGCAACCGGATACCATATGACTTTTACATCTTCGATTTTTTTGAAACTTTTGTTTTTTATAACACTCTAGTTGAAACTAGCGGATACGATTTTTTTGAATTTTTTTTTTTCGAGAGTCTTAAATTTTTTAAAAATTGAATATGCTATATACTTTAACTACATTTATTAATTTTTTGAAATGCTCAAACCTCCGCCAGTATTTTGCCAAATCATATTATTATTATTATTTATATTATAATATTTTTTTAAACGTTTGATTTAAATAGAAAATATTTCAAAAACATGTTAAAGGATCTATTTGTGGGGCATGCCATTGTAACTATAGAATATTAAAAATTTTGCTAAGTTATTTTAAGCCCTAAAGCTGTCTTAACAGTCTCGAAAAATAACTAAAGAACCCTTCTTTTACTATGTATAGGGGAACTGATGCTATTATGGTATATGTAGATAATCTTTGTTTGAAATTTGCAAGAGAACCTCTAGATCAAATTCAGCCAATTTTGTTTATGCTGATCAGTGAAGTATTGGCTACAGAATATTTTTCAATAAAATGTCTGCAATTTCGTTAAAAAAAGTTTTTGAGCAAAATCTGAAAATAGTCTAAAAAGCTGTTTTTAAAAAGTTGGCAGGTATTGTGGTATGTATGGTAGGGCAATGTGGTATATATACTGATCAGTACTTGTAAAGTGGGCGGGTAATGTAGTACATATATGTAGGGTAATGTTGTAGGGGAGATGTGTGTACCGTGGTCCGCTTTTCAGTTTTTTCAATGTGCTGGACTTTCCAAAAAAGATTGTTTAGTTTTTTCATTAAGTTATATTTCTACTATACTTGCAGCATCAAATGCCGTGATAATGATATTGCTATGTCTTACCATTGAATAGAAATATTACTTTTTCCGTTGCAATCTCAAACTTGCATGGTGTATGTATGTATGTATTCTCCTTTAACTCCTAGGAGGAGCATAGGGCCAAAACTTGCATGGTGTACCTTGGACTATTAAAAATAAAAGAGAATACATTGTACATAGGTAACAAATTATGAAAGAACCATTTATTATGTAATCAAAAGTAAAATTTTTTTCAGTAAAAAAAAAAATTAATCATGAACAAAAATTATAACACAAAAAGTGCATTTAGTAAAAAACAATTAATTAAACAAAAATGGTTGCAAATAAATACATTCATCACGTAAATAATAATAATATTATATTTAAAGGCGATTATGGCTTCCTAGTCGCCCGTCGATAAAGGCTCGCTGATCAATAAGCATACGTCCAAGGTACACAAAGACAGCATGTTTTAAAAACTGTCAACACTCATAACATATATTAATGGAAATACATCTAAAACACACTAAAAGCTTAAAACAATAACTAAACTTCCTTCCTGATGTTGTAAAACTGAAATATTTCAAGTAAGTTTCTCACAAAACGTTTCTTAGTTTACTCCAAAAATAAATTTTTACACACAAAAAACACTTTTTCCGTCACTTTTTATGCACGCATACAGCTTGACGGTTTGAAGTCTACTAATATGAGTCACCGGTATCCTCTTCGATCCCGCACCCAAAATACAAGTGAAATATAACTTTTGAAGAGTTATTTTTACTAAATTGAGTCCAAATAACTCATTTCTGCAAAAAAAATTTTAAAAAAAATTTTGTAAATAATAGTTTTTAAATGTACACATATGTGCACTTCGGTTGATCTTCCAAGAAAAATTCGAATTTTTTTTTCATTGCTTTTATTCAAAATTTAATTGAAATAAAAATTAACAATGGTTTAAGAACTTAAAAAAAATAGAATTCATTTTTATTTTTATCTAGTATTACTATTATTCGAACTTTGAAGAAGAAAATATATATATGATATATAAAAAAAGGAACAAAACATTGATCACATATGGTGAAATAAGAATTTAGCAGTATCCAAATGATTACATGCATATACTTATATATTTTTATGATTTTTGATGGTATTTTAAAAAGCAATTATTGCTATTAGTACAAAGATACAAATTACATTTTGTGCACATTGTACGAGTTCTTGAAGTGCAGTCAGAGTTCCGACATTTAGATGCATAGTTTGATTCAACAAACTTTGGACAGTGCTCAAAACCATCGAATCGTTCTTCTGCAACCAGCGGCATGTACACTTTCCTGCGTTTACTGCATTCGGTCAAATCATTTTCAAACTGTGAAATAGGATTTGATTGCTTTGAGGCACTCGCTTCCCGTGCTTTACTTGAAAAGCCTATCAAGCATTTTCCCACGTACAGTTTATAATCGAGAAGTGTCTTTTTCTCCTTATTATGCTGCCTATTATGCATTATCCAGCAGTTAACTGTAACCAAGTCAATGAAATGGTTAAAGGCTCTTACTGTCCACTTCTTAGTACGCAAATAAGACCGATAATATTCAATGTAACGGTCACAGAGATCTACTCCGCCCATATATCTGTTGTACATACTTACAACGGCTGGTTGAGGTAACGTGATTCTCGAGGCATGTTCTTAGACCACCGCTGACATTCAACTTCTGGCTGAGCTACAACATAAGAAGATAAAAGAAGCACACTTTCATTGTCATTCCATTTGACTGCCGTGATCTGGTCGTCTTCTCGTACCCATTCGTCCCACTCTCCTCTCTTCAAAACTTTATCATCTTTAAATTTGTTTATGACAGGTCCAATGCGATTCTTCATAACTGTACCAGTTTGGTAGATATTATTTTCTCTAAGAACTTCGATACATTTTAAACTTGTAAAAAATCTATCTGTATATACACAGCCTTCATGTGGTATGACATTAGTAAGGAGCTTGACTACAGATGCTCCTAGTCCAAGCTGTTTCATGTCGAGGTCATCTACAGATCCTTTACCAGTATAAATATGAAAATTCAAAACTAAACCGTCACTGGCAGCAAGTACGAAATTTTTAAGACCAAGTGGATTTGGTTTTGCAGGCATATATTGACGAAATGTGCATCGTCCTGAAAATGGGATCATCTGCTCATCAACCGCTGTATGATACGGAATGGGCAATGTCTTACATTTCTTCAGGATAGGTTCAAGAAATGGTCTTATTTTCCAAAGTCGATCTGACTTGCAGTTTTCAATTTCTTCAGCAAATCGCAGGAAGCGTCGAAGTTGACAAAACCGGTTTCTAGACATACAATCGGCAATTTTTGCAACCCGAAACTCATTAGACCAATACATTTTTAGCTGCGGATATCCCAAACATCCCATGAGAATATGACATCCTGTCAAATGCAAAAGTTCTTCTGCAGAAGTATTTAAGAATTGGTGGTTTAATTCCTGAAATGCATGGCAATTTGTAACAAGTGCGGTTTGTTCCCAAAAAGGCATTCCTAAATATTCCATAAAGGCGTCTAAAATACTTTCTGGAGTATCATCATCACAAAGGAGTAAATTATCACATGAAGGTTGAGCTGAAAATCTAAGGAAACCAAAGAAAACATTCCGTATAAGAAGGAAATCATTAAGGACCATTTGTATTGCTACCCTTTATTTAGCCACTTAAAATTTCGCGAACAAGGAGCATCAGTTGATGCACAATTGGCAGAACCGATTTCAGCAATGTTTCCTTCAACACAATCTCCTTGCGCTTGTTGAACAAGAAGGTTTTCGTCTAACTGCTCAATAACACAATCTTCGAAAGAATCCTGCACTTGCTGGAGGATGGCCTCGTAAATATCGTTTTCTTCATCAGATAGTTCAGCATCACTATCATTTAAAAAATCCTCAATCTCTTTGTCACTGAGCTTCTTGGTTATATCTAGTTTTGTTCGAAAATAAAATTGGGGTTTTCTTTAAAACGTGTAAAAGCCTCGAAAATCTCGTAAAACTGCAAAAGTTCGTATTGATTTTGACAGCTATTACGAGTTTACGAGGTTTTCGAGGCATTTATACGATTTAATGAATACCCTTAATATTTTTAAATTAAAACTGAAAATAAAGTAGCCTATAGTCTCAGCAAATGTCCACCGATACGTCTGTATCAGATTTTCCTTGAAAGTTGTCGTTTCGTCAAAGGATGGTTGAAATATTCCTGGAACAGGTCTTACCTCGTGGCCGGCTAAGTAACTAGAGACCGATCCCATCACCGGAACTTACATTCCACCATTCCATTTTCATCCACGATCAGCTGTTTCCTTTTGTCGACATCATTTGACAGTTGGCACTCACCGTTTTGGGACCAGGGTTGCAAGTAATTATTGAAAAGATGTGGATATAAATGAGGCTTCCGATTTGTGTCCTCACACCCCTATACTTATAGCATATAACTAAAAATAAAATTTGAAAGGTATGAAATAAGTTCATAATAGGGGAACTAATGCTATTGTGGTATAGCTAGTGGTTAGGTGGAATTTGAAAGAGAACTATTAGATCAATTTCAGCTAATCATGCTAATCATTAAAGTATTGGCTACAGCATATATTTCAATAAAATGTGTGCAATTTCACTAAAAAAAGTTATTGACTATACCACACTGTCCAATTTTTAGAAATTACAAAATTTGAAAAATAAAATGGGAAACTTTGTGAATTTACACAGTTAAACACTTATTTTGCAATACTTAGCACTTACGTTTTTTGAATATAAATAAAACTTCACCAAAAACCAACTTTTTCTTAACAACATTTTTTTTGCAAAAATCCGGAAAAAAAATCAACCACACGCGATTTACATTTCGTTCAACTGACATCGGAAAAGTTTTGTTTGGTGCATGACAGCAACACATCGCTGGTTTTTTATGATTTCTGACAGGATAAAAGCATTGACGTTCGCAGGTTCTTTCCCAAATCGGAGATATGCGACTATACCACATTGAAAAACTATGCCACAATAGCATCAGTTCTCCTAAGGATATTTTAAAAAGTTAATACTTTCTGTCTTTAAATTTTGCTTAAATATGTGTGAATCATTGGACATGAAACAAAATGCTGTTTTTGTTTTAATAACTTAACAAAATTTTAGCCAAACTACTGCTGTTTTATGATTTTCTTTTTTTTCTTGTTGTAATTGATGAAATATGTGACTACAACTGAACAACTGACTTTAAAACAAAAGTTTTGAATATGTGACAAGATTGAAATCAGTGAATATTTTGTGGTGTTTAATCGTATTTTTAATTTTTTAAACATGTTTGCGGCAATAAGAGCTTGAAACGACCTTTGGTCACAAAGCAAAGCCGTATGAGTCCTATGGTCATAAACTAAATTTGGACCAATTTGCTTTTTGATCAAAAACCGACCCAAGTAGCCAAATACTACTTATTGTGACAGGCGATATGAGACGATAGCATTATGACATAAAATGTAAAAAACAAAAACCATGTCTCATTAAAAATAAACATAACTCGGGCACGCTGATTTCAATGGTCGTAGTCATTTTTATAGTTTGGCTCTTGTTTTTGAAAAAATCAAGTTTGAAAATTTGGTTTAAAAAAAAATTTTTGATAAAAAGCAGGTATTTTTTTTTCCATTTCAACCATTACCTATCAACACATACCTATTAAGTTTGGTCGAATTTTTTACCGTTGTAACTTATTGAATGTTCACGACCACCAAAGTGCAGCAAAATGTTAAAAAAATATTTTTTATTGCCTAAATTTTGAGTTTTTACATGAAAATAACATTTTCTTTTCAAATTTTTTCTATTTTTGATACTTTTTCTTGATTTTATAATAACATTCTAACATTAAAAGACGAAAAGCAAAATTTATTTCAATTATCTCAAAAAACATATTTTAAAGCTTTTGCTTATATGGGAGGTACCACGCCCACTTGTCCAACCGTACTCAAATTTTTAATGGATTTAAGAAACTACATAAAACCCATACACTGCATATTTTGTAACCGTAGCTTATTCCGTTCTTAAGATATAGCACAAATAATAAACATTTTTTGTAAATTTATAAAACTACATAAAACTTATACACTTAAAATTTTGTAACCATAGCTCTTTCCGTTTTTATGATATCGTGCAAAATGTAAATAAGTTGTATGGGAGGTACCACTTGTCCCAAATTTCTGAAATAGTTTTTTTTTGTACTTTCCCAAACCCAAAACATAAAAAACTGCAAAAATAGTTTTTTCCGTCTAGCATGTACTTATCGCATCACTGTGCTGGGTGGCTGGCTGTGTGTGTAGTGTGCATTTTCATAAAATGTGCAATTCAATCAAAAAACCTATATCGTGAATTAAAACAGGTCATGTTAGCCATTTCATAAACCTTATCCAAAGACAGATGGCACTTTTCTCAAATTGTCAAAATACAGCCCTCAAAAATCATAGGCGAGGTTATGTCTTTATCACAAAAATTTTATACTTCCTTTTCCGACGAGCTGCAGAACGTACAAGTTGTTTCGAGTACACAATTATAAAATAATACTTAAAACCTTCGAATTTTTAACATCCTGGTAAGCCTTTAAAATCACTTAACATTTTCAAATGTATTTCATCAAATTTACATGTAAATTTGATATGCAAAATGCTCTACGCATTATTTATTTCGTTTTTGTATAACCATTTTTAGAACTTATGATTTCTGTGCTTAAAAAGGAAAAGACAAAACACATCATCATATGAAAGACAAAATAATCTCGCCAGGTAAATTTAGCTTTTGCACAAAAGAAGAGAAGTTGCATTTTAATAGAAATTTGTTTTACAGAACACTTAGAATTTGGTATATGCACAAGTCGTAAAATTTCTGCATATATTTGCCATTATATTGCTGTAAAATCAGCTTTATTGAAGCCCAGACATATAAAGAAGAGCGAGTCCATACAGTTTATAACCTCTTCAATAACCGAATTGTGGGGAGCGCCAGAAAAGTTACTTTCAAAACACGATTCACACTCAGTTTTCTTCAATACTGTTTTTTTTGGCTTAGCCTGAGAACATCCATCATCGACTTGATCGGTAGACGCAACATCATAACCCATATACGAAGGTAGTAGAGTGGAATCCATGTACGCGTGGAGTTTGGCGTCCCCGAAGTACATAATCAATACTTTTTTTAGTGAACGGTAAAAGTAAGAACAAAAAAATCTAACAAAAAAAAAATACCGTACGTATATACTTAATTTGGTTATATATAAAAAATATCAACGCGTGATTCCCTTAAATAAGTAAATTTTGTGAAAACCGGTCGAAATTCCGCCAAGAAATTGCTAAAACCATTAAAATCGCGATAATGTAAAAAAAAAAAGTGAATTTTTTGTATATTATAAATAATAGTTTTTTAAGTTAAAAAAAAGAAAGGAATAATGGTAAAATTTTATTGATTAACTAAAAAATAAGAAAAAATTAGTAGTAGTGCTAAATTCATGCATAAAAAGTGCTTAAAAAAATGTTTAATTTTAATCTTAATTAATTGTCATTTAAAATATTAATCTAGTTAGTAAATACTAAAAAATGAAATAACTCCATATTAGAGTTAGTCCTGAAATTGTGTGAAATACTACAGTGTAGACAAATTGAAAAAGGATATCTAAAATTACTAGCATACTGAATTTAACCCATACATATAAAAAACCCACTCCATTATAATTAGCTCGAAGGCGCAAAACTCTACACTAGTGAAGGCCTTCATCGGTGGACGTTTGCAGCTACAGAAAAGTGAGTTGAAATGATGTAAGAGTATTTTTGAATAATTTTGATTTATTGATTTATTTGCTACAATTTTAAAATACTATAACTTTAGTATATCAAGTGTTAATTGTACATAAATGAAGTAAAGTAAAGAGGTAAATATTAATTTGATTAAATTGAGAAATGTATATGAAACGGGAACAATGAGAGTGAGAGTGCATTCTTTGTAAACATGTTGCTAGCAAGAATTTTTGGGTATATGTAGAAAGAGCGAGGAATATCTCTCTCCCATTGTTTACGTTTAGGGTTTCAGGGTTTTGTGCAGCAGTAGAATTTTTTGATCTGCTTAAAATGCATTTGTTTTTCTTTTGTTTATGTGCCTTTAATAACTTGATATATTAATTGAAATGATCTTTTAAATTGAGCATTTGGTATGATAATTTTGCTAATCTAATGAGCATAATAACGAAGAATTTGCAAATAAACTCAAGTCTATATAAAATACTAATATTTTTATGTGAGCAAAAATGGGAAAAATACATTTCTACTACTAAACATTAAACGTTTAGTACTTAAAGTAAAGTGAATCAGAGCTGTAGTATATAGCACTATTTTAGTGAAATATTGGTTTAGGTTTTTGTTAAGGAATAAAATTAATTTTGATGAGACTTAGGTTTGAATAAATTTCTTAAAATATGTAAGAACATTTTCTAAATTTTGAAGTATTTTGTACTTAAAGTAAATTGTAATTAAATGCACTTTTTAATGCTTTCGCAAGAAAATCTACTAAGTAGCAGTTATTATGATATGATCAGTTACGTTAATGATAAGTTTATTTTTATATGAATAAAATCTTATGAACTAAAATGATGGAGTAATTTTTCGGTTTCCTTTTGGTGATATGGAGGTTTAAAGATAGCTAGGCAGATTTAGGGATCTGAGATTTTTGCGCGACTCGGATCATCGGTAGGGCGGGTAATGAAGCGCGTATCTTCATCAACACCTGAAGATACCTATTCCAATGGTTAAGATTAGTACCTTCAATTTGCGTTTGATTTTGCTTATGTATAAATTGTGATCATGAAGGGGTTTTTTTAGGTCATGATCATATTGGTCCGTATAGTAGATAAATTTAGGGAGTCTACAATAAAATTTGTAATGGTGGTTTTCCAGTAAGGAGGAGGTGTCACGAATCCCCCCAACGACTGAATGCTAGTGGTATTTAATGGCTCCCGCTCCGACACTTTCCGCTTTTCTGTCATCCAACTGGCTTTGTATCTAAATTAGATACAATGTATGAACCTTTTCCCTATAAGGTATCATGTCAAATGTTATCCACTGTATGTTACATTACAAAAAAATGGCGCCCAACGTGGGGCAGGCTTTTCCTTCAGAAGAGTCTGTTTCCAAATCCGTTAGTAGAGTTCATTAATTTTGAATTTCGCAGCAAGTTGAGTTGAAAATTTGGTTGGACTACTTTAGGGTAAATAATCTTTTAATCACATCTGGATATTCGACTGTTTGGCTGAGTCCGAATAGACATCGACCGATTGCTCTTAACTGATAATTTTTATTTAGAATGGTCTGCTGAATTCAACTATACTTTTCAACATCTCTAAGCGATTTTTTTTAGAAACCAATTTTTTTTTATTTTACTGTTTTGTTATGGTAAATTTTGTTTTACGGAAATACAGTTGACATGCTCGAGGCATTGATCTGTCCAATTACAATCTTTAGTTATGGTAACTTTCAATTTTCTGGAAAAACAGATAGTTCTATTGTGAACAAATGTCTGTCCGAATTTATTAATGTTATTGGTAATATATATCTTCAGTTCCATAATCCAGTCTTGTTTTCTATACTAATCTTAACCAAAATATTTCAGCTATCGAAAAACACTATATCACCATACTTAAGGAAAAATCAATTCATATACGTACAAATAAAACATTTAATCGTTTTATCGATCGTTGAGTTAAATTGTTTCAAATTTATATCCCTTCTTTTTTATACAAATAAACATGGCAGTAAGGCACAGCGCCGATGATATACCGGCTTTGATACCACATGCAGAGTCATCTTGCACTATTTGTTTACAAATATTAGCAAATGGATCTGATTGTCTGATAACTAGATGCAACCATGTATTCCATAAGGTTTGTATTGAGCATTGGCTCATTGACTCCCAGGAATGTCCTAATTGCAGGCGATCCGCACAAGTAAATGAGTTACAACCTATTACGGTTGATATACCAGTTGAAGTACAGTTAAACAATACCAACACTAGTCACACGTCAATGCGAGGACGCGCTAGTAGCCATCGTGGCCGTGGTGCGATTTCCAAACGCCATAACACCCGATTTAGACGAAGAATTGAAGAAAATATTTCTCAATCGTCGCAACCTGATTTACGTCAAAATAATGCCAATTGCAATGGTAATCCATCGTATTCGTTGCCATTATTAGATCTTGACTTTCCACCAAATCCGATTCAATCTGAGAGTGGTAGAAATGTTACTCATACGACCCCTAGAGTCGTTAATAACAATGTGAGTGCTAGAAATGTTACTCATACGACCCCTAGTGCATATCCTAACGATGCAAATGCACCTACTGTTGATTATAACCTAATTACAAACTTAATCGAATCTAGTTTACAGCGAATGCTTAGTAATTTAAATTTGCAACCCAATCGAGGCAATCCTAATTTAAACCTAACTTCAAATAATATTGGTGCTAGTCAAAATTTAAACAATATTGATCATAGCTCAAATCAAATTTCAAATGATTTTCCTAACCGAAATTATGGTCGCGTACAAAGCAATACCCACTCAAATCTAAGTGCTGATAAAATAACATCCATTATTCAGAACTGGAATGTTAAGTTCGATGGCACTGCCAATGGTCTCAGTGTCGAAGAGTTTTTGTACAGAATTAGATCCTTAACGTCTTCAGGATTGAATGGTGATTTCCAAGCGCTGTGTAGCAATTTGCACATATTACTTTATGGTAAAGCCAGAGAATGGTTCTGGCGATATCATAAAAATTTAAATAGTGAAGGAATTCAGTGGGCTAGCTTTTGTGAGGCTATAAAAGAACAGTACCGTGACTTTAAAACTGATTACGACATTAGAGAAGAAATTAGAGGTAGGAAGCAAAAACCGAACGAAACGTTTGATGTATTTTATGATGCGATTTTAGCCATCACGGATCGGTTGTCAGATCCAATATCAAGTACTGATTTGATTGAAATCATTACACGTAACCTTAAGCCAGATATAAGGCATGAGCTGCTTTACGTTAAAATTTCGTCCATAGCTCAATTGCGGAGTTTGTGTCAACGTCGCGAGAATTTACTTTCAGAGGAAATGTTTAGAAGAAACCAGCATACTCGAAATATGCAAAATAATTTTAGCCAACGACGTAATGTGTCTGAAATCGAGGCCGATAATATTTCTGCAGAAGAAGACGCTTCTATTCAAGTAGCTGCTCTGCAACAGAATATTCCAAAATGTTGGAACTGCGGTGAAGAGGGTCACTTCTGGATAGATTGTGAAGGGGACAGAAATATCTTTTGTTACGGCTGTGGTGCTAAAGACACTTACAAACCGCAGTGTCCTAGGTGTAGTTTCAAGAAATCGGAAAACATGAAAGCGGGTGCTTTCAAAAACACCAGAATAGCGCCCCATCAAAATTAATTCAAAATTCATTGCAATTACCGGCTTGCTCACCCAAATGGACTGATGCCAATAAAACCGGTAATATAGCTAATAAAAACAATATGTCTAAAATCCAAGTTTTAAAACGCGAAAGTTTTGTAGAGTGTAAAGTAAACCCTATATTACATCCCGTACATCCATATCACGAACGCTTAGAACAGTATCAAGCTATAAAAAAGAGAATTTTCAATGATTTTTCAAATTTTCAATTTCCTGTTTATAAAACGAAAAGATCTACTCTTAGACTTCGTAGATTCTGGAAGGCTTTGAGGCAAACTAAAAGACTGATAGTATCTACTGTTTTCAATAGAAGTGAAGATAATCGCTTGTATGCAAAGGTCAGATTTTTGAATAAGACAGAATTTGGTTTACTAGACACTGGTGCTAGCATCAGTTGTATTGGATCTGACTTAGCTTGTGAAGATTTTTCAAAGCAAACTAACTTTCGTAGGACAAAAACTACAGTCAAAACTGCCGATGGAAATGTACAGGAAGTTATAGGATTTTTAGATATTGAATTAGAATATAAAGATGAAACACAAAAAATAAAACTTTTTGTTATACCAGCATTGTCACAACGCCTTATTCTAGGTATTGATTTTTGGAGGAAGTTCAATTTGGCTCCGAACTTAATATCGTCTGTTGAAGGATCAAAAGAAGTTTTAGAAATAGATACAGAAATAGAAGATCAGTTTTATCCACTCAATACATGGCAAAAGCATCAGCTCGAAGCAGTAAAGTCGTTATTCCCGGATTTTGAAGTACAAGGCTTGGGTAGAACAGACCTGATTAAACATGACATCGACGTAGGTGAGGCGAAACCGATAAAGCAGCGTTTTTATCCAGTGTCTCCAGCGGTGGAGCAATTAATGTTTCAAGAAGTGGATAGAATGCTTCATTTAGGCGTGATAGAGCTGTCGACAAGTCCATGGAGCTCACCCATGAGACTAGTAGTTAAGCCGAATAAAATCAGATTATGTTTAGATGCTAGGAAAGTTAACGACGTTACCCTGAAAGATGCGTATCCCTTACCTAGTATAGAAGGCATCTTCTCCAGACTGCCCAAAGCAAATTTTATCTCAAAAATAGACTTAAAAGATGCTTTTTGGCAGATTGGTTTAACAGAGCGTTCAAAAGCATTAACAGCATTTACTGTCCCGGGGCGTCCGCTTTACCAATTTGTGGTAATGCCGTTTGGGTTGTGTAATGCGGCCCAAACGATGTCTCGTTTGATGGACCAAATTATACCGGCAGATTTGCGTTACTGTGTTTTTGGCTATTTGGACGATCTTTGTATCGTTTCAGAGGACTTTGAATCACATCTTGCTGTTCTCGTTAGAATTGCAGAGCAGTTCAAAAAAAGCAAATGTGACTATAAATAAAGGAAAAAGCAGATTTTGTGTGACCCAGGTTAAATACCTTGGGTATGTAATTGGAAATGGAGGGATCGCTACTGATCCTGAGAAAATAAATGCAATCTTGTCTTGGCCAATACCTAAAAATTTAAAGCAAGTTCGAGGCTTTATCGGTCTTGCAGGATGGTACCGTAGGTTTGTTGAAAACTTTTCAGACGTTGTTTTCCCGATTACCGAGACTTTATCGACAAAGAAAAGATTTACGTGGACTAGTGAGGCCCAAAAGGCTTTCGAGAAAATTAAGGTTTTGCTCACTTCGGCCCCAGTTCTCGTAAATCCGGACTTTTCGAAAAAGTTTTACGTTCACTGTGATGCGAGTGATTTTGGCATTGGTGCTGTATTAGTTCAACTTTCCGATGACGGTGCTGACAGCCCTGTAGCATACATGTCGAAAAAGTTAAATACAGCCCAACGAAAGTACAGCGTCACAGAACGTGAATGTTTAGCGGCAATCGAGGCGATCAAGCGTTTTAGGTGCTATCTTGAGATGCAAGATTTTGAGGTGATCACCGATCACTCGAGTTTAGTATGGCTGATGAGGCAGCCGAGTTTATCAGGTAGACTCGCGAGATGGGCGCTAAAATTGCAGGCCTACAAATTTAAAGTTAGCAATAGGAAAGGCAAGGAAAATATTGTTCCAGACGCTCTATCGCGTATTTACTGTGAAGAGCTGACTGCATCAGAAAATATTGGTCCGGAGATAGATTTAAATTCAAAGCATTTTCACGATGCAGATTATGAGGAATTAAAAGCTAAAATCAGTGCAAATCAAGAAAAATTTCCAGATCTGAAGATTGTAGACAAATTTGTTTATTTTAGAAAAGAGCATTACAGCGGTGAGCCAGTGCAAGAGCAAAATTCATGGAAACTTTGGATTCCAAAAAATCTTCGTGCTCAAACGATAGCTAGAGCTCATGAGGTGGTAGTTGCTGCTCACGGTGGTATGACAAAGACGCTAGACTTACTGCGTAGGTATTTTTATTGGCCTGCTATGATAGAGGACGTCCGCAATTTTGTTAGAGAGTGTGAAATCTGCAAAACGACTAAAGCACCGAACATGTGTCTTAAACCACCTATGGGTGCACAAGCGCAATCAAATAGACCATTTCAACGTTTATACATTGATCTTTTGGGTCCATACCCTAGGAGTAAAAACGGATTTATTGGTGTGCTTATCGTTGTTGATCATTTAACAAAATTTCACTGGCTATGCCCGTTAAAAAAATTTACATCGGTACTCATTCAAAAATTTTTATTAGAAGATATTTTTCATGTCTACGGGGTTCCTGAGCTTATTATAAGTGACAATGGTTCGCAGTTTAAGGCTGCCGAGTTTAATTCACTGCTAACGAAGTTAGGCATTACTCATGTGTATACAGCGTTATACTCACCGCAATCAAACGCTTCAGAGCGCGTTAATCGCTCACTAATTGCGGCAATTCGAGCCTATCTCAAAAAAGATCATCGTCAATGGGACGAAAACTTAAGCGCCATAAGCTGTGCGCTTCGAAACTCCATTCATCAATCGACGAAATGTTCCCCATACCATGCGATGTTTGGGCTTGACATGATTACTCATGGTTCCACGTATCGACTTTTGAAAGAATTAAATCTCCTTGAAGAATCGGAGTGCAAACTGAATCGAGATGACCAATTAGCGTTGTTGAGAAAAGACTTAGCGAAAAATATAAGCAAAGCATACGATACAAACGTTCAGCAATATAACCTCAGAACTAGAGCCACCTCATTTAAAATAGGTCAAGAAGTTTTTAGGCGAAATTTCGCACAGAGCAGCTTCGAAAAAAATTTTAACGCCAAGCTGAGTCCAGTTTTTGTCAAAGCTCGCATTCGCGACAAACTCGGAAATCATTATTACATCCTTGAAGACTTGCAAGGCAAACTAGTTGGTACCTTTCATGCAAAAGATATTCGGCAGTAAGTGCACTGTCCGTCTAATTTATCTGTTAAGTATCAGCAAAATTATACGGTTTTGTAGTGTGCATTTTCATAAAATGTGCAATTCAATCAAAAAACCTATATCGTGAATTAAAACAGGTCATGTTAGCCATTTCATAAACCTTATCCAAAGACAGATGGCACTTTTCTCAAATTGTCAAAATACAGCCCTCAAAAATCATAGGCGAGGTTATGTCTTTATCACAAAAATTTTATACTTCCTTTTCCGACGAGCTGTACAAGTTGTTTCGAGTACACAATTATAAAATAATACTTAAAACCTTCGAATTTTTAACATCCTGGTAAGCCTTTAAAATCACTTAACATTTTCAAATGTATTTCATCAAATTTACATGTAAATTTGATATGCAAAATGCTCTACGCATTATTTATTTCGTTTTTGTATAACCATTTTTAGAACTTATGATTTCTGTGCTTAAAAAGGAAAAGACAAAACACATCATCATATGAAAGACAAAATAATCTCGCCAGGTAAATTTAGCTTTTGCACAAAAGAAGAGAAGTTGCATTTTAATAGAAATTTGTTTTACAGAACACTTA
This sequence comes from Calliopum simillimum, assembly GCA_951812925.1. NCBI lineage: Eukaryota > Metazoa > Arthropoda > Insecta > Diptera > Lauxaniidae > Calliopum > Calliopum simillimum. The sequence goes on along the minus strand of OX638371.1, from coordinate 57,027,402 downwards.
GAATTTGGTATATGCACAAGTCGTAAAATTTCTGCATATATTTGCCATTATATTGCTGTAAAATCAGCTTTATTAAAGCCCAGACATATAAAGAAGAGCGAGTCCATACAGTTTATAACCTCTTCAATAACCGAATTGTGGGGAGCGCCAGAAAAGTTACTTTCAAAACACGATTCACACTCAGTTTTCTTCAATACTGTTTTTTTTGGCTTAGCCTGAGAACATCCATCATCGACTTGATCGGTAGACGCAACATCATAACCCATATACGAAGGTAGTAGAGTGGAATCCATGTACGCGTGGAGTTTGGCGTCCCCGAAGTACATAATCAATACTTTTTTTAGTGAACGGTAAAAGTAAGAACAAAAAAATCTAACAAAAAAAAAAATACCGTACGTATATACTTAATTTGGTTATATATAAAAAATATCAACGCGTGATTCCCTTAAATAAGTAAATTTTGTGAAAACCGGTCGAAATTCCGCCAAGAAATTGCTAAAACCATTAAAATCGCGATAATGTAAAAAAAAAAAGTGAATTTTTTGTATATTATAAATAATAGTTTTTTAAGTTAAAAAAAAGAAAGGAATAATGGTAAAATTTTATTGATTAACTAAAAAATAAGAAAAAATTAGTAGTAGTGCTAAATTCATGCATAAAAAGTGCTTAAAAAAATGTTTAATTTTAATCTTAATTAATTGTCATTTAAAATATTAATCTAGTTAGTAAATACTAAAAAATGAAATAACTCCATATTAGAGTTAGTCCTGAAATTGTGTGAAATACTACAGTGTAGACAAATTGAAAAAGGATATCTAAAATTACTAGCATACTGAATTTAACCCATACATATAAAAAACCCACTCCATTATAATTAGCTCGAAGGCGCAAAACTCTACACTAGTGAAGGCCTTCATCGGTGGACGTTTGCAGCTACAGAAAAGTGAGTTGAAATGATGTAAGAGTATTTTTGAATAATTTTGATTTATTGATTTATTTGCTACAATTTTAAAATACTATAACTTTAGTATATCAAGTGTTAATTGTACATAAATGAAGTAAAGTAAAGAGGTAAATATTAATTTGATTAAATTGAGAAATGTATATGAAACGGGAACAATGAGAGTGAGAGTGCATTCTTTGTAAACATGTTGCTAGCAAGAATTTTTGGGTATATGTAGAAAGAGCGAGGAATATCTCTCTCCCATTGTTTACGTTTAGGGTTTCAGGGTTTTGTGCAGCAGTAGAATTTTTTGATCTGCTTAAAATGCATTTGTTTTTCTTTTGTTTATGTGCCTTTAATAACTTGATATATTAATTGAAATGATCTTTTAAATTGAGCATTTGGTATGATAATTTTGCTAATCTAATGAGCATAATAACGAAGAATTTGCAAATAAACTCAAGTCTATATAAAATACTAATATTTTTATGTGAGCAAAAATGGGAAAAATACATTTCTACTACTAAACATTAAACGTTTAGTACTTAAAGTAAAGTGAATCAGAGCTGTAGTATATAGCACTATTTTAGTGAAATATTGGTTTAGGTTTTTGTTAAGGAATAAAATTAATTTTGATGAGACTTAGGTTTGAATAAATTTCTTAAAATATGTAAGAACATTTTCTAAATTTTGAAGTATTTTGTACTTAAAGTAAATTGTAATTAAATGCACTTTTTAATGCTTTCGCAAGAAAATCTACTAAGTAGCAGTTATTATGATATGATCAGTTACGTTAATGATAAGTTTATTTTTATATGAATAAAATCTTATGAACTAAAATGATGGAGTAATTTTTCGGTTTCCTTTTGGTGATATGGAGGTTTAAAGATAGCTAGGCAGATTTAGGGATCTGAGATTTTTGCGCGACTCGGATCATCGGTAGGGCGGGTAATGAAGCGCGTATCTTCATCAACACCTGAAGATACCTATTCCAATGGTTAAGATTAGTACCTGCAATTTGCGTTTGATTTTGCTTATGTATAAATTGTGATCATGAAGGGGTTTTTTTAGGTCATGATCATATTGGTCCGTATAGTAGATAAATTTAGGGAGTCTACAATAAAATTTGTAATGGTGGTTTTCCAGTAAGGAGAAGGTGTCACGAATCCCCCCAACGACTGAATGCTAGTGGTATTTAATGGCTCCCGCTCCGACACTTTCCGCTTTTCTGTCATCCAACTGGCTTTGTATCTAAATTAGATACAATGTATGAACCTTTTCCCTATAAGGTATCATTTCAAATGTTATCCACTGTATGTTACATTACATGTGGGAAAACTGAGCAAGATAATTCAAAGAAATTTGGTTCACTGCCTCCGTCATCAAAGTTAGCTCGTGAGATTGAAAATGATAGAAATCGGTCAACGAACACGCCTACCGCCCATACAAAAAATATATTCAATATACAACTTTAGGAGTGTTTTTCACGACAATGGCACCAAAATACACATATAAACTACAAATTGTATGCGCAAGCTCTGAGTAAATACTGGGTGAATTCGGGCAAGAGGGCGCGGCACCTCCCATATAAGCAAAAGCTTCAAAACATGTTTTTGAAATAGTTGAAATAAATTTTATTCAGGCACTAAGAACTATAAACGCAAGCTCTCAACAAAAATTGGGAGAAATCGGACAAGAGGGCGTTGCATCTCCCATATAAGCAAAAGCTTGAAAACGATATACTGAAAGAGTTTTTTAAAATAATCCAACTAAATTTCACTGAAATATTAAGGACTATAAGTGCACGCTCTGAGCTAAAACTAGACGAACTCAGACAAGCGGGCGTGGCATGTTCCATACAAGCAAAAGCTCCAAACGCTATACTGAAAACGTTTTTTGAGATTATCCAACCAAATTTCACTCAATCATTAAGAACTATACATTTTCAAAATACTAGAACTTACTAGTTTCTTTTCTTCTCTAATCTTTGTATGGGTTGCATTGCCATTAACATTAACCAAAGTCAAATGAGTTTTGGCAGAGTCGCTGACTGACTGCATGGATTTCTTCAACTTTTAACCTCAGCCATTTAGAAAAGTTTTTTACCGCCCTCTCCATTATTATGACTTTTTCTACATTGCCTAATATTGAGCAGAAAACTTGAGCTGTGTGTTTATAGTTACACAAACATACGTGCATATTTTGCAATATTCTAATGTCTGCTCTAAGTTCTTTGTTATAAGTTTTTTTGAATAAAGTGTGGCAGATTTTGTATATTCTTTTTTTTTTTTTTTTGGGAAACTTTCATATAATAACGACACTTCAGGCGAACGCATTTAACGGAAGTGAGTTTAAGCTTTTTAGAAATTTAGTAAACGAGATTGAATTAAGCGAATTAGGAAAGTCTGCGCTGATATGAGCTCTTTATGGAAGTTTCAAATGTATGCAGATAATCGCTGACATAGTGCAAAAGGGTAAGCATAACCAAAAAAAGTAAGTTAAAAGCTGTAAAGTTTTTAAGTTTTGAAACTTTTTTAGTCTAAAATATTTTGAGGAAGATTTTTAGCAGATTCTGTTGCCGTTATTGCATTTGTATTTAATGCTTCTTGACTTTCTTCACAGCTTAAGATCAACAATCAGAGGGTATGTCTTTCAATGTATTCCTGAATAGAAAATAAAGTTAACTGTGCCCAAAAAAACTTTTGACTAAAACGATAAACAACTAAAACTTAAAGTATCAACAGTGGGTGTTGAACCTGCCATACAAGTAAAATATGTTAAATGGTTTCTCACGCAAACGTATTTTTATGATAATAATTTGAAGTTGAGCTGTTTGGTCGTTGTTTCAAATTAAAATTCAAAAAGTTATCCTAATTTTTTGTTCGACGTTCTCCACTTCCTCAGGAACAATTTATTTAAAAAACCTCTGTAAAAAGATACAAATTAGTATATTGAAACATCAATGGCACCTGCTATGCAAATAATAGAGAACAATGAACTATGTTACAAAGATTTGATGTTAAAGTCTTTACTCTAAATACCATTTTTATACCCTAAACCCAGGGTATATTCACTTTGTCCTTCCGTTTGTAACGCAGAGAAGAAGGCGTGGTATATAGGAAAGTATATAGATTCTTGATCAGCGTCACCTCCTGAGTCGATATAGTCATGTCCGTCTGTCTGGCTGGCTGGGTGTCTGTGAAAGGAAATACATTTTTTGAGAAAACTGAGCAAGATAATTCAATGAAATGTGGTACTCTACCTGATTCGTCAAAAGAAGCTCGAGGGATTGAAGCTGAGCGAAATCGGTAAACGCACATGCCTACCGCCCATACTAAAAATATTTTCACAACGTAACTTTAAGATATTGTATTGGGTATTTAATGTTTGGCGAAGCCATTTTGGGCTTGGAACACCCTTACTAGTTTTTTGTTAAATTGTTTTTTGTTTTTGCTTATTGTTTTTGCAATTTTTTTAACCGACGGCATTGAACAGAGAGCTAAATGATGCATATATGATTGAACGCAAGCAAATTATCTGTTTTGATTTATTAATTTTAATAAGGTTTGACAATAGAGCATATGAAGACACTAAACATGTTATGAATTTTATTCGATGTACTTAAACTCCTAAAGCTCTTAAAATGATCACTCCATAGCTTTTCCGATTCTTGAATAATTTTAATTTTGACTCCTTGCATGTTACTTTCGGTCAATCGCTTCCTTTACTACCTTGTGGAGTATGAAGGCATAATATCTGCATAATAAAAAAGGTAATTGAATTTTTGTTAGGTTCAGCTTGAAAAATTGTTCCCACTTACTGAATGCTAAAGCCCTTTTTCTCTCAGTGTAATGTTTTATCTTCTTCTTATTTCCTGGCTGACTTTACTTCCGTTGTTCGTAGTCCTTCACATTCAGTTTCGCTTGACGGAAGTGCTTAGCTATCTTATGCAGCAAAAGTGCTGTTAATGAGTTGTTGCTGATTATCTTTTACTTAAAGCATTAAAAGACTTGTAAAAAGATTTCTTTTTTGGAGTACACTTCAGGGCATAATTATTGCAATGGGACTAATTCATTTGAATTTGGTACATTATTCATTTAAGTTTTTATTTTAGAGTAACAAAAAACACAAGTCAGTCAAGAAGTATTTTAATAAATACGCAGAAGGGAGTCTGAAAAAAATTACTGCAGGAGTTATTTTATAAATTGAAACATACGGGTAAGTTTTTTTTTTTATCTTCAATTAAAGTTAAAAATTTTTCTTAACAAATGATACTTTGCGTTATCGACCAAGATTCGACTTAACATCTCCGATTTCTATGATAATTGGTGAAAAGTTCGTATTTGGCACACATATTACTGTGGTAAAATGATTTTCCAAAATTCCGAAAATTTTCAAGATGGCGGCCATAGGAATTTCGATCCAATCTTTGGATACTCCAATATTTGAAAATTTAAAGCTCCTCAACTTTTCAACCGATTTCAATGAAATTTTCAGAGTTTCTGTAGAAAAGTATTAGCTTTTGAAAACAATTTGAAATTACACTGAAAAAAGAATTTATTTTTGGTCGAAAAGAACCTTTTCCCTTTTCAAAGCCATTTTGGGCTTGGAGCACCCTTTTTATTTTTTTAAAATATTTTTATTGAAAAGTAAATTTATATATGTTTTACGGTTATCAAGTTATGAGTTTTTGAAGTTGTATAATATTGTGCTTATCATGAGTCGTTGGTGCGCGTGCATTATCATACAGGGCTACCACCGTCCGGATGGTATTTTTTTCAGTGAACCTCAGTGAAATTTTTCATGGAATTTTTTTTTTTTTAATATTTTAGCCCATTATAACCAAGTTTTTGGATAAAGGGGTCAAAAGACTCATAAAAACGGGATATAATGGGTTGAGATGTTCTATGGCCACCATCTGAAAAATTTTCGGAATTTCTGAAAATCATTTTACAACCGTACCTAATATGTGTGTCATATACTAATTTTTCACCAACTTTCATAGAAATCAGACGCTTTCCAGCTCAAATTTTTCAAAATTTACATTTCTCAGATTTTTATGAAAATTTACAAAACTATTCTTGGTGCTCAGTATGGAGATCTTTCATTTTTTCGCAAAACTAAAAAACGTATGTTTTTCATCCATCTTTCAAAAGATTTTCGTAAAAAATTTTCAGAAAAAAAAAAATTTAAGAAAAAAAAAATTTTTTTTGGAAAAATTAGTTTTAGAGATTTTTCAAAACATTGTCGTCATTTCGTCAATATTCTTATGACTTATATTTAAAATTTTGGTTTCTTTTAATACCTCGAGTTTTCTTAACAATGCAGGTTATATTCTTCTATTTAAAATTTTTTTTTTTTTTTTGAACATTTTTCACAATATTGTCCCTTTACATGTTAAAAGCACTAAGTAAGTCAATTTCTTATGTTTTGAGATATTTGAATTTTAAAAAATAAGTTTTTGTTTTTTTGTATGAAAATTGTTGCTTTGCTTGATTTTTCATGATCGAACTAAGTTTTTTTCAGCAGAAATGTGGCTTTATAGGTCTTATCTGACCAAGTACCAGAATTAATTAGTCCAGAAAAACCAAATAACTCAAAACTCGGACAAACTGACTTAGTGCTTTTCACTTGCATAGAAGCAATATGCCTCTAAGTAACTTTAAATTTTTCCCTCTCTTATACCTTTTGAATATTCAATGAAATGTACAAAATTGTATTTAATTTTATATATTTGAAAACTTTTTGCCCTTTATCAGCACAACTTCTATATTGGAAAAAAATTTATGAAAATATTTTTCTTCAAAAGAAGGAAAATTTCTGCATAATAATATTCACCAAAAAATACGTCCCATTCGCACAATCATAAAATGTTTTGTGGTACGTGCACGTAAAACTGTTTGGTTGAGAAAATATTTATACCAAAGGAAAGCATCATTCAAAGGAGGTAACTATTTATTGATTTTCAAAAAGTTTTCTTTGCTTTTATTGACTGGTTACCAACCAAAGCTCGTAAACTTGCATGCTTGAAATTTATTTTTATACTATAGAAATATTTTTTAAATATAAGTTAATGTGTTCTTCTTTGTAACAAACAATAATTACGTATTATATTTTTTAGTACTTTTTTTATACATACAAAACTATCTTCACTGTGCTAAATTTTTGGGTCATATTACGAAAAAAAAAAATCCTTAAAATCAAAACAACATAACTGTAGCGTTAAATATTTTCACTGCAGAGAAGCCTAGATTATTTTAATGACTTAGTTTAAGCCTTTTCAAAAGCCATTGAGAATTTATTTTCTGCGCAGCTGGTAATAAAATTTTTGGAGGCAATTAATGAAGGTAATATACAAGGATTTAAACTGCAAGTACCAAAAAAGTTATTAAAAAGCAATTAGTTTTAAAGTGCGTATACTACAATACTTAAGATTCTTTTCCACTATATTAATTTTTTGAACATAGAAGAAAATTAATTTACTTAAGGTATGAAGCTGGCTTTTCTAAAGCAAAATTTATGGTCGCCACACCAGGTTTTATAAAGGAAGAACCTGTTATTCAATATTTATGCAAAGGATATAATTGACCAACATTTGGAAAGTACAGCATTTTAAAATTTTGAATACATTTGGCGATAAGCGCAGCCTAATTTTATCTTATATATCATGAAAATCAAAGCATCTAGTGTAATGAAAATATTGAAAGGCACTCATACGACTTGTGATTGTGTAGTGAAAGTTTCTTGGAATTACTGAAATAAATAAAATGTTACTAATACGTCACGTTAGACATTTTTATTTGCATTTCTAATGAAATAACATTTCAAATATTTTCATGCAGCTTAAAAGCAAATCTGGCTTATGCAAATCGCTTTGAATCGCAAATACAAATACAAACAAAAAAAGTCACAAAGGCACAAAAGCACACATACATGTATTCGTATACATGCAATTGTAAGCAAGCATACTCAAGCAAAAAATCCTCGTCGTTTGCGTTGAATGTTTGAAAGCCATTTACAGCATACGTAGGTTCTGTTGAGTAGGAGCAAAAACTTTTGTAAATCTGTTCCTGCTGCGATAAGTCGATGAAAACTTTTAGAAAAAATAGTTCTTATATCTTTTCTTTGCCATGTTAGCATACAATTTTATTTTTGATTATGAGTGCAGAGTTTTAAATTTTATTTTTTTTTCTCTAGACTTTTTGTGGCATTGTGGGGCCTTGATTTTTTTATTGTTTGTAAAAAAGAGTTCCAGGAATTTGAATAAAGTATGTGTTCTAAAAGCGTAGCCCAGATGATTTCGCTGAATATATTCTAGACCGTGTAATGAATAATCTATTGAAGTAACTTTCATATGATCATCAGTCGAAATTTCACACAATTTACAAAAAACAAAAATGTTCATGAGAATATTTGATTAGGATAAAAATTAATACCACTCAAAAGTCGTGTTATACGAAATTATTCTAATGATGAGACTCCAATTTAAAATAACTTCAGCTCAATGTTTACAACAAATTATAAATTGGAACACCACATCACCTGAATTTTTATTAAATTATTTCAAAAACATGCCTAGAAGTTTAATAGTGGAGTTCCCAGGGCGTTACAAACACGTAGACGTAGGATTTCTAATAGAGTGAAAGAAATTTAATTATTAAAAGTGGAATCTTTAACTTATATACGTAATATGGGCTTTCAAAAAAATAGCAACTGATCTCAAGGTTCATTGTCACAATGTTTCAAAAGCCATTAAACAGTATAAAGAAATCTTGAGCATTGCACAAAAACCTGAATCAGGAAGAAAAAAAGGTCCAACAAATATTGGTAAGGCAAAAGATGTCGCACAACTCTTTCGAAGAGCTCCGAAATCTTCTGTTAGAAAAGCAGCTCGTGTAGTGAAATGCTCTGAATCTTTTGTGTGCAGGACCAAAGCTAATGCTAGGCTGAAGTCGTAAAAAGTTCAGAAAGTTCCAGATCGCAATGCGGTAAAGAATTTAAAAGCAAATAAACAAGCTAAAAAATTGAGGTCTAATTTTATAAAAAAATGTACGTGCTGTGTGATGGATGGTGAAACCTATGTTCTGGCAGACTTTTTACAACTTTTGGGTCTAGATTTTTATGTGGCTGATGAACGAAGTAATACTCAAGAACAATACCGGACAAAAAAGCAAACAAAATTCCAAGCCAAGCCAAGTATTTGTGACATCAGGAACGATAAATACAGAAAAGTATATTAAGGAGTGTCTTCAAAAACTGCTTTTCCCCTCCTAAAATAGAAGAAAGAGCCAACATTTTTCTGGCCTGATTAAGCAACATGCTACTATAGAAAAAAGACCCTTTAGCGGTATGCAAATAGCAATGTAAATTTTGTACCACTGGAGGCAAACCTATCCAACTGTCCAGAACTCCGGCCTGTGTTGAGATATTGGGCGCTCGTGAATAGGGAATTGAAGAACACAGGAAAGTTATCTCAGGACATGTCTGACTTCAAGCGTAAATGGATTGACTCCTTCAAAAAGGTAACAGAAACAACTATAAAATCGTTACTGACATAAGTTTTATATAGTTTTTAAATAAATTTTTTTAGCACATTTAATTTAAAGTCAAAGCAAAAGCAAACAAAATTTCGTGAAGATATTAAGGAATTAGTACAATAAGGAAATTGAGAAGTTGTCTAGATCATTTTCTAAATATTCAGCGTAAGTCAACAGATCCATGTTTTTAGCTTCCAGATTGGCCACTCTACTCTCATTGGAAATTTTGAAGATATTCTGGACAACTTCTCATCATCCTCTGAAGAAGAACATTGCGACATTAGTTTAAACTTTTTCTTTAAAATAAACATTTTTGAAGTAACTAACAGGATTTTTCTTTTTCTAGATATCGCTTATTGATTCAATCAGTTCCAAGGATTCAGCAATATTTATATGAAAGCCAATATCTCGAAAAGAGAAAAGTTACTTCTTTTTTGCTGTAAAAGCACGGCGTGCCTTAACCCGTTCTAAATCAAACGTCGTAGCACATCAATTTTTTTCCAGATTCTGTTTACTTTTTGTTCAAATGATGTATAAAAAAATTTTCACTCGTGACTCCTCGACTAAATTTTGCGATGATCGCAATTGGGGCATTTTCCCATACAAAAAGAAAAAAAAAAAAAAATTTTTTAACTATTGTACATTAAACAATAATCAAAATAATCAAATTCGAAACGCGAATCCAACCTCAGAATTGGCCTTTCGTTTATAGTTTATGAAGTTTTGTAACCTAAAGACCAAAAAAAGTCGTTTTTTGCCATTTTTTGAAGCTATATAACTATGTAACATATCATTTATTCGTCTAATGTGGCTTAAATATGCACTTAAAATGCACAATCTTTTTCTTTAAAACCTTATTTCAATTATGTTGATATCTTTTTTTTTCTCAAATATATCCTATCCTAAAAAGACACAAAAGTGCTAAAAACCCATTTTGACAATATTTCGCTCTACGATATCTCTTAGAAGCATGGAGATATAAATATAATTTAAATTAGGTTTTAAAGGAAAAATATTTAAGCCACATTTGAAGAATAAATGATATGTTACATAGTTATATAGCTTCAAAAAATGGCAAAAAACGACTTTTTTTGGTCTTTAGGTTACAATATCTCATAAACTGTACACAATAGAGCAATTCTGAGGTTGGATTCGCGTTTAGCATCACAAAACACATCGACTGTGATTATTTTAATTTTTATTTAATGTAGTTAAAAAATTTTTTTTTTTTCTATTTGTATGGGCAAATGCCCCAATTGGAAAAGCGATTATCTCAAAATTTAGACGAGGGGTCACGAGTGAAAATTTTTTTATACATCATTTCAACAATAAGTAAACAGAATCTGGGAAAAAATTTGATGAGCTACGACGTCCGATTTAGAACGGGTTAAGGCACACCGTGAAAGGTAGAGAAACATAACGTTCAAAACAAATTAAGGCTAGAAAATTTTCCGCTAATAGTTGAATAAAAATCTCCAAGCTAATTATTCAATCTTTCGATTTACAAAAACATAAAGCAACAATGTGACGTACCATTATTTTTATGATAAACATAGTATTTGGTGCAGGCCGCATCCTTTTGGAATTTTTACGAGTGACTTAAAGTAGTTGCAATAATACTTAAACTAGTATGAGTATAAAAAATAAGACTTATTTCTCGCTTGGAGTAGTTGCAAGTGCACCCATTGAGGTTAGTTGAATACTAAGATTAGCTTGGAACTAGTTTGGAACCAAAACTTTCATATGAACTAACTCGCACCTTTCTTCAAGGAAGCTAGTATGAACCACACGTATACAGTCATTGGAAAACTCTACAAATATATTTTAATATTTTATACCTTCGCATATACTTAGCAAATTTATGTTTTCACATGCATGCTTAAGATAGAAATGTGATTTTGAAAATAAGAAAAAATAAAATCTGAAAGTTTACTTTGTATTTTCTTAAAAAAATATAGAATTCTTATTGAAGGCATCTGCCATCGAGAGCAATTGAATTTTTGTTGTCAGCACCTGAGACAATGCAATGTAATGAAATCAGAATTTTACAATGTTACCGACACTAACTAAATATAAAATGCAATTTATATTAGAAACAAATTTAAAAAAAAACTTTATTTGAAATTATATATAAAGGAATGCTTGAACAGTAGGTGCGTATACAATGATTAGATGAACATTTAGAACAAAGAACATTGCAACCAAATAAAAATTAAATATATCGTCCCTATACTAAAAGTACTATGTCAGTTTTTCAAAAATTTTGTGATTTTTGATATTAAAAAAACTAATTTTTTTTTTTTTTTTGTGTTGAAATCGTTGTTTTGCTTTTTATTTAATGATGAAAATAACCACTCTTTAATGGGTCTTATCAAAGTAAGGACTATAATATCTTAAACATACCAAATAACTCAAAATTTAAGAAACTGACTTAGTGCTATTCACTTGTATAAAGGCTACATAATAGTTTGTTCAAAAGTGACAAACACTTTTCTAATAAAAAAAATATATATTATATATTAAAAAATTTGAGAAATTCTTCAACTCTTGTCTTAAGCTCCTTTTAACGAGCCTTACTTCCACATACATCCACAATCAAAAACAAGTTTCATGAAAATGCCTAATGAAACGGTTCACGGCATCTTATTCCAGCTAAGCGATGTATTTATTAGAAAAGAGCAAAAACATTTTGTGCAACCTCTACATAACCTCAAATATCGTGTTTTGCACTTCTTGGTGAAAATATCTCAAAAACCATACGTGATAGAGCAATTTTGAGACTGGATTTGAATTCAACATTAAAAATTGGTTTTGCTTATTGTGCTTCTCTAAATGCACGTTTTTCGATCTCATTTTAAAAAACAATCAGCTAAGATTTCATTCGGAACAGAAATTGCTAGAATAAGACGCCGTGAACCAATTCATTAGGTATTTTTATGAAACTTATTTTTGATGGAGGATAGGTATATTTCCTATTTAAGGTAATTATGCAAGTATTTCAAATAAAATAAACTATTATTGATACAGTATTTCCAACAATATCGGGCGATCATCAGGGGTGTTTATGTGTACCCATTCTTTCTGGACGACATTCAAGTTAAAGCCTTTAGTAAGGCCAAAGAACTAATACAATGAAACCTTAGCTAACAGTACGAAGATTTCTACATTAAAGACATTTGGATCGTTTGAACATACAGTGTTTTGGCCGCTGGGTTGAGCTATAAACCAGGAGCCAGAGAGTTATTTTTTGGGGGAAATGTGGCAGAAATGCCAAAGGTTGCCTTAAACTTCTCCTTGACTAAAAATGTACTTATTAGAAGTTGCTGTGTATGCCTCTCACCAGATTAAAACCTTGCTCCACTGAGGATCGTTGGTGTTCCAAAGACTTCGGCACTGCTTAGCTCGTCATGTTAAACAGGAAAAAAACCCACACTGGGTAGCGCCCACACGAAAGAAAACAAAACTGTTTTGGTGTACAAATGTTATGATGAACTCCTTATTGAGTATTAGACTTTAATTTTAATTTATTGATTTTAAAATTAAACTTTATTCAGTATTAGAAATAAACTTAAAATTTCAAGCAACCTACATATGCTGTTTCAAAGGTGGTTTTCAAACGAATGATAAAATGAAAAGAATTTGACAACTTCGAGCAGTGTGACATTGTGTGATTAAGCAATGGAATTGCGTTGCCAATTACGACTATGCGTGTTCGCATAAACACACAGATATGACCAATTCCACGAGAGAACGAACCACCTTTCAAGTAAAAAATTATCGACGACACTAGAACTTTTTGGCATGATAATTTACTCAAGTTGACTAAAGACACATTTTTTTTTATTTTGTCTGAAACCGGATTTTTTTTTTTTTTTTTTTTGAACTGTGGGCCATTTGAATAATACTCTGGAGTTTTTGTGATTTCAAGCCTACAAAAAAAAGGCTTCAGCAAAGTGCTTATAATTTCGGTTTCTGTGGGCCAATTAAAACAATTTTTGTAAAGCATGAGAAAAGTTATTTACATACTTACATACATGCATATAAGAACTACTGTTGTGATATTTTAAAAACTAGAGAAATCTACTTTTTTCCGTGTTTTGTTATACCCTACACCAAGGGTATATTCACTTTGTCCTTCCGTTTGTAACGCAGATAAGGAGGCGAGGCTGGTATGGAAACGTATATATATTCTAAATCAGCGTCTCCTCCTGAGTCGTTATAGCCATGTCCGTTAGCTTGGCTGGCTGTCTGTGCGTGGAAATACATTTTTTGAAAAAACTGAGCACGATAATTCAACGAAATTTGGTACTCCACCTCTGTCTTCAAAGTTAGCTCGAGGGATTGAAAATGAGTGAAATCAGTCAACGGACACGCCTACCGCCCATACAAAAAATATATTCAAAATGCAACCAAAATACACATAAATAATAGGAGTTATTGGCGCAAGCTCTAAGCAAAAACTGAATGGACTCGAACAAGAGGGCGTGGCACCTCCTATATAAGCAAAAGTTTCAAAATGCCATACTGAAAATGTTTTTTTGAGATAATCTTACCAAATTTCACTCAGATACTAAAAACATTGAATACAGGCTCCCAGTAAATATAGGGCAAAATCGCACAAGAGGGCGTGGCACCTACCATATAAATAAAAGTTTGAAAATGCTATACTGATATAGTTTTCTGAGATAGTGCAACTAAATTTGACCCAAACACTAAAGGCTATAAATGTAAGCTCTGAGCAAAAACTGGGTGAACTCCGAGAAGCGAGCATGGCATCTTCCATATAAGCAAAATTTTCGAAATACTGCAGTGTAGGGTATTTAATGTTTGGCTAGGCCAAAGGTATCACCCTTAATAGTTTTTTTTTAAGTGTGATTTTCTATGAAAATACCGGTTTTTTGTCTAAAATTTTAGACCATCAAGTTAGGGGATTTTGTTGAAGCCATCTTTATTTTTAAGCTCGAAAACACGAAAATCGTACTATTTTTGTCATATAGCCTACACGTCAAGAATAACCGGATTAGAAAAATGTAAAAAATTACGTATTTATAGTAATAGTCAAATCGAGTAAAGTACCATCAGCGCTATTGGTGTTTTCGACCAGAAAGTTGTTTCGTTCTATCGTAGAATTGGTCAAATGACAAAGAAAGGAAAGCATTGTTTTATCTCTGCATCATTATCTTCATGGACGGTGGCGCTAAATAAGATACCAACTTCGGCAAAAAATGTTTTTGTAAGGACTGTCCCAGAAAAATTGTATACTTTGTTTTTCACCAATAATAAAATACCCAATGAGATTTTTTTTACAATATTTTATTTTTTTATTAACGAGTAGTTTAAAAAATATAAATAAACTTAGAACTATGAGCAAATATTTGTTTTTTCTCTATAATATTGCACTTTTATCGTAAGGCCTTTTATTAAGATTAATCCAGTTGTTTTGTCGCGAATACTGTGCGACCTTCTTCTTTATTTTTGAAATCTTGTAATTTTTTGCAACATTTTTCCTTCAAAGATCCAATTTCATTAGAACCCTATATCTCTCAAAAAGGTTATGGTCTGAGCAGTAGGGTGTTCCACGAAATAAAATGTTTGATTTTTTCAAACATTAAAGCGGACTTAGATGTATTACGAGATAAAAATAACCTGTGAATTTTTTCAGATTTTTAATTATTCATTTTGAGGTCGCGATATATACTTTTTTTGAAAAATAATAATAATATATTTTGTACAACAAAAATAAACAATACCTAATCAAAATAATAAATATTTCTTCTTTTCAATCCTTTTTTTACTGACTGTTTACTGTAACTCGAAAAATCTTTTCTATGCTGTTCGGCATTAAGTAATAAATTCTGAAACTCGTCTTCATTAGTAACCTGCCTATTGAATTGTTTTCATAGTGCAACGCCACGCTCAGAAATATCGATAACTACTTAAAGTTTTTTAAAAATCTGTTTGGTGCGAATGTAATTGCGGAACCATTTTTTTAAAAATTTGATGTCGCGACCTCTAACTGACTAACAAAAAATCTGAAAAAATTCACAGGCTATTTTTAACTCATAATACATCTAAATCCGATTGATTTTTGCTCTTGTATCACTCTATGGTTGCATAAGATTAATAAGAGGTGGCTAAATCGGACCAGAATATTACTGAATATTACCTCTGTGTCCACGAATAAATGACAAAAAACGTTTTTCACACTTTCTGAAATCTGTATGCCATCAGATTACGAATCTTCTTTAGTCTTTGTATAGCTTATTTCGAGGTACCTGCACTTACAGCAATAGCTCTTAATGGACTGTAGGAAATCTCATTTAACTGTTGCTTTGCCTTTTTGACCAACTGTGTGTCTAAGCTAGGCTTTCTATTTGAGATAAGTTTTTGTACGATAAGTAGACCCTTTCTGTAATTCAAAATAATCCTTTTTACAGTGCTTTTTGATGCATAACTTAATATTGAACAAAATGGTTTTTTGAACTTTTTATTGATTGCTAGACATCTCTTCTGTTAAAAGAGTTATCATCAATTGTAATATATTGTTTTAATTGTGATGTTATATAGCAAAACCAGTACTCATATTTCAAGCTCCACGATCATCAGGAAAATCATAATCTTAGGAATTAAAAGTATCAAATTTTTCTGGGACAGTCTTTTTGTGTGTAAGTATTCTCTTGTTACTCCTATAGCAACATAGGGCTAAAACTAAATATTTGCTGTACCAGTACCAGCTAAAATATATTCAACATATCCATTGCTATTTTCGTTGCATTTAAAATTATAGAAAAATTATTATAGAAAAAGTGAGTGGAAAAATCATTTAAAATTTAGAAACATATTTTTTTAAAGCTTAAGGCTTTACAATTTTATATCAAATGGAAAATGCAAACATAAGTGTCTGACAATCCCTAAGCATTAACAATCGTTGTCAGTTTAATGGCAGTAAGTTTCTGTTACATGAAATAAGAACTTAAGTAGTTATATCGAATAACCACTTTTCAGTTTGAGTTTCACTACAAAAAACAAAAATGGGAGCACATTTCCGCCTTGTCACTTTGACAGCATCAGCAAACAAAATACAAAGAACACAAGCGGCTTGACAATAAATCTCATGACATTAGCACTCTCAAGTGTCGTTATTCAGTTCTAAGGAAATATTATACAAGTTAAATTTCAGCGTTCCACCTATTTAACTGCAGTCTTACTTATCCTAAAGCTAAGTTGTCATTGCTACTAAGTATCATAATGCAGTTTAATATAACATTTTGATTGAATCCGAATTAAATAATTCTCTTTTTTCAAAATTGTTTATGAATGAAAAGTGTAATGCTTTTATTACACTGTGGAACAAAATTTGGTCGACAAAAGTTTCCTCAGATCTGACGATGCGGGGTGAAAATATAGGCCAAAATAAAAGACCATTTGGCTCAGTTTGTTCAAGTTGGCTGTAGTTTTCGAGAAAAGGCCGTTTGAACTTTGTACCTTTATGTGGTTTTTTCGATATATCTCGTAAGTTAACTGAGTTTTATTGCATTTGGTGGTAAGGTTTTGTTCGTCGCGTTCATGTCTACACTTTCACTATCAACTCAATGTTTTTGAATGTCAAGTTAGAGCACAAAATTCCCAAAAAAGTGATACTTTTCGCCTTTTATGACATTCGGCTCAATAGAAATCACCCGAGTGATGGAGATATGCCTTTTAACCTATAGCCGATATCCATACGAACACTTTGATATAATATATGTGGCATAAGGGCAAAAATTTTTCAAGTGAGCCACCTAAAAAATTGAAAGTAAAAAAGGCTTTAACAAAATGGTGTTTTATAACAACTACTTAGTAAAGATTTTGTAAAATGTTTTTTTTTTTTAAATATTTAGCATAGGTCGGGAAATAAAATGGTACCTTTTTTTGAACCAAAATTTTTAACTAATTTTTAAGAAACTCGGAATGGGGAGTGCACCCTAAGAAAGCATTTTAAAAACCTTTAGTTATTTAGTGGGCAATACCACTCACCTAATGGCAAAATGAGCTATTATGGCAACTTTAAAAATTTCTTGGTTGACCTTTTTTCGGATTTTCCCATATGGCGCAAAATGCTTAGAATTATATAAGGAATACATGTGAGTTTTTTGGAACATATCAAATTTTTTTTTCGAACTTTTTGAAAAATCATAAAATGTCTCAGAAAATTCTGAAAAAATTCACACATATTTTTTAAATAACTCTAAGCATTTTATACCATATACACTTTTTTCGTACGATGCCTTGTTTTTCTCTTATGCTAAAAAAAGACTTGCACGACATCACTATATTGTTAATAACTTTTGAACCAATATCGATTACCCCGATTTTTTTTCTATGATATAGTTTCTTGACAAGTGGAGAGTGCCCACATGTTTTTTATAGTTTTCTCAGATGCGGAGAAGTTGCTTTAGTTTTATGTACATATTTGAAATAATGATTTTCAATAATAAATTAAAAATTCTGGTCCAAAAAAAATACCATTTTTTTTCGACCTTTGCTAAATATCCCTCAAAAAAAACATTTTTACAAAATCTTTACTAGTTGTTATAAAACATCATTTTGTTAAAGCCTTTTTTTACGTTCAATTTTTTAGGTGGCTCACTTGAGAAATTTTTGCCCTTATGCCACATATATTATATCAAAGTGTTCGTATGGATCTCGGCTATAGGTTAAAAGGCATAAATCCATCACTCCGGTGATGTCTATTGAGCTGAATGTCATTAAAGGCGAAAATATAACTTTTTTGGCAATTTTGATCTCTAACTTGCCAAAAATGCATCCAAAAGCACTGATTTGGTAATGAAAGTGTAGATATGAACGAGACAAACACAACCCCACCACCAAATGCAATTAAACTCAGTTAACTTACAAGATATATCGAAAAAACCACATAATTCAAGGTGCAAAATTCAAACGGCCTTTTCTCGAAAACGAGAGCCAACTTGAACAAACTGAGCCAAATAGTCCTTTATTTTGGCCTATATTTTCACCCCGCAGCGTCAGATCCGAGGAAACTTTTGTCGACCATATTTTGTTCCACAGTGTTCTTGTTCTTAAAATTTATGTTCATTAATGTTTTGCCTGACGAAGTGTGAAATTTTGGGATAACTATCCTACATCGTTGCTGGTTATGTAGAAAATGTTAAAAAGTTACAAGCTATATGGGTGATTCTAAGATAACTGTGCTTTTTCGAGTTGTAAAATTGGCAGATATTTTTTTTGGATTTTTGCAAGTTTCTTCATGCTATCTTATGTAAACACACTCTTAAAACTCACCTTTTAAGTAGATCAACAACAAGTGTGAATTTACGGCTTTGAGGTCGAAATTAAGAAATTTTGCTGCCACGTTTGTGACCAAATTGCCACGTTTGTGACATTTTAGCCACAGTATGGAAAAATTATGGTTTTGAAGCGTTTTGATGAGAGATATATTGCATATAATGACAAATTTACACTTCAAGACTAATTTTGCAACAGTGTCATGTCGCCAGTGGTCCATTTTTTTATACCCTACCGCCTTAAAGATCAACTATGGTTTCCTGTCCTCTGTATAAACGTTTGTGGTGGATTAGGATCTCCTAATTACGAATCTGATCTTGATTTTTTTTCTATTACATCAGTATCCTTAGTTATCCTTGCTCAAAGGTGAAAAAATCACAGTTTTGACATCTACTTAATAAAAACAGCAACAAGTAAAATTAATTTTTGTCAATGGATTCAGACAGCCGGATTTATTATCAACAAGACATAATTTACCGTTTTTCAATTGGATTCCCAATTACCGAGTTATAAGCCTTTAAAAAAAGGACACCTCTCAATAATACACAAAGGATTTTCTGGACCGAAAAATTAACAAAAATGGTAAGTTTTATTATTTTTATCAAAAATATATTTTTTCACGAAAATTTTAAGCCCTTGCAGACTAAAATCGGATGAAAAAATAAGGCTCTATTGTAGATTTAGTGAATGAACAGATGAAATTTTGATTCTGTGAATTTGCAAAGTAGTAGTTTAGTAGGCTTAGTCACTAAATCTAGAATAGAGCTGTCATTTTTCATGCGATTATGGTCTGCAAAGTCACGAAATTTTTGTAATTAAATACGTTATTGATAAAAATAATAAAACTTGATCTTTTGTAACTTTTCGGTCTCGAAAAATCCTTTGTATGTTATCGAAAGATGTCCTTAATTTAAACGCTTATAACTCGGAAGCTAAGAATCCAATTGAAAAACGGTAAATTATGTCTTGTTGACAATAAATTTTGCTGTCTGAATCCATTGACAAAAATTTATTTTACTTGTTGTTGTTTTTGTTCTATAGCTTTAGGTAGATGTCAAAACAGTGATTTTTTCACTTTTGAGCAAGGATAACTCAGGATTCTGATGGTGTAGAAAAATGTTTGTATTAAAAACATAATTAATAGCCTTCAACTAAACATCTGTATACTCAAACTTTATATGAAATATGTTTTTTAGCAGACTGATAAAAAGTGCAACGTTTGTGACATTTTTGATGCGCCACGTTTGTGACATTTTTGCAGTTTATCGCTCATTGTAAAGCACGCTTTTGAGTTCAAGATTTTTCCGAAGGAATTTAGGGTCATGTCTGCAAATCCTACAAAAAAATTGTTTCATGCATAAAATAAAATGTCCTACCTGGGAGTGCCGAGTGCCACGTTTGTGACCATAATTTTTAGAAAAAACGGTTTTTGTTTATAAAATGCCCTATAAAACGCAAACAGATTTCTTTTTGGACGCGTTCGGACATGATGACGTTTGGGTGATGGATAGTGATCAGAATTAATGCATATGTATTGCAATCTATTGACTGAAACAGTAGTACCATGCAGTAGTAGCATAATACTTTTAAGAAATTTTTTTTTCCAAAACTAGGGGACAGTTTTCAATTCGAAATTGTGCCCTCTAAAAATTGTTTAGCTCAGAATATTGTAGCCTTAAGTATTTACTTAATATGTGTAGTAACTTGTTTTCTGTTCTATTTCCGTTTTTTGGTCGTTTTTCATCGTTTTGTGTTTAAAAAGTAGGAGTAGGACATGCCACGATTGTGACATTTGGGGTATATTTGCAAACTTTCACAATAGACCAATAATTATTTGGTGGTAAAATTGATCCGCTCTATTAGAAAAACATAGTTTCTAACTTATAGCGTAATTTTTTGTGGAAAAAAAGCCTACTGTATAGGTGAAATCTCCAGAGGACACAAAAAGTACAGTTATCTGAGAATCACCCATATATTTTATTTAAAAATTCTGATTTCTATTTTTGACAACATATCTGCTGCATTTCTATAAAATTTAAAATAACAAAAAGAAAAATGCGCCAACAGTAGAATCTGCATAAAAAGGACGCAATGTTTTAAGTACTTTCATTAAAAAAAGTCAGAAAGTAGCGCTAGGTTTGACACCGTTGATTTAAATAAATTTAAATGTAAGTATGCAGCCTTTTCCAAAAGTATAAGGCAACCCATAAATATGCGTAATGCATGTTTTTCTAATTGAAAAACGAATAAATGCTTATCATTAATACGATTTCGGGTTCATTAAACATTACATAAAACAATAAGCGGCATTTTTTTCAGGTCTTAAATAAGCCAAAGTATTATGAAAACGGTCAAAAAATTCATTTTTATCCAATAACTTCTAAACGGTTACTTTTCAGCTAACAAATATGGTTATTATTTGTAGAGCATAAGATTTTTAACAAAATGTACAAAAATACCGTTTTTATCAAAATTCAACAAAACGAAAAGAAATTGAAATCGCATGAATTCCGGAACTGGCTTGATAGAAAGTTGTGCAAATTTTTACTTAAATTCCATTACTTTTGCCTCCGCTTATTAAAACTTTTTGTTTAAAATCTCTCTGCTTAGTTTTTAATGTACGATCCAATCTCTAAAATTTTGATGTCAAAATAAAGCTGAGGATATTCCACATATTGGGTGTGTGCATTAATTTCAATCGTTTTTCAAAAAATGTCGCCATCTATACATGGTGACTTAAATGTTAGATCAGAAACGTTATATCTGAAGCTTAGGCATCTGTCAACAACTCTGCGTCATTAGATTTGAAAATTTTCATCCGCATCATAAATTTTACTGTGCTCCAAAATGTCCGAGTTCGTGCCGAAAAGCAACATTTGCGGGAAGTTTTACTTCACTACTATATTTCCAAGAAAACAGCTGACGAAAGTCATCGCATTCTTGTAGAAGTTTATGGGGACTATGTTCCAGCTGAATCAAGCTGTCGTGAATGGTTTCGACGGTTTAAAAGTGGTGATTTTGATGTCGAAGACAAAGAAAGTCCTGGTCAGGACCAGCTTGATGTGATCCATTATGAGCTGTTGTCAGGTGGCCAGACTATTAATGCTCAACTCTATCGTCAACAATTGATCCGATTGAAGCAGAAAATCCAGGCAGAGCGGCCAACGTATGCGACCAGACACGAGTCAATCATTTTCCACCACGATAACGCTCGGCCACATATTGCTGCCCCAGTCAAAAATTACCTGGAAAACAACGGATGGGAAATCTATACAAATTTTGCCTCACCCGCCTTATAGCTCAGACCTTGCACCATCAGACCACCATTTGTTCCGAACGATGCAAAATGCCCTATCAGAAATTCGCTTCACTTCAGTTTAAGATATCGAAAATTGGCTCGATTCGTTTTTGGCCGGCGCAGTTTTTCTGGGATGGAATCCATAAACTGCCAGAAAGATGGGAAAAAGTAGTGACTAGCGATGGGTAATACTTTGAATAAAATACATTGTACCATTTTCATTAAATAAAGTCTCAAGTAAAAAAAAACGATGGGAATTAATGCACACACCCAATAAAAATGGAAATTTCCAGTTTTTGTTGTGTACATAGCAGATATTTTAATTAAAATCAGTTGCTGAAAAAATAAAAAAAAATCTGTTATATCAATTCGAAAATTTCTTTTGGATTTAAAATCAGTGCAATTTACGTCATCGAATGACATCTTTAACATAAAATTTTGGCTGCAAGAAAAGTTTCTGGTATTTTTTTATGGACTCTTTATATCAAAACTTTTTATTCTCATAAAAAATGAATACTGACTAGGGTCTTTTGTTTAAGTGTTTCAATTTGGCTAATCTATTTTAGCTTTATAAGTCATAAATATTTTAAATAAGAATTATCAAAAGACCTCATAAAGTGGCCCAAAAATAATATTTGTATATCTGCAGCCTTACCAAAAAACTATGCATTTTTGTAAACATTTTAATTTACCTAAAGTTCTTTCAGTCTTGTACCGAAAACGGTTCTAACAAATATTTCACCAAAAATTATAACTTCCACAACATAACCTTTTGTTTTCCTTTAAAAATATTCTAAAAAAACAAAGTTCAGCAACCAGTTATTTAACAACTTCCACTACCTAATCTATTACACTAAAAATATAAAGTAAACATATTTGCACTTTAATGTAGCGTCATAGATTAGCGCATAATTGACATAAAATGTAACAACCTTAACAGCATTTTGTAACGACAACAGCAAAATTACAGCAAATTTATTGTATAAATTGTCATAATTTATTTAACAACTCAACCAAGCCAAACCGTAGGCATAACCAAGCTATGGTTTAGAACAGCGGGGCCTACATTGTAACACCTGCGCCCTACGTTACTTACAATTAATGCAGTTTTTTTTACTACCTGCCTACATTGATACTACTAGTGATGGTACTGAAATTTGCATATTGCAGAGATTTATATTTAAAGTTTTGTCAAAGTTATTGTTGAGGAAAACCATACGAAATAAAATTGCTGTAGGTATAGTTGGCCTTTCCGTATGATTTTGGTAACAATTTTACACATCGTATGTGAACGCTTTAGATTTCGATAAGACATATCGATACAACAAACCCAATGTCATCTCTAAGTGAATGTGCTTTGTATAAACGGGCTAAATTATTATGTTGTGAAATTGCTCCACAATATGTTGCTGATGATAAAATATAACATTTATAGATGTTGCTATGACAATCATCATAAAAATTATTAACAAGAAAATACAAAGAAGCAACTGCGTTATTCACGTGCATTATTAATGAGCGCAGTATCTTTCGTATCATGAAAATGAAGATTATGAGATTTTTTGTTGAGTGCAGTGTTGTGTTTATTTAACAATCTTATTGCCTTAGCAATAATTTACAATTTATAGAGGATATGCGAGTGCTGTAAGAACGTTCCTTAATTTAAGTATTAAATAAAGCTTTGATTTTATATGGTAAAATAAATATTTATAAAATTTTAGTATTAAGAACCAAAGCAGTTTGTATTATTTTCAAAGCAGAAATATTTAAATAGTTCCCACATGAACTTATCATTCTTTTAGGAGCTTATAATATTCAGCACAAGTTTGGTAACTGTCCAAAATATACACATGCAAATGTGTAGCTTGAAGCAAGGTGTTAACTCAAATTAGCTTCCAAGGTCTAATTTAGGTGGAGTAGCTAGTCAATACGACTTTCGCTAGCTGGAGAGCTACTTTTTTTTGAAGATGAAGAATGTTATTGTTTAGTTTTTATTTTCAATAGAGTTGCATAGTCAACGATAGTTTAACCCTTAAATGCATTAATTTAAGAACTATACCCATGAATACAAATTTGGCTAGCGCCAAAAGTACTTTATTCGATATAAGACGTTGGGAAAATATTTTATTTATTTATGTTTTATTTATATCCATAGAGCTCTAGACGATCCCGCAATTTTTTTGATGAGGTTTACTTGCAATAATAAAGCTCACGGTTGTTTATTTTTGGATAAGTATGGAGAGAAATGCTTATGGTACATACTACAATTACTAATTATTTTGACAAAACATAAAATTTGCGCTGACTTATCAGTCAATAAAGCGTTGGTTTTTCAAAAAAATTGATGAAAATATTTACTCGTAAATGTATGTACCATGAACATTTCTCTGTTTATTTATCCGAAAATAAACAACTTTGAGCTTAGTTATTGCGAGTTAAAAGAAGCATATTTGATTCAAACGTTTAGAGCAAAAAAAAGGTGCTTAAAGCCAATTTCTTCGCAAGGAGGAGTTGTTTTGATATATTTTTTTACCTTGCCTTACTCAAGAGAAATTAACAAAAAAAACCTCATCAAAAGTTTCAGTGCCAATATTTCGAGGTCGATTTAAAAATCATAACTTAAACATTCAAAGAAAAAAGGCGGTTAAGCTCGGCTTATTTGTAATAGGGAACTATTCCGATTTACTTCTCTTACTTTTCAACTCTGAACGAATTAACGAAGAAAACCATATCAAAAAAATTTAATTTCCATGACTTCGAGGTCAGTATAAAATTAGTAATTCAAACTTGTCTCGAAAAAGCGGCTTGAACCCAGTTTAATTGCAAAAAGAAGGAGGATTTTAGTTTTCATAATTTCCAACTAAGTTTTCGAAACGCTATGATTAGATCGTAGGTTTTATAAAATTCGACAAAAACCTAAAAATGTACCCTACTCATTTTTCATTTTAATGTAAGTTGTTTGAAAAAATATATATTTTTACATCATGTGCCAATAACTGACAGTTCCAACATTCACGCCTTGGAGCTAACAGCAGTTAGAACTAAGGCGTTTTAAATATTCAAATTGTATATGAAAATAGGTTTCAAGTGGCCGCATTCCACTTAACTGTGTTAATTTAATAACCGAACAGAAAAGATGAAAAAAAAAAAATTCTTGTGTCCCTAAGAGATCCCCTAATTTTGCGGATGAAGATCAGTTATATTGAGACCTACCCTAAATAAAAAATTTTTAAAGCAGACGTTAAAAAAATACCCGTGTCTCGTCGTTTTTCTCCTGCACGTCAGATTTTTTTCCAAATTTTCCAAATTTCACCCTTCTGTAAAAGTCTAAAACTACATTTTGAATGTAACTCGTTGTCACAAGATCATAGCGAATTATACAAGGATAATCTTCCTAGAACATATTAACCCATTATATCCTGTTTTAAGTGTCTTTTTGAACCTTTTTTCTAAAAACTGGGCTGCAATGGGTTAAAAACTTCTAGAACAATATTCCACGAAAAATTAATACGTGTACTAGTAGGAGATACGAATAAGGAGAGATTTGCACCCATCTGTTTATTGGATGAAACCTATTTTATATGAAAGTAAATACGTTTAGAAACATTTTGTAAGTAGGTTGTCTAAAAAAATCCTGGCAAGGCTATGGTTCATTCCATATTGAAAAGTGCATTTTTTTTAAAAAATGCACCCATCTGTTTAATAAAAAAAATATATACCATTCGAAAGTTTAGAGCCTCTACAATATGTTAAAGTAGGGTTGCCTATTTTTTTCCTGACAAGGCATAGGGTTGTCAGGCTTTAAAAGGTCGGCCAAAACCACAAATTTGCACCCATCTGTTTAATGAAAAAATTATATACCATTCGAAAGCTTACAGCCTCTACAATATGTTGAAGTAGGGTTGCCTATTTTTTTCCTGGCAAGTCATAGGGTTGTCAGGCTTTAAAAGGTAGGTCAATACCCCAAATTTGCACTATGTGTTTAAACAAAAAAAAAATGTTTAAAATGTTAAAAAAATCTGTTTAATGAAAAAATTATATACCAATCGAAAGTTTAAAGCCTCTGCAATGTGTTTACGTAGAGTTGCCTATTTTTTTCCTGGCAAGGCATAGGGTTGCCAGGCTTTAAAAGGTCAGTCAATACCACAAATTTCCACTCATCTGTTAAATAAATAAATTTTGTGTTAAAATAAAGGTAATTTCATTGCGAACACGGTGATACAGGGTTGCCTGTGGAAAACTTGTTTTAAGCCAGGGTTGCCGATCTTTAAGAAATGAAATATTGGTACAAATGAAAATGTGCGACATAGAGATCCGAGCGAACTATTTGGTTACGATGTATTCTTATCTTGAAAATTTTATTTGTTATATCATCAAGAGACAAAGAACAAACAAGTCAATAATTTTTCAAAACATAAAAAAAAATGCATTTGTAAGTATTTTGGATTATGTTTTGTTATATCTTTTTATATTTCTAAAAATGAAAAAAATTTTCAATTACATAACATTTTATTCTGAAGAACGCAAAATAATACCACACTTACATATAAATTGAACTTACGTATACAGTAAGAAGCAAAACTGTCAACATGTTTGCTATTTTTGACTTAGTACTGCTATAGCGTCCGTTCTGATTACATGACCAACAAGAAATATGAACCAAACGGAAGCCTAACCTTTCTTCTATTCAAATATATGAGCAATTTTACCAAACTTCAATCCATAAAAAAATAATGAACAAAAAACCATTTCGAAAACATGTTGACAGTTTTGCACCACTTTACCTGGAACGTGAATTTTTCCTAGTTTAAGAAAACGATCCCAATAGATTCTGTTGTGCTGATTCTAAAACTGGCCACAGAATCCCTCTACCTCGTCAGAATTTCGAGGTATCCTAAACTTAAAGTGCAAAAAACGACGTTTTTGCTGTTTTTTAAATTAGGTTCAAGGTCGCAAGGATTTTTTCTGCTCTATTCCGTAAAATAAACTTGATTATCTTGCTTTTTTCCTTTCCAAAAAAGTGATGAATGGTCATCTACGATTTTTCTTTGCAAAGTAATGCACACTCCAAGATGACATCATGAAATACCCAAAATTCATACTAAGAGTAATTTGGGTATTTTTTGGCCATATTTCTCCAGAAGGATATGTTTATAAACCATTTATACCAATTGAACTATATTAAGATGACATAAATCCAAACCCTGCCGCTATATCCGTTTTATAAGATCTTATGATGTCATCTTAGAGTAGACATAACTTTGCAAAGAAAAATTGTAGATGATCATTCATCACTTTTTTGGAAAGTGAAAAAGCAAGATGTTTAAATGTATTTTTCGGAATAGAGCAGAAAAAATCCTTGCGACCTTGAACCTTATTTGAAAAACAGCAAAACCGTCGTTTTTTGCACTTTAAGTTTGGGATACCTCAAAATTCTCACGAGGTAGAGGGATTCTGTGGCCAGTTTTGGAATCAGCACAGCAGAATCTATTCGGATCGTTTTTTTAAACTAGGAAAAATTCACGTTCCAGGTTTGTACGCAGATCAGTTAAAGTGGTGCAAAACTGTCAACATGTTTTCGAAATGGTTTTTTGTTCATTATTTTTTTTATGGCGTGAAGTTCGGTAAAATTGTTCTCAAATTTGAATAGAGGAAAGGTTGAGCTTCCGTTTGGTTCATATTTCTTGTTGGTCATGTAATCAGAACGGACGCTATATCAGTACTAAATCAAAAATAGCAAACATGTTGACAGTTTTGCTTCTTACTCCATATACAACATTCTCACTACTTTAACAACAATAACAATATAGAGCTAATTTTAATTGTGGAAGACCCTAGCAAGTTGTGCGACTAAGTCTCCGCCATAAAAATAAAAAAAAGAAAGTGGTTTATGTTGACTATTTAAAAATTATACTAATTTTATGAACTTTTAGTCATTACTTGCAAGAATATAAAATTCTATGCATTTTTCAACTTAGAAAATCTTGACAATTAGGATAAGAGAAAAAACTACTAAACATAGCTATGGTGACATATGTTTCGGTTGCCGCCACGTAACCATCGTCAGACCAATTTATGTTTTTATTTAATTTATTTTAAGTTAAATGAAATAATTGAAAAATTTTACTTTTTGTCTGAGGCCGGGATTGAACTAGGAACCTTCGAAGTCAATCTCTCTACACAGCGCATTTATCAATAAACTTTTTCAATTGTTATTTCATTTAATTTAAAATAAATTAAATGAAAACATAAATTGATCTGATGATGGTTACGTGGCGGTAACCGAAACATATGTCACCATAGCAATGTTTAGTAGTTTTTTTCTCCTATCCTAATTGTCATGATTTTATAAGTTCAAAAATGCGTTTTAATGTGCACAAATAACCAGAATTGTTGTACAATCTTTAATATGCGAAATAAACAGGTGCACCACATTACCCGCATAGTCTACATTGCCCTAACTTACTCTTCTCGTTTTGTATTTGGTTTTTTTGCTGACTAACAGTTGTTGTTAGAAACAAAAAATATAATGCTATTTTTGTTTGACATTTTTTGGAGCCGAATGTAGAAGGAGAATAAAATGCAAAAAGTTATCAACGAAATTCTCCCAACCGCAAAAACGTTTCACCCGCATTGTGGTCGGGCCTTAAGTTTAACGCTAATTTTGTAAAGTAGAAATTTCTACTTATTAATCTTTATGTAAAAAGAATGCGCACCGAATTCTGAAATTTTTAAGATGGACTCCTGGGAAAAAATTTCTTTATTTCTTTAACGTGCCATCATAATTTTTTTTATTTATTTCATCTTTGGTGAACCCTATTGAAATTTTCCGTAAAATATTCTTGTAGAACACTTAAATCCATTACAACCCAGTTTTTTTAAAGACGCATAAAACCAAGATATAATGGGTTACGGTGTTACAGAATACGAACCCTGTATCACCGTGTTCGCAATGAAATTATCTTTGTTTTAACATAAAAATTATTTATTAAACAGATGTGGCATTGTGGCATTGTGGCATTGACTGACCTTTTAAAGCCTGGCAACTCTATGCCTTACAAGGAAAAAAATAGGCAACCCTGCGTAAACATATTGTAGAGGCTCTAAACTTTCGAATGGTATATAATTTTTTGTTAAACTGATGAGTGCAAATTTGTGGTATTGACTGACCTTTTAAAGCCTGCCAACCCTATGCCTAGCCAGGAAAAAAATAGGCAACTTTACGTAAACACATTGTAGAGGCTTTAAACTTTCGATTGGTATATAATTTTTTCATTAAGCAGATTTTTTTAACATTTTAAACATTTTTTTTTTTTTAAACACATAGTGCAAATTTGGGGTATTGACCTACCTTTTAAAGCCTGACAACCCTATGCCTTGTCAGGAAAAAAATAGGCAACCCTACTTTAACATATTGTAGAGGCTGTAAGCTTTCGAATGGTATATAATTTTTTCATTAAACAGATGGGTGCAAATTTGTGGTTTTGGCCGACCTTTTAAAGCCTGGCAACCCTACGCCTTGCCAGGAAAAAAATAGGCAACACTACTTTAATATATTGTAGAGACTCTAAACTTTTGAATGGTATATATTTTTTTCATTAAACAGATGGGTGAATTTTTTCAAAAAAATGGATTTTTCAATATGGAATGAACCATAGCCTTGCCAGGATTTTTTTAGACAACCTACTCACAAAATGTTTCTAAACATATTTACTTTCATATAAAATAGGTTTCATCCATTAAAAAGATGGGTGCAAATCTCTTCTTATTCGTATCTTAGACCAAGGGTGTCAGCGTAGAAGAAAAGTGAGCCAATTTTGGCTCAACCCAACAACATCAATATTTTTGTACAACAATTCCAACAACATCAATATTTCTGTACAACATTCACAGAAATAATTTTTGTTGTTTTTTTTTTCACGCTCGTCAAAATTTCGCGTTTTTGTTGCTTTTTTTGCGTACACACAAAATCGAACTCGAACCAACATAAAACAACAACAAAGACTACGTCGCATCAAAAACAACAAACAATATGGGTATTAATGCGTTGATGCGCAGTAGCGAAAATGCAAGTCTCTTACGCACTAACGCCTGAACGATCAATGTGAATATTTCCATCTTCAGAACTTGCAAAAGTAGTGCGAAATTTTCGGCAATATTTTTGTTATTTTATTAATATCAAACATTAGCAAATTGCACTTTCGCAACGACGCAAGGGCATTGCGCATCAACGCGTGAGTTCCCCTAATTTTTGTGTGTGTCCTAGTCCTTAGAAATTTTGAAAATTGTTGTAGTATTATTGTTGTTGTAAACGAGGCATGAAAAAACAACAAAAAATGGTTTTTTTGTTTGTTGTTACTCGAATTTAAAGTTGTTGTAAAAGCAACGCTGACTGCGCTGCATGCGTTTGGCTCAGTGATTTGAAAACGCTGACACCCTTGTCTTAGACTATACAAAGTTTTATATATATATGTGAAACTAATTTTTCTTAATTAATAAAATAAAAACCACCTGAAATTAAAGCGTTTACAGTGTTCATACACAGAGCAAAAAAAATAACTATTTTGTAGTAAAATTAACAAAAAAAGAGATGATTCGGCGCCAAATGTAAAAATAGTTAATTTTAACAAAAAATTGTTAAAATTTTACTAAAAGTTTGTTGAATTTTTCAACAATCTCTCATTAATTTTTTATTATATGTTAGTAATTTTTACTAAAAGTTTGTTGATCTTTATAACAATTTTATAGTAATTTCTTACTATATGTTAGTAACTTTTACTAAAAGTTTGTTGTTATTAAAATAGTTTCAATTAAACACAAAAATACTTTTTTTATCTTTATTTATATGTTGTATAAAGTTTTATAACAATTTTAATCTCACATAAGTTTTAGAATTATTTATAGTATGTATGTTTAATGCAGGACTTACAAACTTTGAAATATTTATAAAAGAAATATTTTTTTTTTTTTTGCCAATTTCATAGCTTTGGAAATGATAATCGAATTTAGTTATTACTATTTCACAACATTCAATATATACAGGGTGGCTTATTCGAACTGTTACCAACTTCAGATAGACTTATCTGACAGATGGAACATGACAGCTGTCTAAAAATTGGCATGATGTTAGTTCATTCTATTGTCAACAAGTAACCAAGCATTTGTGCGTCAATTTATTGAAAATAAAAAATTTTCGAAATGGAATTCAAACGTAATAGTGTGATTGCTCTTTATTTGGCTGGAAAATCGCAACCAGCAATTGTTCGTGAGCTGAATCATTTAAAAGTGAATAAAATGTTTGTGTATCGGACCATAACACGTTACAATGGTACCGGCAGCGTTGCCAAACGACATGGTGGTGGTCGGAAAATAACTGCAAAATCACCAGACGCAGTGGCAGACAAATGGCTGCCGAGCTGAAAATATCACGTGAACGAATGCAACACATATTGTCAAACAAGCTCGGACTAAAGGTCATCAAGTTCCAAAAGGCGCATGATCTCAGTTAGGCACGCCGCCGGAAATCTGTCACAAATTGTCTTTTCTGATGAGAAAAATTACTGTATCCAGCAATACGTAAACAAACAAAATGATCGGGTTTACTTGACAGAGAGGTCGTACAAAAATTTGAATGTTCGTTTGGCCACCAGGACGCAGGCACCACCGCATGTGATGGTTTGGGCTGCAGTGACTGCTGATGGGCGCTCACCGCTTGTTTTTTTGACCGCTGGCATCAAAGTAAACGCTCAGGTGTATCGTGAATCAGTGTTGGAGGGTGCTTTAATACCGTGGGCACGCAAACATTTCGGTCGCAAGCCATGGACATTCCAACAAGACTCGGCACCGTCACAAAAAGCTCGTGTGAATCAAGAATGGTTAGAAATAAACGTTCCTAGTTTCATTTCTGCTCAACAATGGCTCTCAAATTCGCCTGATGCGAATCCGCTGGATTTCTTAATCTGGGGTATGTTGGACAGGAAGGTCTTGACTAAAAAATACCAGAGCGTTGATGCGCTAAAAGTGGCCCTTCAACGAGAATGGCGCAAACTTCCACAAAATCAAATTCGTGCAGCATGCGACTCGTTCTTCGACCGTCTACGGGCCATAGTTAAGGCCAAAGGTGGCCATATCAAAAATCTCAAGTAGATTCTTTAAATTTGAACATTTCCCAACAATTATAGCGTTTGATCAATAAAATCTGTGCATGGAAACTAAAAATATAGTCTTTTGAGTTGGTAACACTTCGAATCAGCCACCCTGTACATACATCTGTGTCATTTGACAAAAAAGATGTGCTTTTGAAAAGTTTAACATCTGAATCGTTATTTAAAAAAAAGTATTGATTTTTTAAATAACATTAATTGTTGAATTTAACAGCCTCAGAACTTTTGTAAATGCCTTTTGGTATGTCAGATTCTTGATCAATTGTTCCATGGATGAATTTATCAACTTCGATTTGTTTCTCAGATATTCCCCCACTCTCTTAACAAGCTTTACAGCATCTTGATCGCAGTCAAAAACTAACACAAGTATGTAAAGGCACGCGTCATTTGTTTTGGTATATTTTTCACTTTTTTGCATTCACAAATTGAAAACTAAATTTTTGAAGTAAAGTCTATTGACATTTATTAAAATATATGTCATAGCACGCGTCGTTTTATTTTCTCTAGTTTTTACGTTTTTGGCTTAAGGTTTTTATATTTTTTTTGGGCAACGCTGGCGAGTATGAAACAAAACACATTTAATTACCAACAAATAGTAAAATTCCACAATTAGTTGGTACTTTTCCACAATTATTTGGTTAATAAAATCATCAATGGTGAATTGCTACCATACGATAGTAAGATAAACTAACTTATTGTTAAATTTTTTAACAATAATTAGTAAATTTTAACAAACAACTAGTAGACATTACCAACTAATTGTTGAATGTTTTATCACTCAGCATTGTTGATTTCTACAATTTGCATTTTTAAATTTTCCATGGTTCTTTTCCACCTGTGTACCCTTTAAGAATTTTTTGCATGTTCTCAAGTGATTCGCAAAAAATTGAAATTTCCGGACAGTGTTAACGAGGAATTTTGCACTAAGTGAGATGGTCAAAGTTATTGTGGTTCTGAAAATAAAATAAAAATTTCCGTAGAGAAGATGGTGAAGAACATCCTGCAGCAAGGCGTTGGTGACAATTGCAATATCCACAGATTCCTAAGATGGAATCACTTCTTTAGTGTTGATTCCCGACAAAAACTTACAGGCATGTCAAGTTCAGGAGAGCGTATATGTGCGCATTATAACCAATGCTATTTGAAGGGTTTTTTCGATTTGCTTTGAAAGTAATGAAAGGGTAGTAAATTGAACTCTTGCGAGTAAAAGTCTCTCTTAAATATAATATAAAAAAAAAGCAATAAATCTTTGTGTTGAAACTTACACATTTTATTTTACTTCTTCAGCTATCTCTATAATTATATCAAAATTTTCAAATATAAAATGTAACAGAATCAACAACAGATTTGAAATAAAGCTTGTTTAGTGAAAACTTTATAATTAAGAAGAGGAATAACTTAGATTTAAATTTTAAACCTGGTTTAATTCAGCATAATCGGAGAATAGCGATTTCTTAAGAAAATCAAAAAAATTAGGCTAAAAATATTGCAAAAAACTCACGTTATATTCATACAAAACAAATTAAAAATTAAAAAAAAAGTTGAAAAACACAAATCTACAAAATAGAAACGCCAAAGTTAAGCAAATGGGCTTGAAATGTCCCATGCACACACAGATACATATGATAACAGAATTTTCATATTTTTATTTTATAGGAGGCATTTAATTTATAGCATGGATAACTCTAACACTCTTACAGATTTTTTTAAATACGCTTTAATTATCCAGTTAATTGAGTTATATTTATGCTTATTCCTAATAAAATGTTACAAATGTTCTACGAGTATTTTTTTTTTTTTTGACATATTTTTTATTTACTGTAAATTTTTTTTCTTTTTAAGAAAATGTGTACATTGGAAATTATACAAAAATGTTTTTGCCAGCGCTTGTGTAAGCACTCAATGAAATTAAACAAATAACCTGCAGCTCTTGTGACCTATAGCAATATTTTATATTAGAATAATGCAATTACATTACGAGTAAACATGCTTGTTAACAAAACAAAAAAATTTATGCTACAACATGACGTATGAGTAACATTTAATTCAATTTGCGGTGCCGACATTAGTAAATTTTTTGTTAGGCTTTGATATTTTCTGTTTGTATGCATTCTCCTATAACTCCTAGTAGGAGTAGTTTGTGAAGATATTAAAAAAAAATTAAGTTACAAAATTTTGATAAGCTTATAAATTTAAAAAGCTTTTTGTGAAAACAAATACCTATAACCTTAAACAAACTTAGTAGAACTATTAACATGTAATACTACGCCACAAGAAACTTGCCTCTAAACTAACTGTTTTATGTTTAATATTTAAAAAAAAAAACTCTTATTTTATCTTCCGCTTCCATTCTTTTGCGATATCTAATCAACTTTTCTTTGCAATTTACCTCAATTTTTAACATTTTCTTTGACATCACCTTTACTTTCCATAAAGGAGCAACATACAAGAAAACTCAATTTTGTTAAGAAATTCAATTATTTTTACATCTGCAACAACTTCCTGTAAGGGAATCTTTATAATATCAAAGATTTTGCTGGTCACCAAGATTGGAGGACACATAGGCGAATGCACATTGCAAATGGCTGCGTCAAATTTCTAAGTTTTGTTTCTTAGAAACTTTTTTATTTTATTTAAAGTGTTTAGACGAATTCATGCAAAATGAAGTTTTACCAGTTCAAATCCATAATATTTATGACTTGCGTATAGCCATAACGTTCATCAAAAACTAAGAGTCATCACTCTGTTTGCCGTTTGTAACAGTTGCTACCAAGACAATAAAAAAAAAAAATTATCAATAGTAGAAACCAAAAACCTATGTGTGATATATATAGCATCAGAATTACAGAAGGTTTAACAAACAGAAAATAAAATTTTGAGCTCGCCACTTCTGCAGCAAAAAACGTATTTCAAAACATTCGCTACAATTATGAAGAAGTATACGAATATTATGCGTATCCCATTAGGGAAGGCCCAATATTTTTCCATATCTTTTAGGAGAAAATACGCCAAAATGAATCGCTTCTTATCTAAGTGATCTTTTGTGATAGTAATTTTAATCTCTTTAATTTTCGATTTTTCAATTTCCAAGACCTTTTCCAGGTAACTGGAAGTTTGTTTTGAATTAAGTTTGTGAACTATTATTTTTTGTATTTTAAAAAACAAGCTACAAGTCAAAATTAATTTTATTTTTGTCTGTGCTTTTGTTAATGATAATGATAATGTTTTAGTAGTAGTGGCAGTGCTGTTAACGTTTGCCCAAGTTCCTACAAGGCCATATTACTTTTTGTGAATATGCGTAGAATGTTCGCGTGCGTCTGAGTTATTTGTAGCTGCAATGAATATACATTTCTATGAAAAGTTGTCATATCAAGTGTTGCATCCATCCAGTGCAAGCTTTTGAGTGGTTTATATGAGAATTTTTCCTATTTTCCCGGAAAGCTCGAGCCTTTCATTTATTTTTGGCTTTGTTACGAGTTTCTGTGAACAATTTTTTTTTTTTTTTTGTATGACCATATACTTGCATTTTTCATTATTGTTTATAGGAATGCAACGGTGTTGGAAGTAGAAACACAATGAAAGAACTTCATTGGATAATAAATACAACAAGAAGATTTCGGCATGATGCGATGATGGATTAGGGGGAAGAAGATCGTATAAGACGAAAAAAATTCCGAAATTTTAGTGACAGTGTACAAACCAAAAATAATTTTGAAAACCGAACAATTTTCTGTTGGGACTCAGATGGTTATTAAGTCTTTTTGAAACATATTTTCAGTATTTCTGTAAAATTAACTCAAGTAAGAATAAAATTTAAAAAGGAAATCATCAAGAATCCTTTGGTTGATAATGTTAAAAATTTTTAATAATTGCAGAAGTAAAATATACAGGGTAAGTACTTTTATTTACGAGCCTAATTTTTATGTTTTTACTCAAAATGAGCCTGTTTGTTTTCTAAAAACGGCTGCCTTGCTAATTTTGTGTTGATGATTTCTTACTAATTTTCAATACCCTTAATCCCTCCAAAAATTTTGGAATGCAACACCTTTTGACTCTCACCATGCTTTACGCGGTGAAGTTACATCTCAAAGTTAATTGCTTATTATGCGTACAATGGTCTCAATTTTACATTTCGTTCAGTTTTTTATTGGTTGTCTTCACTATACCGCACAAGCGGCGGTAAACTCAAATCGTTCTTCATTTTAGATTTTGGAAAGAAAAAAGTTAAGGATTTTGGTTGATGTTTTTTCTAGCTGATATTAAAATTTTGTTGAAATATTTTTTCTGATATTTCTCTTTATATTCCAAAGGTCTTACAAAATTTACCTTAGATAACTATAAGTATTCAGGTCTTAAGGATAAGTACCAAGCACATTGGACGTGAGCTAAAAAATCTCTGCAAATCGGCAAGGTATATGAAAACAACATCCGAAGAAAGGTTAATATAGACTTTCATCACAAGCTTCCAGGCAACATAAGAAATGTAAACATAAGTATACTCGTATATGTTGTAATCAGATTGAATTCCATATACGCAATCACAAAGATACACTGAATCAATTCAGTAACATCATACTCTATACGAAAGCTTCTAATTTTCGTTATAGAAACAAATATGTAGATTTAAACAGTATTGTCACTGGTCAGAGCAAGTCATGCACTATTGCATGTCACCTATTGACGCGTTAAATGCAAGTACAGAAATCACTAGGGAAATCAAGTTTATCAGTTTCAATTAAGTAGGGCAACAACAATAGCTTGCGTTGTATCTATTGATGTACAATGGTTCCGCTAATCAAGTCACAAATTTTCAACTCATTCAGTGCTTATTTCATATACGCCGTGTGACATCTGCACTATCGCTCTCAACAGTGAGTTGTAAACATTGACAGTTCAAATTTGAACAACCAACTTTTGTAGATTGGTTCAATTGCCATAGAACTTCATAATTCGATATACAAACATACTTATCGCTGAGCATGAAATACTATAAAGGATTAGTGTAATGGTTCTCTATTAAGCAAACTGTGCTTTTGCCTTGCTACGGGAATTGCAGTTTAATGACAAGAATATTTGATATTTGTGCTAATTGAGTGCGACATATCAAAATTGTCAAAATAATGCAAAGTTACAGAAGCATGATTTTTTTTTAACATATGAACGCACTTCTGTTTTAAATAACAAGAAATACCTATTTTTCAAAAGATTTAACTATTATTCTTCTAACAACAGGGTGAAAAGAAGTAAAGACCCATTCCATCTGAAGTATTTTCAAAAAACCCAACCTCAGATTTTTATAAAAATGTACAGGGCTGTCCTTAGCGCTCAGTATAGAGATCGCTTATTATTAGTTTTGTAAAAACAAATTTTTCATTGTAAGCTTTGTGTATGGAACTTCAGAGCGTCAAAAAAGTGTTTAATAATTTTTGTAAAAAATAAATTTTTCTAATTTTTGTTTTCGGATTCTTGTAGCAGTTTGAATTTTATTTGGATTTCCATTTTTAAATTTCTTTGCAAAATGGCAGCCATAAAAAATCTTAAAAGTTGATTTTCTCAAAATAATATTTTTTTTTAATTTTTTTTTTTCTGCAGAAGGGTGGACGAAAAACAAAAGTTTTTAAAAATTATTTGTTTTGCGCTAAACGCTTGTAAGAGACACTAGTAGGCAAAATGAGAAAGCTCTCAAGAACATCGGAGCTGTGATTGTTGATTTCAAAGTAGTAGAAAATAACTTCCATTGCTTAGATAATACAAAGTATACAAAAAACATATAGTATAAAAGTACCTATTGTTATAAAAAGTCAGAGTGGATAATTAAACCATTTTAATAAAAATTATAAATATAAGAATTTTTAAGTGTGTTACTTAATGACATTTATAAATAGAAAAATGATTTTTTAATTGAACTTTTAGTCATATATTTGCAAAGATCGACTTACATATAAATCTATCAATGCATTTTTCTAACACATAATTATGACAAATTAAGGAACGGATTAAAAAACACGGCTTTTGTGACATATGTTTCTTCTTTCGCCACAAAGACTCATCAGACTAGTTCAATTAAAAATTAATTTTTAATATACATATACATGTCGCTTAAAAAATTCTTAAAAAAAAAAAATGTTGATTTTTTAAATGTTTATTATATATATCTTCTTATGCGAGATAAAATTGTATGTACTTATGTACCTATGTACTTATATATGTTTGTTTGGAACGGGCAAAACTTTTTCCCGAAAACGGCTACAGCGATTTTAATGAAACTTGGAATAGTGTTAGATATTAGCTTACAATGAAGAATGAGTTAGGCTTGAACTTTGTAAATGCTCACCAGAGGGTGTGGCATCGCATTAAATTTTAAATTTGATATGGTCATAACTCGCAAACCATACAAGGTATTTGAATAAAATTTGATTAGCGGGTACGGTTTAATAATGCCTTGTAACAAACAAAAAGTGGGTGGGATCGAAGAAGTGCGACGCCCGCTTTTTAGCCCTTGAAAATTTTGATTCAATATTACTCGAAAACGACTCCAACAATTTTAATGAAAATTTAGGAGATATTATCTCTGCAAACAAATATTAATATGTGATATGCCGTTATATTGGAAAAACTCGGTGAAAGGCGTGGCACTGCCCACAAAAATATAATGTGCAGTAAAAAGAAAATTACTAAAGCAATCTTTCTGAATTTAACTATAGGGAGTCTACTTGCTATAAGACACCTACGACTTGAAAAGTAGGCAAAATATCGAAAGTGCGCGTGGAACCTCCCATACAAGTAAAGCACATTAAATGCTATTTCTCTCAAACGATACAAAATATTTTGATGAAATTTTGTATGCAGATCTGGATCAGGAGTATCAAAAGCACAACAAAAAGAATGCTTTGTTTAATAATTGGCACGCCCATTTTTTTATCAAAATAAAAATTTTGGTTAATAACTCAGGCACACCAAAAAAAATGGAATGAACTTTTTTATTCTTATATGCAGTCTTATGTACTTTTTGACGCTAAGTCCGTCTTCATCAGCAGAACTGTCATTATACCTGCAGGATTTTGAAATATCCTTGCTTGAAGTTGAAGAAAACACTATGTTCAGTCTTACAGCGTAGCAACAAGAAATGGTGAAATTCTTTTTTATTAATAGCATCGAATAGTTACACTCTTCCCTGTCCAAATATCCTTTTGGATTTTTCCAATAGGATTCTTATTTTCCGTGTTTTGATCCTTTGAAGATAAGATATTTCAGCCGCCATACAAAAGACGAATTATTTTGGGTGCGTGGCATGTCCCATTCATTTATTTTAGGGCATTCTATTTCACCCAAAAAAAAATTTGAGTTTTTGATATTTTTCTATACCATCCGATATTTTCCGAGTTTTTTTATTATTATTCTCATCGGTTTATTTATCATTTTGAAAGCATGACCGTTAGAAGTGAAAAGATAAAAGTTTCATAACAAAAAATAGCTATGAAAAAAAACATCGACTAAAATAATGAGATTAGATTGTTGACCGAGCACGGATCGGTCTCCAGGTACTTTTTTTTTATTACTTACATAATATTTTTCTTACTTTAATAACATTATAGCATTTTAAAGCTTTTACTTACATGGGAGGTGCCACGCCCTTTCTTTCGATTTCTTCTAGTTTCTGCTCAGAGCTTGAATTTCGAATCCTTAGTGTCTGAGTGAAATTTAGTTGGATTAACTCGAAAAACGCTTTCTATGTAGCATTTTTAAACTTCTACTTATATGGGAGTTGCCACGCCCTTGTACTTGATATCTCTAGTATTTATGTGTTTTTTTCTATACCTGTCACGCCTCCTTTTCTGCGTTGCAAACGGAAGGACAAAGTGAATAAACCCTGGATAGGGTATAAAAAGTTTTTTTTTATGTCAAATGCAGCTACGTATGTAGAAATCTTATCTATTTCAGTTATTTTATGTATGTTTCTGAAAATTCTACTTTAATGTCTCAGTTTTTATTCAAATATATCTAGCCGTTTTCGCAGGTATATCTTTTTTTTTTCCTTACAAAAAATTCCATTTCACCATTACTCAGTGTTTTATTTTGCATTTGCATATTGCCATTCATCAGCCGGAATATATTTGTTTTATACGCGCGGTAAAAATAAAACAAAAGCGGCAGAGCATCAGACAAAGGAATTCTAAAAAAAAGATGTCAGCAGTCAACAGTCTGAATGTGAGGTGGGGCAGCAACTCATTATTTTACGCAGACAGGTACCACCTTTTAATGTTGTGACTTTTTGGCATCACTGTTTGCCACTTCAGTTGGCAAAACCATGCAACAAATGCGAGTGATGATAATGGCATTATTCTTTTTTCTTCTCTTCTGTTTACGCTATGGTTTAAACTTTTTCCTCATTTGCGCAGTCCTTTGTGTTGCCGTTTTCTAAGGACTCGCTAATTTAATGCAAAAACAAAACACTGAAAGCGAGTGAGCAGTACATAGTTGGAGAACGATAATGGAGTTAAGCTGCTTAAAATGCTACAGCGTGTAGTTTCAGCTGAATGTTGGTAAATAAGCAAGTAGCAAAATTTAAGAATCACTGTTTAAGAGTTTAAATTTTGCACCAATTATTTGATACGATGCACTTATTGTCATCTCGAAAAATATATTTTTTCAAAAACAACTGAATTTTTTCTACATAATTATTTTATTTTGTTCCTTTAACTTTTACAAGACAGCCATTCCATGCCTAGCGTAACAAGATCTGCCACAACCCTTCCGATTTCGCTGAAATTTGGTATATGGTTTCGCTTCATGCCTTAACCTTGAGAAATTAAAATAAAAAAATTTTGTGATTTTTTTTTTAGTGGCTTCTCTTCTCAAATAATTGTCAATAACTTGGCCATTTCTTAACCGATTTTCATGTTTAGACCTGTTTTGAAAAGGTATTGATAAAAAAACGTGCACATTTTTAACCTTCCAAAAAATATTTTTTGAAAAGAGAAAAAATTAATCTCTCATATGAAAAAGAGGAAAAAATGGTATGTCTCAAGGCTTAGAAGTTATTATTTTTTGACCACACAGCCCAATTCAATACCTTTCCAAAACAGTTCTATACATTGGTTAAGAAATGGCCAAGTTATTGACAATTATTTCATGAGAGTTTGTCACATTATACCGATTTCCCATTTTTTGCACCCATCCATTTTTAGCCACAAAAAAATCGCAAAATTTTTTTTTTTCCATTTCTAAAAATTTAGGCATAAAACGAAACCATGTACCAAATTTCAGCGAAATCGGAAGGGGAGTGGTAGATCTTGTTACGCTAGGCATGGAATGGCTGAATATTAGGTATACTGCGATTCTGAAAAAAAAAAAACATTTTTTGTGTTGCAGATTACCAATTTTTTTTTTTTTTGCTATACTGCAGCTGGAAATGCGGAAATACATTTTATAGCCTCTTTTAAACAACTGCGAAAAAAAAAATTCACTTAAGATCTTAAAAGCCAAACGCGTAAAGGTGTTACTTCCTTTATGCAAAAACATGCTGACTTAAATGCTTTGTGAAATGAACTGGCTATAACGTTGGTCTGTCGTCTGTTTTATTAAAAGCGATTTACATTATTTAGAATCAAATACATAAAATCTAACATAAATCTTTTAATTTCAAAAGAAATAAATTCGAAAATATCATTTAATCATCAGAAGATATTAAAACTAAATAGCAAATTTGACCCAAGCGGTACTTCTTTTATACGGACAATAGTATTGCATGCAATTGCCTATAAGTGCGTCTCTTTACTAGTTTTGTGTAACTGAGCATTTATAAGTTGTAAAAATTTTAAAATCACCAAATTATGTACACTAGACTGCTTAACATTTATTTTTGTACACTCTATACCCAGAGAATATTCACTTTGTCCTTCCATTTGTAACGAGGCTTGGCAGGTATGAAAAAGTATATAAATTCTTGATCAGCATCACCTCTTGAGTCGGTATAGCCATGTCCGTCTGTCTGTCCAAATATTTTTTACGGCAAAACCTAACAAGATAATTCGATGAAATTTTGCGCACTATCTCTATCACAAAAGAATGCTAATGGGATTGAAAATGAACGAAATCGGTGGACACGCCTACTTCCCATTCAAAAAAGAAAACATTCAACTTTCATTCGGCAGACGATTCTTTCAACATATTTCGGCTGACTAGTCACCCGGGTGACTAAATAATAAAAATTAAAAAAGTATATTCAAAATAAGTTTTTTTTTTTTTAATTTTGGATAGAACTAAAAAGTTTTGATCGTTAAGTAAAATTTGGTAAAAAAAATTAGATAATCAACATCCAGAGTCCACCACACGAGCTTTCGAACAAAACTGCTTTACGTTGCAATGCATGTAAATAGATTATTTAGATTATTATCAATAATTTGTGGGCACCGCACCCATTTTCTTTTTATGATGCAGCAATAACTCACAATAAATGTAAGACTTTTGAGCAACTCTTTTCATTTCGTGACCAACTATCGTCACCAATATACCATATCTAAGCCGTGAAAGAACGGTATGAAAATTTTTTTGGGCGGTGATGCTATCCGCTGCACTATAACATCTATTTCGGTTCACAGTCCGCATAGAAAAAAGGTCCTAATAGGGGAAAGTTTTTTTGGAATTGATGGAGCCATAGAAAAATAGTGGACGTAACCTCACTACGGACAATTTTTTTACAACAATGTAAGTCATTGCCGTTTAGTGAAAGCAAGTTTGTATTTCATAACAGTTTACTTTTGAGTTACAAGGCTAATGCCAAAATGCACTAAATTGCATCGTATGCAGAAA
Source organism: Calliopum simillimum (assembly GCA_951812925.1). NCBI lineage: Eukaryota > Metazoa > Arthropoda > Insecta > Diptera > Lauxaniidae > Calliopum > Calliopum simillimum. The sequence continues at coordinate 56,984,343 of OX638371.1, read as the reverse complement.
TTTATCCTTCTACAAACACGCCTGAAATAATAACTCACTGTAACCGGTTTAGATACTATGTATCACAACAACTGCAATATTTTTTACATAGAAGAACGCAAGATTAGCTTCCAACCTTATAAATTTATTTGTTAAACTTAATGGCCTAGGATTTCCTTAACATAGTCAGAGGAATCAGTCTACAGTTCCCCGTCAATATAAGCTGCTTCAACTATCTTTCAGGTGATTTGACTTTAAGCGCGGCCAAACGCCAAACAGATAATACAGTTGTTCTGTAGTATTTTTTGTCATTGAGGCAGTCTTGGATGTTCGGTTTTGTGCAACCATTGAGCCTGAGGGCCAAATCGAGCACCAAAATTGAATTTACCGAACGCCAATCAAAATTATATGCCAAATTCCAAATTCAACATTTTTGAATTATTAAAGTCAAAATTGGCTATGAAAGACATTTGGAATATCTGATGAGAGCCAACGGTAGTATTTATAAGTGCGATTCATAACACCGTTCGACACAAAAAAAAAGCACATGAGAAAATCCAAAAAATTCTTAAAGTACATAGGCGTCACAGCACGTCACATTTTTTCTTAATCGATTTTTGCGGGAAATATTTTTGTAGGAAATTTTAGCCCTGTAAAACCTCCACATGTGGGTCATTTTTGCCCTTTTTTTAAAAAGGTACAAAAATAACACCTATAACAGGGGAATATTGAGACAGTATGTACTACAGATATATTTGCTATACAATTTCACTACTAGCTACTGAACACTAAAAAAGCAAAATTTTATCCCGAAAGCAAAAACAAACAATAAAAATTTTCCAAATTTCACCCCACCGTAAAACTCTAAAACTACATTTTGGACAAAACTCGTTCACACAAGATCATAACGAAATCATACAAGGATCATTTCCCTAGAATACATTAACCTATTATATCCTGTTTTTATGGGTCTTTTTGACTACTTTTTCTAAAACTGAGCCACAATGGGTTAAAAAAATTTGCAAAATATCTTACAAAAAATTACCCACATGTGGGTGTTAAACAGGGTTAAAATTTTTTACAAAAATATTCCCCGCGATATCCTGCATAAGTTTGCTGAACACATGATACACCTCATATGTAAGGATCATATAGTTAAATTCATCGATTAAACACAAGAATGCGGCATTTTTGGTTTTTTCATATACAGTGGATAAAAAAACTTAAAAACTCGATTCAAAAAAAAATGTGACGTGCTGGAAAAAAACCACGAGAAACGGGTATTTTTTTTAAGTCTTCTTTAAGAATTATTTGGATTTTCTAGTGTTTTAAAAAAAGTTCGAAATTGTCGAACAGTGTAATCAGTTGCTTATTCAATTTTTATTAAAAGTGGAATACATCGCTTTTGAACTATATAGTCACATTTTTGCTCTTTTGTTCATTTTTATATTGGTTATTCCTTTTGAACTTCATATTCCATTGCTTTGAGCACCAAATTGATTTTATGTTGGAAAACTGAAAATCAGTGAAGCTTACTACTTCATTGCATTTCAAAATAACTATTTCATTTTTATAAATTTTTTTATATTGCTACTCCTTTTACTATTGCAAAAACATTTGTGCTTATGCTGAAAAAACTTATTTTCGTGCAAATAATACCACAGAGATTTCTGTTGTGTTAGATGGCAAAATGCAAAAATTGAAAAATGCCCGCCAATAAACTTTGTACGCAACACAGAAAGCCAGGTAGCTTGAGAGCCATAAAGTTTTCGCATTCACTTTGGCAGCGTACAGCACAACACACACGTGCAGTTGGTGCAAAAAGTTGCACTTTTGTGTGCTGGCTGCTGCTTAATTGACAGGAAGTTGTTAAAGTGCTCGCGCACAATTGCAAATGTAGCAAATGTTTATTTACATACTAAGTACAAGCCAGCTCAAAAGTTTGTTTGGCAAACTTTCATGGTCTAGAGCCTTGCAATAGCAGAATTATGGATTAATTATGCTACCCCCATTTCCACACATCTATTACATGTGTATGCAAATGAGGAATTTATTTTCAGTTTGAGCATATTAAAGCAGTGTTTGTAAGCTGAAAAAGTTAAAATGGTTTGATTAAAACAATTAAAGATGAATGAAATAATTTTCCTAAAAATTATTTTTTTTTTATAAAAAAAATTATGGATAAAATTGGCATGATAAGCAACGACAAATGAAAAGTTTTCAAAGTTTTCCTTCTTCTTTGTTCTTCTTTGACTTATGAATTGTGTTTCTGGTTTATGGAGAGTGTGTCCTATTTAATTATACCTCGTTTGCCTTGGCTATCTTGTAACATTTTTGATATAAGTCAACAACGCAGATTTTAAAATTTTAGTGCATGTCTCAATGTTTTGCATGGGTGATACAGTAAGAGCTTTCTACTTTATTTTCTAAATAAAATACATAAAAATCAATCTTTATTCGAAATGATAGTTCGGTTCCCATAACTCAATGTTTAAAAATTATTTCGTTGAAATATTGCCCACGACTAGCTCTTAAATGGTTCATTCTGTGGGTCCAATTTTCGACAACTCTTTCGAGCATAACGGCCCTATTCCTTGAATAACACGAGTTATGTTGATTTCCAAAGCGTCAATAGTTTCGGATTTGTCGACACAAACGATGCCGTGACATAGTCCCCACGTCATGAAATGGGGATTATGTCCGAATTATTGGCGGACATAAGGAAAAAACGGACATAATCCCCATAACGGTATTTCCTAACGCCTAACTTTGTTATTAACAACAGCCGCAGCTCAGGAATCACAACTCCCAAAAATTCCATTACCGTTTCCGCGGCGGCCTTCAGCCGCGAATGAGTCTATAATATATCCAACACCAATCCAATTATTGCAAAACTTTTGTTCAATCTTAATTAAATTTTTCGGACATAACCCCTATTAAGATTATATCCGAAAAATTTGCGGACATAACCCCCAATACCAAAATGGGGATTACGACCGAAAAATTTTCGGACATAAACAAGTGATTTAACATATCCCCAAAGAAATTAATCCAATGGCGTCAAATCACATGGTCTCGGTGGCCAATTAACAGCAGAATTTCTTAAGATGATGTTTTTATCGAACGTTTCCCTCAATAAAGCGATTGCTTCTCTATCTGTATGGAATGTTGCGCCATTCTGTTGAAACCAGAGGTCGGTTTCATTATTATTCTGAATTTTTGGCAACAAAAATTCGTTGATCATTGCTCTGTAGCGAGCACCATTGACCATAACACTGGCTCCATCTGCATTTTTGAAGAAATACGGTCCGATGATGCTTCCTGCCCATAAACCACACCAAACAGTACATTCATCGGGATACATTCGAAGCTTTTGGATTGCTTATGGTTGTTCATCGGCCCAAATATAGCAGTTTTGGTTGTTAACGTAGCCGTTCAACCAGAAATGAGTTTCGTCGCTAAACACAATTTTTCGATAAAATAATGGATCAATTTGAAGTTGTTGTAAGGCCCATAAACCGAAATTCAAACGTACACCAAGATCAGCTGGCTTCAATTCTTGTACGAGCAGCATTTTATAGGCCTTCCGACCAATATCACGATACGTCACAATGTTCCATAAGAGATACCCAAAGCCTGAGATCGGCGACGAATGGATTGTTCATGGTTTTCACGAAGACACTCTGCTACTGCAACAATATTCTCTAAATTACAAGCTCTATGGACCCTAGTTGAATGATGAATGTACAATAGTGTAAAATTACTTCAAAATCTGGTGATGGAGTTACGAACAGTGCGCTCAGTTGGACGCTCCTAGCTATAAAACGATGTTGAAGAGCTCTATAACATTCTCTAACTGATGTCTCATTTTGGTAGTACACGTAAGTTTCCACAATTAGTAACGTTGTTCAGGAGTTAGTCTATTCACGATTGAGTCGAATTGAATATTGATCACAAACGTCATATGGACAAGCCATTTGTGATGGCCCTTACTGTTTGTTCTGATATGCTTCCAAATTATTTTGTTTTTTATATAGGGAAAAAATATAGAAAAATATTAATAATTTAATTTAAAAATAATTAAATCAAATTATTAAGTACCACCCTAATCTGTTACAAAAATTAAGATCCGTTTAGTAAATACTAAACAGATTTTTAGTACAATACATGTAATTATTATGTACAACTTCGCTCTATTCTTGAAACTCGTCCATTTCCTTTTGTAATTGGCTGGAGCAACATCCTAAGTACCTCAAGTAAGTTAAAAGTTTGGAAATTTGGTTTTGATTTAAATCTTCGAATTAACAAGGCATCTTAAAAATTAATAAGATTTAAAGTTTGAGTTCTTAATACTCCTTGCTAAACGCAACTTTTGTATACATATTTTATAATTGATCAAATTTATAGGAATTTTGCTTATCAAAAGGAAATTTTTCATTTGAGATTTTTTCCAAAAACTCTCATCTAATGACATCTAAAGCGATTCCAAATAGTATCAAAATCGAACAGAGAAGAACTCCTACAAAATTTGGTTATTCAATTTTAAGGAAGCATTGTTTTTTGGGCCAAACAAATCTCAGCTGTGACCCGAATAATTCATTTGATTTTGTCAAATCACCCGGTAAGCATTTGATGAACTATTTTTTTTTGCTATACCTTTACTCAAAAACAGTTTTTCATTAGATCTCGCAGAGGTGCATATTCTTTGGCATTTCACCTCTGTGTCGTCAAGCACGCAACCGTCAGTGTTACGGTTTCTATCATAGTGCGTGGTTATTGAAGACCGATCGATTTCTTGTAAGACGCAGGTTAACATATATGACGCTCTTCAAATCGTAATAATCGACAACAAATTATGCTAGAAAAAAGTGAAAATTAGTTCGTAATGCAAAAACTCAAAAAAATTCTTGAGTAAATGTACCAGAAAAGTACATACAAATTCTAAAATTTACCTTTAGTTTAAACGCGCTAAATATGTATATGAGGAATTAGTATATATACATATCATATACATATATAGTCCGAATTTTGAAAAGCAAGAAAAAATAATGTTTTAAAAGTAAAAATGCATAAAAAAATAAATAGATTTAAAAGTGCAGTCCTAAACTAATCATAAAAAAAAACTTATGTATATATACCTATTGTAAATGATAAGTATATACACATAATTTTTCAGATTAGAGAAAAAAATAGTGTTAGTTTAGTCTTACTTCAAATTAGAGTTAATCTGAAAATGAATTTATTTGCCTAAGAATAGTGCTCAACAATTTACTTATTTTCTTGAATTAACTTTGGTTTAGTGTGTAATTTAACAATCTAAATTTTGCTAAAAGAAAGAATAATGTAAAGTAAATTTAAAATTAAAATAATAATCATATAATTAAACTAATTTTCTAAACATAAATCCTTAAAATTAAATATGCACAATTAAGTATATACTTACAACAACAAAAAACACAATACATAACTACTATACATAATAAAACGAAACAACAACAACAATGTGGACAACACAGTTAGCGCTAACAACGTTGGACTACATCAGTTGCAGAAAAATGTAAGTCGTTTCGCTATATATTTTTATTAATTGCAAAATTTTTCTAAACATAAAATCAGTTTTAATAAGTAAATACTTAATCTAAAAGACATAAAGAAAATGAATTTCGAATTAAAACATATACTGTTCTAATTGGCTAAGCTAAACATAATAATAATTTAAGTGAATACTTAAGTCATGTTCGTGTTAAGGTAATTTTTTTGCATTGGTTGATCCAATGGTCCATTTTCCATTCGTTCCTTTATATTTGTAACTAAGAGAGCACAATGAATAAAGTGTAGACTTTTGTTTTGTAATTTGCGGAGTTGATGAAGTAGTATTGGTTGTTACATGGTTGGGTTGGAGAGAGAGCTTTTTGTTATCTCCATATGGTTGGGCAGAGGGGAGATAAAGAAGCAAAATTACAACTATGCTTCTGTTAGTGGTGAGTTTTTGATCTTTGTCGGATTTTTGTTTTGATCGGCTATTTCTGCCAAATGTTTTCGGCTCTATTTTGATAGGTTATTAACCCAGTCGTTGCAAACCACATTTTAAATAAATAAAGTATACAAGTGCATGAGTATATTTCATATGTATATTGGGTCTATTATTTTTCGCTCATTGGCTAGCAAGATCCCCCCCATCCGACGAGCTTAGTCCAGGCTAAAAGCAAGCATGCACGTATGCTGGCCAAGAAGGTAGAACCCGGTCTATTACACATTTGACACATAACAGCTGTCAAAAGAACCCAGTTGGAAAAGGGACCTTGCATTGGATCGCCCTTTATATACATATGACACATTAGGCGCTTTTCTTTTTTCGTTCAGAGTAGAGTCTGAGTTGTCAAAAAATAATTTCTGTTTCTTTTTTGTTCAGAGACATCATCGCATAAAATTTGTGTTTCTTTTTTTGTTCAGAGTTAAATCAGAGCATGCTCTATGAGCTCAGAATGAAACGACGGAGCATTCAGATTAAAAGACGGAGCACATCAAAATAGACATTTGAAATTAAAAAAATACACAAAATAAATGAAAACAAACTTGATTTTAGATTGTGCTGGTTATTTTGAAGTAAAATAAAATAAATTTAATAATTTATTTGAATTTTTTGGCAGTTTGACAGGCTTTCAATGGAAAAATGTTCAAGTGTGTTTCATAAATAAATCAGAGTGCTCTTAGCGTGCTCTGATCAGGTTATACTCGACGTGCTCACGCTCTGTTCATAGCTCTGCTCTGAACAAAAAAAGAAAAACGCCTATTGTTGTTAAGCTGTGCACTTCTAAAAATTTATTTTATATAAATACGTCGAGAGTCCATGATCAATCTCTACAATTGTTCGTTTTAACTATTCAAAATGCTTATATCCTTATTTTCCGAGTTGTCGTGCATTAAATTGCAGGCATCGCAATTCCATACAATTATGATATAGTCCTTTATGTGGTGTTAAAAGAACTTTATTTTAATGAATGATGACTGGAAAAGTAATAATTTAATTGAAAAAAAAAAAGGAAAGGAAATGTTTGAATAGTAAGATAATGTCATTTTGGTGGCGTTGACAGATATCAATTACGCCATTTACTGTTCCTAATTGTAAGCGTCGTAAACATAGCTTCAAAAATGACTCTAAACAGAAATTTCTGCACTTTGAAGCACGATATCTTACAATCTTGATGTGAAAAGAAGTTTTCCCTCTATGTAATTATCAAAATATCATTAGAAAAACTAAATTGGATAAGCTTACGTGAAAATAGATAGCTAACCTTGTGTGAATCTTTTCTAAAACCAACTTTAAAACTTATCGCACATATAATCTAGATGTTCTTACAGGATATACAACTGTTCTGCATATTATTTCTCGGCAGACACTGTCAAGTGTTGTAGCAAATGAGTAGGAATAACGGCAGTATTTCCTTACTATAACTGGAATCCAATGTTTGTTTTTGATAACTAAATCTTGAACTTAGGAGCTAAAAAAAAATGCTAAAGTGCACTTACAATTTCCAAAACAATTTTTTTTTTCTATCTTGTCCAAGACCAAAGCTGCTGTAGTCTTGGCTTTTGACACGAAAACTTGGTTTTGGTCTTAAAACATTATCAAGACCAAGACTCAACTTCAAGACTGATTGTGCTCATCATTATTTAGATTTACTATTTATTTTTACCACTAATTCAGGCGTACGGCAGGGTGTCTACTATCACCATCACTCTTCCTTATCGTTCTTGATTATATCCTAGATAAAGCTCTTAATAAGGCCAAAAGGGGTATCCAATGGAACTTTAACAAACATCTGGAAGATATCGACTACCCTGACGACATCTGCCTCTTATCGTCCTAACATTCAGATATGCAAAGAAAAATTGAAGACCTTGTCTTGAAGTCACAAAAGGCCGGCCTAAAAATCAACATATCCAAGACTAAAAGCAAGAAGTTAAACGCAAACAGGAATGACATCACGTTTAGAGCTTGCAGTGTTGACATCGAAAACGTCAATAGCTTCACGTATTTAGGCAGCATTATCTCCATGGATGGTGGAGCAAAAGAGGATATCAACTTAAGAATAGCAAAAGGCTCGTTTGGTCAACTGAACAAAATATGGTCTGCTTCCGTTATATCCACTAAAACGAAAGTGCGCATTTTTGATTCGAATGTGAAATCAATTTTGTTATATGGGTGCGAAACATGGCTTGTTACTGAACAACTAACGAACAAGCTGCAAGAATTCGTCAACAAATGCTAATGGCGTATACTAAAGGTTTGGTGGCCTCGCACAATATCAAATGCCGATCTACAGCAAAAATGCAATCAGAGGGCTATAGCAAACGAGGTCAAGCTACGCAAATGGGGATGAATTGGTTACATTCTCCGGAAATCACACAGCAAAGTTTGTCGCCAGGCTCTTGAGTGGAATTCACAAGGCAGTAGAGGACGGGGTGGACCCAAAACAAACTGGAAAAGCTCGCTGGAAAAGGAAATCCAAGAATCGGGAAAGTCGTGGCAAGAGATCAAAGTCATCGTGACGAATGGAGTTGTTTCATATTGGCCCTATGCTCGTCCTAGGAGTTAAAGGATAATACATACAGTACCTGGAGACCGATCCCTGCTCGGTCAACAATCTGATCTTATTATTTTAGTCGATGTTTTTATTCATAGCTATTTTTTGTTATGAAACTCGTACTTCTTTTTCATCTCTAATGGTTATACTTTCAAAATGATAAACTAACCGATGAGAATAATAATAACAAAAAACTCGGAAAGTATCGAATGGTATAGAAAAATATCAAAAACTAAATTTTTTTTTTTGTGAAATAGAATGCCCTAAAATAAATAAATGGGATATGCCACGCACCCAAAATATTTCGTCTTTTCTATGGGGGCTGAAATATCTTATCATCAAAGGATCATAACTCGGAAAAAAAGAGTCCTATTGGAAAAATCCGAAGGGATATTTTGATAAGGAGGAGCGTGGCTATTTGATGCTATTAATAAAAAAGAATTTTACTTTCTGTTGTAGCTACGCTGTTAGAGTGAACACAGCGTTTTCTTCAACTTCAAGCAAGGATATTTCAAAATCCTGCAGGTATAATGACAGTTCTGCTGATGAAGACGGATTCAGCGTCAAAAAGTGCATAAGGATGCATATAAGAATAAAAAGTTCATTCCATTTTTTTTTGTGCCTGATATTTTGATAAAAAAAGGAGTGGAAATTATTGAACAAAGCCTACTTTTCGTTATGACATATATACTCATGATCCAGATCCGTGTACCAAATTTCATCAACATATAACTTACCATTTGCGTGAAATAGCATTTAATGTATTTTACTTGTATGGGAGGTTCCACGCGCACCTGCAAATTTCGCCTACTTTCAGTTTGTAGGTGCCTAGGAGCAAGTAGACTCCCTACGGTTAAATTCAGAAAGATTGCTTTTGAAGTTTTCTTTTTATAGCGTATTATATTTTTGTGGGCGGTGCCACGCCCTTCCATGAGTTTTCCGAATATAACGGCAAATCACATATTAATACTTGTTTTTAGGGGTACAATCTCTTAAACTGTCATTAAAATTGTAGGAGTCGTTTTTGCGTAATATTGAATCAAAATTTTCAATAATAAAAAAGGGGGCGTGGTACTTCTTCGATACCGCCCACTTTTTGGTTATAACAAGATATTAATAAGCAGTACCTACATACCGAATTTCATTAAAATATCTTGGAACATTTGCGAGAAATAGCATTTAAGGTATTTTGCTTGTATAGGAGGTTCCACGTGCAACGGCGATATTTCGCCCACCTTCAAATCAGAGATGCTCTATGGCAATTAGGCTCCTCACACTTATTTTCAGAATGTTTGCTCTTATACCGTTTTATATTTTTGTGGGCGGTGCCACGCCCTTCAACGAGTTTTCCATATCACATATTAATCCTTGTTTGCAGAGGTATCATCTCCGAAATTTTCATTAAAATTGTTGGAGTCGTTTTCGAGTAATATTGAATGAAAATTTTCAAGGACTGAAAAGTGGGCGTGGCACTTCTTCGATCCCGCCCACTTTTTGTTTGTTTTAAGGTACTATCAATCGTACTCGCTCACCAAATTTCATCCAAATATCTTGTATAGTTTGTGAGTTATGACTAAATCAAATTTAAAATTTAGGGCAGTGCCACACCCCCTGGTCAGCATTTACGAAGTTCAAATCGAGCTCATTCTTCATTGTATGCTAATATCTAACATTATTCCAAGTTTCATTAAAATAGCTGTAACCGTTTTGGAGAAAAAATATTGGCACAGAAATAAGTACAAAAAAACAAACAAACAAAAAAACATACAATTTTAGCTCGTATAAGAAGAGAAGATACACTATTTAATCAGTTTTTCAAAACTTTTGTGCCATTTAAGTGAACGTGATATCTCCATAGTTTAAGCACTCTTCAACCCAGGTTCTGAAAAGCAGAGTTTGCATTATTTTGACTTATCTTGATTGGCTGTTATAGCAGTTGAACTGGAAATTTGACGTTGCCGAAAAGTTTTTGTGAAAAAGGTTGTAGATTGGGTATTAGCAGCTTCAGATCTTTTTTCAAATGCACCACTTTACCATGATATTTATTTTTCAACACGTTTCTTTATTTTTCTATGTACATATTTCCTTCTGTCTGAAGGTCTTTTCCACTTGATTTCTATATTTTTTTTTCGTGAGATGTGCACTATCTGCCCCCATTTCTTAGCTTTATTTCGTACGTTATGGACGTTCATTTACATTTAAAGTGCACTTTAAGAGTTTATTATCGAATGTTTTCAGCTTCTTTATAAGGATTTTTGGAGGTGAAAAACAACCGTTGAAAGTAATAAAAGTAACACACACGGCATGTTGACCAGTTCAAATTGATATAAAAGTTTTATGGAACTAAATAGTTTTTTTTTAAATAAACTTTTTTTAAAAAACTGCCACTCCCACTCCCACAATAATGTCGTCTGCTGTCTAAAGCTTGCTCATTTTGCAGTGCAAATAAATTTCTGCATTTTATTGCATTTTCACCTCGATTTTTTCCCTTTTCATCTTTCAACTCAACTACAGGTAGCACCAGCAGGTGATGGTAATACTGTCACATCTTCAGCTATAATATGAACAGCTCCGTGCCCACTTGACACAAGAGTCAACAGCAAATGACATTTGCATTAAAGTGCAACCAGCCAGCGACACCTTCCAGGGATAGTTACAGCCGTCGAAGTGCTTACGTTTGCTTGTTTATGTTGCCGTATTCGTATTTATACTGCAATCCATTAAACGTGAGAAAATGACACAAAGCAGCCTCGAGCTGTTAGATACGTACATACATTATATACACAAAAAGTGGTGTTAACCAAAGAGGCAATAACCACAGCGTAAAAAAATTAATGTTTATTGGGTTTTGCTGTAGAATATAGAGTGATGAGAAACAGCAGAATGGTCATTGAACAGAAGATGTAAGCCTTTTCAGTTTGTAAGCAGGAATAGCTAACTTCTACTTTATAGTTCTTGATGTTATAAGATATTTCTCAATACCATTTAGGACTTTTTGATGTCATAGTCTTTCGCCGCGTTGGTGGAAAATTTCAATCCCGCAACACTTTTTGAGACATTTTATCATAGGCACTTTTTCATACACATTTTTTTCGAGACACTTTCCTTGAGACACTTTTTGTAACATACTTTTAAATCTACCAAGCTATACAAGTTATTTGATAAAATTTCGGAGGTAGGTGCAGAACATGAATACTATATATTGTTCCAAAAGTGGGACACCCGAAGTCTTCATAGTCTAAACGAAGAATATACAGGTATGAAGGTTCCCAAAAGTCTTCTGAAGGCTTAGCAGTCAAAACAAAGAATATGTAGGTATACTAGAGGGAAATCATTTATGACGGACGGTCACCAAGCCTTAATTGATTGTTCCCTTGGACAGCCGAAGGTTACCAAAATACACCCGAAGTCTTCATAGTCTAAACAAAGAATACCTAGGTTGCTAGAGGGAAAACGTCTATGACGGAATATCAACAAGCCTTAATTGAATGCTTCCTCGGACACCCAAAAGTTCCCGAAAGCTTCTTAGTCAAAACTAAGATTAGCTAGGCATACTAGAGGTAAATCATTTATGACGGATTATAAACAAACCTTAATTAAATGTTTCCTTGGACATTACGAAGGTTCTCGAAAGTCATGGGAAGGCATAATAGTCGAATCGAAGAATATCTGGATATTCAATTAATGCTGCACCTTTCTTCAAACATAAGTTTCACCTCTTTCACGTGTATTGAGTTGCATGCATACTTTTTTTTTTTTTTTTTGTTTTTGGTAATATTGAAACAGTTCCATGATTTCAGACAGTTTTGTCATTAATTGCAAAAGTGCTGTTAGTCGCTACGAAATAATTTGTGTCATTTACACTATAGACAGATATAGAATCAACTGATAAAAAGCTCTTCAATTAATGTCAGATTTTTGCGAGCAACCATTCAAAACACTGTCAATCAGGAAGTGGAAACAAACTAATGTCGTAATATTAATGTACTTGCCACAAATTTTCCAAAAAGCTTGCAATGTCACTTCTTTTTTACATTTATACTACAGGCTGACAGAGAATTAGTTGTCAAAAAGCCAACTATGTAATTTGAAAATTGATGTTTTAAGAGCAACAATTTAAAATGTGGTAAAACTACCACAAATCTTCATTAACTCAGAAAAAGGTGATTTGACCGATATCTTTGTTTAGCCTAATGTCATAACTTCTATATTTTTAATTAACTTTCTGAGAAAGCAGAGCTGCATTTTATTCTTTCCTAACAGAAAAAAAAAAACAGTCAATTCATATTACAAAATTACTTTTCACAGACTACCACCACTTTAACCCTTTCAGGACTGTAAGGAATTGGGAGCTTATGCAACCATGTTAGCTATTTATAATGGTCTATTGGGCGTCCAGAAAACATATTTTAAAATAAAAATTCAAAAAATTTTAACGGTTTTTCTGGAATTTTCTGGGACATATGTGTCTCTATGGACGTTAAGGAAGACTTTTTCCCCATACATTTTTATATGGGGAAAATATGCCCTTATTTCAAACGGTGATAACTCGGAAAGTAAGGGTCCAATTGAAAAAATTTCAAGGTACGGTTTGATAGGTAAGATTTGGGCTATTTGATGCCATCAAAAGAATTAAAATAAATCATCACCTAGAACTACACCGCAAGATTGAAAACAGCTCTTTCTCAGCTTCAAGCATGGATATCTGGAAGTCCTGAAGTATACGTATATGAGCAATTCCGGCCTCGGATTTGAATTCAGTGTCAAAAAGTACGTTACAGTACATATGTCTATTAACAGGTTCATTAAATTTTTTTATTTTGATTGCCTGTGAAATTTGTAAAATTGTAGTTGAAATTTGTAGAAAATTGTAGAGTTGAAAAGTTACCCTTTACGACCATAGGGACACCGCTGTCCCACTTTGAATTTTATGATTTATCAATGAACTAAACTTAAATAATGGTTCAGTTATTGTATAAAACAACAATTTATTTACATGTCAACAATTATTTCACACTATAATATGATTAAAAACAATTAAACACCTACAAATTCTGCTGTAAAGTATAGAAAAAGTTCACCACATAAACTGTCACATTAGAATGATCATACAAAAATAACGGTGCTTTTGATGGTGTTGCCAGATTTAATAGGAATGAAGGAAGCGTTTAGGAACTGATAAATGCCAAAGTTACAAATATCGGTTTCTTACTTATTTAAATATAATTTATTTTTGTCTTGGGACACATATGTCACTATGGTCCTGAAAGGGTTAACATTTAACGACATAAGTAATTTTTAAAAGCATCTATGTCTCGAGACATATTGTTTTAATTTTTCCTATGCTCTGAAATGCTAGTTATTGCAGCTTTATATATTTTTTTTTTAGTGCGCCATATTATTATCCCCCAATCTACGAACGTCCACTGACGTCCATTGTGAAAATTAAAATTATTATCATATTTAATCCGGCAAAACTACTTTGTACCAATTAAGGACAAGCAGACACTAACATTACACAAACACAGGCATACATAGAGTAAAAACACTGCAATATTACAACAGGAAATACACAAGTGTAGGTAGGTAGGTATATTCATGTAGAGTATGATTATATATATATGTGGCAAAGTTAAGTTAAGTTAAATTTATGTCTATGTGTGCATTTTGTAAGCGAACACTTTGGTTTACCTTGGCTTGCTTGATGCTGGTTTTGCCTGCGGCAGCATTTTGCGTTCATTTTCAACGTAACATTTAACTAAGCGAGAGACAAATTCTTACCTGTGGGATGGCGGGTGCGAATATCTAGAAAATTTGCACTGGATAGATGAAGGCCGTACTAAAGAACTTACGTTTTCAGCTTTAACACTAATACATAGGTAGTGCCAAAAGAAGGTTAAATGAAATAATTTAAAAATTTAATCTCAATGATAAAGTTTTAGAGGTGTTAAAATCTATGTTTTTTTTTTTAATGATAGCAGCACGCAATAGATTAAAAGAACACAAAGAATTTTTTATAAAAAGTTTTTCATATAAAGTAAAATGTGGTACTTTGTTTGTCTTGTGCATGTAAGGGGAACTTCGTATATTGTGGTGCAGGCATTTGGTTTTTTGGAATTTGAATGCATATCATTGTCTCAATTCCAGACAATTTCTTTTATGCTAATCACTGTTGGCTACAAAATGATATCCAATAAAATGTGTACAATTTTAAATGAAAAAGTTATAGACCAAAATCTGGCATAAAAACAAGAAGGTTAAGCAAGTTAGATATTACTAAATGAAACTTTTAAAGAAACTAAACAGGATTTTTTTCTGAAATTAATTTAATATTACCATATCATGAGTAGGGCTCTCAAAAATAAACCAGAAAAAACTAATTTTAAGCGATAAAATAAGCTCTGAAAATTGGCAAAATATGCACTTAATTATGCTCTTAAAAAGGAAAAAATTTTAAAACTTCCTCACATTACAGTATTTATGAAAATTATTAAGAAAGGAAATTTTCTTACCAATAAGCTCAATAAATACTTAAGTTTAAGTAATGCAAAGTGCATTTTTATTCAGTAACTGATTTATTGTAAGAAACAATTAATAGCGTTTTCTTTTCTCGACTAAAAATTCTACCCTCTCATGATGCAGAATTTTTTGAATTTTGACCTGAAGTCAAAAATTTTTGACCTGTTCTTGTTTACAACAGAACAGAAAAATTGTGCAATTTTTCTCTATGATGAGATGTTGGCTACAATGTCTTTTACTTTCGAGAGACTTTCGTTTTAAAATTCATAAGAAATTCATAATCTTCAACAAAAGATATTGAGACGTAGTGTTTTTTTTTTCAAATTTTTTAGTTATTTACATATATTGCGTTTAAAAGCCAATTAAAATATCTTTTTTTCCTTATAATTGGCAGCAGTTGAATGCAGAATTCTTTGCACCTTCGATTTTGACGGGCCAAAAAATTCATAATTTTTTGCTTTTTGAATGCAGCATTTTTTAGAAACGAACATGATTTGTTTAACAGTTCAGAATTATTTTTTAGAAAAGAAAAAATGCGACATTCAGAAAGAAGGCAGAAAAAATGCAGAAAATATGCAGAATTTTTTTGAGAAAAGAAAACGCTATAAGTGTTTCTTGATGTTTTCAAGCAAAAACGATCTGCGATTTTCATTAAGGAATAAGGTGTTCATCAAAAATTATCTTGCTACGTCATAAAAAGGTACGGGGGAAAATTTTAAATAAGCTTATGCATTAGCTGACTATTTTTAAACGTACTTGTTAGTTTTCTTTAAGTTATAAAATAACATATTTTTAATTTTTACAATGTTGTAACGAACCTTCCGCCAAGGTCTTGGCCCGCCGGTGTCCAAGGTTCGGATTACAAAAAATTATATTTGCAGGTGGCTTAAGTTATTAGACGAGTTTTAAAATTTCCGATTATTCTCGATATTTGGCCCTTTTTAATTTGTTTAGTTAATTTTTAGTAATAATTAGTTATATTAAATTCATATCTATACTATTTATATAAAATTGCTTACATGAAAACCCTATGTAACGATTTGGTGCAAAATATACCGAACCGATTTTAATAATTTTTTTTTAAACGTTCTACGTGTGGTAAGGAACAGGATTGTATACTTATTTTTTTGGTTTTTATAAGATAAACCTTTTTTTTTTTAGTATGAAGTTGTTGCAAAAAAAAATTCAATACTTGCATAAAAATGATCGTTTGCATTTCAGTCGCTAAAGCGTGCTGCGCCATGAGTTATGTGTTGTTGTCTTTTCCGTCTCTTTCATTTATTGTTTTTTTTTATTCTTGATGTTGTGTTGTTGATGAGAGCAAAAATGAGAGTGATTTCGTCAGTGATGCCAACTTAATATTTTCAATATTTTTGGACTTTTAACGATGTTTTGCATGTTTTTCAATATTTTTTAATTCTTTTTGACTTTTTTCGATACTTTGGATGTTTTTCGAAACACTTGGACTTTGACCGATTTCTTCGATGTACATATTTCACTATTTTTCGAAACTTTTGATTTTGTTTCGATATATTGGATGTTTTGTTTTTAGACGTTTGCCGATTTCTTCAATGTGTTTCAATATTTTTCAAAACTTTTGGGCTTTTACCGATATATAGGATGTTTTTCGATCTCTTTTTTGTAATCTAACCGATGTTTTGGATGTTTTTCGATAAACTTGCACTATTGCCGATTTCTTCGATGTGTTTCAATATTTTTCAAAACTTTCGGACTTTTACCGATCTATAGGATGTTTTTCGACATTTTTGGACTTCAACCGATGTTTTGGATGTTTTTCTATAAACTTGGACTTTACCGATTTCTTCGTTGTGTTTTAATATTTTCCGAAACTTGTGGACCCTTTTCGATGTATTAATTATTTTTCGATACATGTATTTGGACTTTCACCGATTTCTTCAATGTTTTCCAATAATTTTGGGCTTTTACCGATATCTAGGATGTTTTTCGACATTTTTGGACTTTTACCGATATTTTGTACGTTTTTCGAAATTTTTTTTTTTTTTTGATTTTACTATTTTTCGAAACTTTTGAACTTCTTTCGATATATGTATTGGATGTTTTTCGATATATGTACTTGAAATGTTACCGATATATAGGATGTTTTTTGATAAACTTGGACTTTATCCGATTTCTTCGATGTGTTTCAATGTTTTTCGAATCTTTTGGACCCTTTTCGATATAAATATTTCGTTATCAGCTTTTTAGTGCAATCTGGCTTTTGATTAAAACCCGTGCAGCGCCGGGTAAAACATCTAGTAAGAAATAAAAATATCGAAAGTTAATTCCTAAATAACACTTATCTACGTCTGATGCTTCTTTTGTCGTTGGCTTTGCTAATAGTTGCTCTGCTGTTCGTTGTTCTGCTGTTCGTTGCTCTGCTGTTCGTTGCTCTCCTGTTCGTTGCTCTGCTTGCTAGTTGTCGTGGTGGCACGTGGTTTCATTTGCGTTGCTATCCGGGGAACTCTGCCGCTGGCCTCTTTGTGCGATCGCCGATAAATTTTATGTTGGTGTAACGGTACCCATTTGGTAACCTTACACAAGAACTTCGCGTGGCGATTTTAACTGTATTTTACCGTTGGACTCAACTGTACAAACTTTCCTATATGCCTTTTTACGCTATCGCTACTTTTGCTATAATTACGCCGTGCAGTTTCCACGCTTTGCGACTGAAACTGTACGCAGTAATTTGACGTAGGTATTTCAACGTACGAATTCCACGCTTTGCGACTGAATTCGGACGCAAAAACGTCGACGCCTTGCCAACCTAGGCTTAACTATGCCTACTGCGCTGTCGCTGCCTCAATATAATTACGTCGCGCAGTTCCCACGCTTGGCGACTGAAACTGAACGCAGTAATTTGACGTACGTATTTCAACGTACGGATTCCACGCTTTGCTACTGAATTCGGACGTAAAAATGCTGACGCCGTGCCTACCTATGCTTAGCTATGTCTACTGCGCTGTTGCTACTTTGCTTTAGTTACGTCGCGCAGTTCCCACTGAACGCAGTAATTTGACGTACGTATTTCAACGTGCGAATTCCACGCATAGCGACTGAATTCGAACGCCAAAATGCTGACATCGTGCCGACGCTACTTCTAACTACGACTCGTTGTGGTGTTTTGTTGTAGCATATGGGTACCACGCTTAGCGACTGCGCCCATATGTTTCCACCGCAACACATGAGTTTAGACTACGCTGAAAAGAGACAAAGGAAAGGAAACAAAGTTAATTAGTTGTTCTTACTTCGGCTGCTGCTGGTTGACTGCTCCCGGCGAGGTTCCCCGGTCGAGTGAATTTAATTTTACTTTTCAAGTTGGCTTGTGCCTTTGCAATTTTTGCAAAACATGTGTGTGCTGCCAAATTGTCATGAACAGCTGATTTTGTGTCATGTGTTAGCAGGGCCGTCGCTTGTGATATTCTTAAGTTACTACTTATGTCAAATTACTTTCTATTTATGTCACTTACATGCTAATAGTACTTTTTCTTTAGCGATTCAAATGGTTTTTTTCTTTAGAATATAAAATTCAATAGGCTTCTAATAATGAGTATAGAGAAATATAGAAAATAGTTATAATAATTCAATGTTTAATTGATGTAAGTGTAAAAATAAAATAAATGTGAACGTTATGCAGATGTTCGGGTGCCGTGTTCCTTGTAGACTGTGGTTGTTGTGGGTTGAAACGAGGCATGCTGACTTCAACCCTCACAATGTTTTTGTACGGCTTTAAAATAATTGTTAAATTTTTCAATAGCGATTTGTCCATAATACTAGGGAATGCAATACCGGTATTACCGATACCGGTATACCGGGATCCCGGTCCAAAACTCGATACCGAAAAACCGGTACTAAAATATGCCAAATACCGGCATTTCGGTATTTTTCTTTTTATTTTTTAATAAAAAATATTACTCCGGTTTAAAAAGAAAAGATGGTGTAAAGAATTTATGCTCAAAATGTTAACGACACTTTTAATTCTGAATTAAAATTCGACAGCACGTGTGATACCAAAAATTCAGACGATTAATCGGAGGACCATGTTAGACCTGTTATTGAAAAAGTTCGGGGGATTGGAAAAATATTTCGTAAATCATCAACAATATACGATAAAATTTTGCAAAAATATGTAAAAGAAGAGTTCGGAAAAGAAAGTTTCGGATTGCAAAACTCGCTATGATGGAGCTGTTTTATACATTAAAAGCTGTCATTCAAATTTATAATATATATATTTATACATATATTATAAATTTAAATATTAATGCAGAATATCTGCTGTCCCAAAATGATTTTCTTTTGACTAACAATATAGTTCTGTTTTGCTTTCAACAAAATTAACAGAAGAAGAACGGTCCCGTAAGAATGCTTACCTTTTATCCGCCGACGCAGCTATTGTAGTTTTATTTGTAGAACTTTCAAAACTAGATTGTTCGCTTGGAAATGAGCTCACAGATCAGTTGAAAACTCGTTAGAAAGAGGATCGAAATATCAAGTGTTTTACAATACCTTCATAATCCAAATAAATATGAAGAGCAGAAATGTCCAGTTTTGAAAAAAATACAAAAAAAAATGTTCATAATTGTTGGTATGCTATGCGGTAGTAAGATTGAATCAGAGACGATGGAAAAAAGATTCAAATGCCGATTACCAAAAACTTGAATGGGACGGCTTTATCAAAAACATAATCAATTAAAAGTTATGCCAGAATCGTGAGCCAAGAGCTGAGTTATTTTGAAAATGAAAATATCTTATATCTAATTCATGATAATTTGCTATAAATTCCACCTACGAGTGTGCGATCTGAAAAGGCTTTGTGTAACACACTGCATTTAAAGCCTTCATATTGTGCACGTACTAAGTTTATGGCCCTTTCGGGAATACCTCTTCGCTGCAGTGAAACCCTGATGTTTTCTCGGGAGACACTGTCAAGGGCAGTGCTATAATCTACAAAGAAAAGTTGAAGCGCAGCGCGCCACTCACGTGACATTTTTTGGGATAGTCCAACTAACTTTCCCTCAAACACTAAGCAAAAGCTTAAAAATGCTACACTGGAAACTTTTCTTGATACAATTCTTCTAAATTTTACACAGCTACTAAAAACTATAGATACAAGCTCTGAGCAAAATCTGGGTGAACTCGGACAAGACGGCGTGGCATCTCTCTTAAATGAGGCTATGAGCGCAAGAGTGGCCTAACCTTTACTTCGTTGATAAAGCAAAATCACATAACCTGAATCGATACAAACACAAGTTATTTGCTTTTGATTTTTTAACAAAGTGAAGGTTAGGCCACTATTGCGCTCATAGCCTCAAATATAAGCAAAAATTTCAAAATGCTATACTGAAAGAGTGTTTTGAGATAATCCAATTAAATTTTACTCAAATACTAAGAGATATACATAAATGCAAGCTCTGGGCAAAAACTTGGTGAACTCGGGAATGAAGGCTCGGCATCTCCCATATAAGCCAAAGCTTTAAAACGATACACTGAAAACGTTTTTTGAGACAATCCAACTAAATTTTACTCAGACATTAAAAACTATATACGCAAGCTCTGAGCAAAAACTGGGTGAACTCGAACAAGAGGGCGTGGTACCTCCCATATGAGCAAAATTTTCAAATTACTGCTGTGTAGGGTATTTAATGTTTGACCAAGCCAAAGGTACCACCCTTACTAGTTTTTTTTTAATTTAAACAATTCCTTTGTTATACATACATAGGGTAAGGGTACTGGCTGTAGGCCGTCACCGGTTGTGGGCCACCCCTTGTATTTTTTGACGTTTATAAAATATGACAGATCTTAGTATGAGGTTATGTGACGAAGAAATTTTCAATAAAGTAATTTCTGAAGATTTTGGAAGTGTGATAAAGCGAAGTGAAATATTGCAAAGAGGTGAGTGTTATGCATTTTTATGCAGTATTTGCGTTAAATTCTCCGATTTTATATCGAGTTTGCTTAACATTTTTCGCCACGAGAATTTTGTCATTCACTTAAGGGATGGCTGCCATTAATGGTTGTGGGCCACCTTTTGAATCGGTTGTGGGTTACCATCAAATAAATAAATCGGCTTCTGTTAGCTGTCTTTTGGATGAACTTGGCCCCTTGCAAGCCGTTTCACCCAAAAAATCATCAAATCGCGGCCGAAAGCCAAATTGCGAATCCGATGAGGATGATTAATAATTTGAAAAAGTCACATTTTCTTGATGTTTTTTCGCCACTAGAGGCCTCAATGATAAATAAATTTTGATAATACGTATTTCTTTACTGGTTTTTTTTCATAATTTTGCATTTGAAGTGGATTTTTCAGGGTGGCCCACAACCGGTTATTAAATTATGTTTGTCCAAAAACAAGCTCTTTACAAATTTTGTTAAAAAAATTGTTTGTTAAAAAATTGTAGAAAAATTGTTTCTCTTTGGTTTACTGCTGCCTCTAGCTTTCCATTGGTACCCACAAGTCCGAAAAATGTATACTTGAATGCAAGTTACGGGCAAAAAACGAAACCCGGCCCACAACCGGTTACCTTCCCCTACATTGATGTACTATAAAAGACTAAGCCTTATTTTACTATAATGTCATGGCATTAAATTACTTCATGGAATACTTTTAGGCATTTATAGAAAAGTTTTTGGAAAAGGCATGATAGACAATGTAGAAAATTTTTCTTTCAAGTTTTATATAAAAATTAGTTTCAGTTTTACAGCAGGTTGAAATTTGGATATTTTAGCTGAAAAAACAACAAATATTTGATTTAGGGATCAAGATATAACAATCATAATAATATAAAAATCATATAGTGCCTAGCTTTTGCGTAAAACGGCGATGAGCGACCTCTAAATGATCTTCAAAAAATTTTAGAAAAATCTCATTTCACTTTTTTGACATCGTCTTTCAGATTTTAAGGAGAAATTGTGGAATTTCCAAAATTCGTCTTTGAATAAAAATTTTTGCATCACAATTTTGAAGATAAGGCTTTAGTTTTTTCCGGTGTACCACATGCAAATATGTATGTCATTTTTTAAATTCTCCAAAAAGTGCAAATGTTCTTTTGTGAAATTATTACTTGCATGAATTTATTTATTTTTATTTTTGCAATTGTACACATGACTGCCAGATTTGGTGCTGCTGTTGATCTCCTGTGTACCAAATCATTAGAGGTCGTCAGCATATAGTTGTCACTTGATGTTTTTTGGCATTATGGTGTTGAGTGTTGTGCTTTTTGTCATTGTCTTTATTTCATTTGCATAAATGTGCAATTTTGTGCCACTGATTTACACATGTATTTCGTGTCCATGTTTTTTATGTGTCATATCATTTCTGCTTTTTACTTTTGTGCATTTATTATTTGTCCTACACATAAATATACATCTCTTTTTCTGACACCTGTGTATTTTTTAATGGGTCTTTTGGATTGCTTTCCTTTATATGTTAATAATTTATTTTTAGTAACGTAAGCGACAAATTGAATAATATTTTTCATTTTAAATATGTCATTTGCGTTCGTTAATGATTTCTTTTGTGAAATTTAGAAAAAAAATAAAGGTTATTTGTACTGTTCAACAGCCGTCATTGTTTTCAAAGTTTGTTGCTTTAGTAAACCCATTTTAGGTCACGCTGAATTTTTATTTTTTGATATAAAGTATATTTTTAGATAAATATTTTAGAGTTATGTAATTGATTACAAGTCCGACATGAACAAATTTTAACCTCCACTCGTTTTACCGTTATGTCGAAAAATCAAGCGTTAGATTAATCAAACGTTGGCCGTTAGCCCATACCACAAGATCCCATACAAATATATTAATATGGTTGGTGAACACCTCATAGTCCATCAGCCGGAACGTCGTATTTATATGGGATGTTGTGTTATGGGCTAACGGCAAACTTTCGATTAATCGAACACCTCACTCTCGCTCATACCAGTGACATTCAGGTATTGATAAATGTTGATTTTTGGATTGCAAAAAATAGTTTGGTCTTTTGGTTATAAAACGTCGTCATTAATTTTTTGCTTTGTCATTATTTTATATTTTCAATAATTTTTATAAAAAGGTCTGTCGACAACCACTCTCAAGCTACTGGAGGAGGATAAGGAAGTGGTAAGTAATATTTTCGAATAGCCAAAAGTTCAAAGTAAAATTGAAAAATTGTTTTTTTTTTTTTTCTATTCGAAGTAGGAAGTACCTAGTGGATCATCAATCGTTGTTATTTTTTAATATTGGTTGCGTGGATAAATCGTATCACTGTAAGAAACTTAACACGTATTTTGTTTATCTAATAAACAGACTATGGATTTCAGTCCCGAGATTCCGACCTTTTGACAGTCCCAAAAAACCCAGAATCTGTCGATACGAATCCCGGTATTTCTTCTTTAAGTTTTTTTTTTTTTGCAGCAATAGAATTTTTTAATTTTTAATAAATCCAAATAATATTTATAAACAAAACTATAACTTCTGTGAAGCT
Source organism: Calliopum simillimum (assembly GCA_951812925.1). Taxonomy (NCBI): domain Eukaryota; kingdom Metazoa; phylum Arthropoda; class Insecta; order Diptera; family Lauxaniidae; genus Calliopum; species Calliopum simillimum. The sequence goes on along the minus strand of OX638371.1, from coordinate 56,960,778 downwards.
CCATCTTTAAATCTTATTTAAATAAAGATAAAACGTATCCTCTCTATATTCCTAAGTGAATGTTCTTGCAAAATTAAGGACAATAGCCTCACAATTAAAGCAACAAACTTGATAAAAAAATTAAATCTAGTTTTGAATATCTCTTCAAAAACTTTGTTTTCCAGAAAGGGGCTATTTCTTCCAAAAAACTTTCAATTATTTTTCTTGAATTCAACCAACAAGCTTTGAGTCAGATAGATGCTTCTCGTATGCTATAACCTTCAATATATTTAGATCTAGATTAGACGACAAAACAATAAATGCTTTAACTTTTCTAAAATCATATTTTAATAATAATAAAACTGACTAACACAAAAAAACTCACGCTTATTCTTTGGACGATTCTAAGCATTTTATGCTTAGTACACTTTTTTCGTAAGATGCCTTCCTCTTAAGTAAAAAATGCGTTTTGCCTACCGTGTTCGTTCAAAAGCCAAAATTTATTTTTAGCACCCGAATACCATCTTGGGTCATATACTATTTAAAAGCTAATAAATCAAACTTTAATTGGAAGTACTTTTAAAAAAATTTAAGGGAGGTTATTGTTAAAAAATACAAAAGTATTTTTAAACTTAAAAAATTTTGCTGAAAAAAAATTTTTTTAAAGTAATATTCTTTGATAAAAAGAACATTTAAAAATAAAAAGGATAAGCTACTTATAGTTATCAATTTAAAAAGTTTTATAAGAATTTTTGAAAAAGCAACCTTTCTGTGAATATTACAAAATCGCCAATTTCAACACCTTGTATTTTAACAACAAATAATGCTAGGACAAAATCCTCCCTCACTATTAATCTTGCTCACCGAAACTACAATACTGCCTAATTTGAGCGAAATCGGTGACAAAACAATTTTTTGCTGGTACACCTGGCGTGTTTTCCTTCATAAGTATTTATGAATTTTTGGTTTTTAAAAAAATGCGTGAACTGTTTAACCCCTTGAGACCGAAGCCTAGGCCGTTGTCGATATCTAAAAATGGACTTCAGATTCGGTTTTCTCGTGAAAAAAAAGTTGGTCCGGAAAATTTGAAAAGCCCCGTTTAGCCGGAAAATGTGGGGTCCTATTTGACCCCATCGGATTCAAGTATAACTTTTTAGAGTTTTTCCGGATATAAGTTTGTAAAGTTTTTCAACGTATTTTTAATGAAAAATTTAAGACATTTTAAGTTTTCAATCAATTTTATTATTATATAACTAATAAAAAGGCACTTAAGTGTTTATATTTATTTATTTTGAAACAGTTTTTAGTTTTATTTAGTGGAAAAAATTTTCGGTGGTATTCGGTATAACATATTTTTGGTGAAACAAAAATAGAGGTTACAATCAGCGCATTTGCTGTTGGTTTTATTGTCTGAATTACAGGGGCATACGATACAACGTTGTCTTTTTGCCTCTTTAGTAATTATATGCTTATGCGCATTTGTGCTGCTGTCTTAATTTCGCTTGCTAGCCGTTCTGCGTCGAGTTGTTAACACAGGAGTTTTCCGTTCGCTGTATTCGCCAATTAGACCCATGGCAACATTTCGCTTGAAATCGAAACTCGCCATATGCGATTTATCTTTGTCGTGCATGTGTTTGTAGACAGTAAAGCCATTCTTTATTTCTCAATCCATCAAGTCAAAGAACACACGCATATACTAAGAAATGCTTTGAGTTCACTAATTGTGGTTGAAAAAAACCTGACCGTTTTGCAAAGCATAAAGTTCACTTTGTTTTTTTATCAAAACCAATAATGTTTCAAGCTGAGTGATGTTTGCGAATAAGGACATTGACATTTCATCACAATCCTGGTCAGAGATCAAAACTTTCGAGTATGGAAACTCCAAAGTTTTATCAAATTGTTTCCGAGTATGGAAACTCTAAAGTTTTATCAAATTGGTTCCACGGGCAATCAACAACTCATTTTTTAATAGAGGACGTAGATGCTTGATTCGAATCGCTGATCTTGATTTCCTCAATCACAACTTCTGCGCCGGTCTCAATCATATCAACGTCATCTTCAAGAAAAGCTAAATCTTCGGCGTCCAAAATCGTTTGCTTCCAAAATTTGACATTATTCCTCCGAATCCTTCCCTTTGTTAATTAAAAATCTTTTTTCCCGCATGTTGCGATTATAAAACTGCAAAAAACACAAAATATAGGAAGAAGATACAAAACCGCAAGGTATGAAAAAATATCGCAATCAGCTATACTTGAGACCGATGGGGTCACATACGACCCCAATTTTTGTGTGGGAATTCTGATAAAACCACTGAAAATATTTGCTGAACTCGATATTCTTTCAATAAAATACATCCAAGATCATGACATACATCAAGGTTTTCAACAATTTTTTACGATTTAATCGGTTTATAAGCAAAATACTTGAAAACTATAAATATCACACTTTTCGCTTCCAAAAAAAATTAAATATCAGCTGTTTAGCTGTCAGATTGGAGATGTTGCTAGAAACTTACAAGTCTTGTGTACCAAATTCAGCGGGCAAAATGCACGGATAGTTGTTATTAAAAGAGTAATGAATAAAAAAATCTTTGGGGTCCTATGTGACCCCATCGGTCTCAAGGGGTTAATAGAATGTACCTGTTTAAAGACATTGTTTTTTAATATTTTGCAGGGGTATAGTAGGGGTATTATAATACAAAGCATTGGGAAATTTTTATTTCGAGTTTCGGCTTTATTTAGAAAAAAAAATTCATTCAAATCCCAAAAAATCCCGGGACTCCAATTTCTGTTCCGGAAATCCCAGGATCGCAAAAAGTCTAAAAATTGGAATCCTTAAGATAGAATAAATCTTATTGTTATTTCAATCTTTTTTAATTGAATTCACTGCAGCTTATAGTGACTTATGCATATTCACAGGAGCACGTTGGCCCAGCAGAGGATATAACCTTCAATGTGTTTTATTTTTTTTCACTTCGGAAAGGAATCTAAGCCTTCCTTGAAAAAAATTCTGAATATGTACAATGCAACAAAAATTTCTTTGCAAACTGGCATTTTTAACAGGTTTTATGCCCATTTTAAGTGAACTCAACATTCAATTACAAAAAACTAAAACAAAATATCATTGAAATGATCTCAAAGTTCCAGAAAATTTAAAAATTCTTTGAGAGTAGTTATTGCACTCATAGCGTTACCCAAGACCAACGACGAGGGTGTGGCAGATTATGGACCCATTTAATTTTTTTTTTTTGTAAATTTATTTTCTTTTGTTTTTACACCCTGCACCCAGGGTATATTCACTTTGTCCTTCCATTTTTAATGCGAAGAAAGAGGCATGGCAGTTATAGACAAGTAAATAAATACTTGATCAGTGTCACCTCTTGAGTCTATGTAGCTATGTCCGTCTATCTGCCAGTCAAGATTTCTGTGTGGATGTCTGTCTGTCCGTTAAAATCATTTTCATATGTCTTGTGAGCAAGACAGTTCGTCTTATTGAAAATGAGCGAAATCGGTTAACGGGCTCAACTACCGATCGTACAAAAATTATATTCAAAATGCAACTTTAGGAGTATTCTTCATGACAATGCAACCAAAATACACACAAATGCTAAGGATGGTGAACGCAAGCTCTGAACAAAAACTAAGCAAATTTGGACAAGAAGGCGTGACCCCTCCCTTATAAGCAAAAGTTTAAAAATTCTTTATCCACTGAAAACGTTTTCGAGATTCACCAACTACATTTCACTCAGATATGAAGAATAGTAAATGCAAGTTCTGAGCAAAAACTAGGCGAACTCGGATAAGGGGGCAAGGCATATTCCATAGAAGTAAAAAAATTTACACGATTTTCACCGATTCAAATATTTTTTGTTCTAACAATAGTTTTGATGATGTGTTTGAAAATTCGTATTTCTGTCCAATACGTGGCGGCAGACTCCTCTGTTGGTATTTCTTGCAGCTTGGACCCATCCATTTTCATTATCGCGACCTGACCAAATTATCAGATACTTGTAGGCTATGAACTAGGTATCCAAGCTTCCAGATGGTTGCTAGAATTAGCAGGGTCTCTAAGGATAAGAAAGTTCGAGAATTTTGGGAAAAAGTAGCTGTACAAATTTTAATTAATTTTAAGCTTCCTCAGACACAACTGCTTTCGCCTCTTGTGCCTTGTGATCTTTAAACTGCATTCATTATTTTTTATATTTTTACACATATGTATGTATACTAGGGATTTCAGTCCCGGGATCCCGGGATTCGAGCCTTTTTGCAGTCCCGAAAATCCCGGGATTAGTGCTACCAATCCCGGGATTTCTTTTGTAAGTTTTTTAGGTAAGAAAAATTGTTAGAATGTTCCAAAAATCACCAACAAAAGTCTTACAACATTATGGTTAAATTGAACATAATAAAGAGCTGAAGTTAATCTTAGATTGCAAAACGAGATGTAGTAGTCTTTCAGATATACTGCAGCGCTTTATTATGCTTGAGAGTAGCATAAAAACAGCTTGTATTGACTTAAAGTTTTCTTCGATCCACTGTGGGGAATTTAAAATTATTAAACAATTAGCTCGTACTCTTCAACCAATCAAAATCACTATTGATATTATAAAGAAAGATAAATCTGCTTTGAGTAATATCATTTTTGCTAAAAGGCACTTCAGACTAGTTCTCTTATGTTTTTCTGTATGATTTTTTCTCTGACTGTCAATTTTTTATTGTTTTTAATTTATATTGTTGAAATTGTTTTAATTTTTTTTATTTTTCAAACAACATATAAAAATTTGAAAACTCCTATGACTTCTATTTTCAAATAGACTCAAATCTAATGCCAAAATAACTCATATGAGTTTTCTTCTGATAAATCATTTGTGTAATAAATGTACATTCCCACTATCAAAGTTGCCATATTTGACAACTCATACGAGTTTCTGTATGACTTCTCAGATAGTCTGAAGCGGCTTTAAGCTCGTGGAAAGGATTTTTTCTGACATTTTTTCATTTTTGATAAGTCCCAATAATGACTTCTGTAAAGCTCAATCTTTAAATCGCGTTAAAGTAGAGATAAAACGTATTCTCTCTAGATTTGAAACTGAAACTTCTTGAGAAATTGAGGACAATAGCCATAGAGTTAAAGTAAACTCATCAATAAACTTGAAAGAAAAATTAAATCTAGTTTTGAATACCACTTCAAAAAATTTGTTTTCTAGAAAGTCTTAAAATTTATCCAACGTTTTAGTGAAAGAAATGGATATATTTTGTAATGTGGTGATAGGGGTTATTTCCTCCAGAAAACTTTCGATTATCTTTCTTCTATTCAACCAACAAGTGTTGAATCAGAAAGATGCTTTTCGTGTGCAGGTTATATACGTAATAAATTTAGATCTTAATTGGATGATAAAATACAATAATAAATGCTTTAATCTTCCTAAAATCGTATTTTAATAATAATAAAACTGATTAAAACAAAAGTTAATTCTTCCAAGTCCAACACTTGTTAAAACTTTGATCTCACTATTTTATATAATTAAATATGTATGATATTTTATATATCAATAACTTAGAGCGCTATGGTCCTATCTCCACTTTTTGCGATTTTTGCAGTTATGGTATCTTTGTGGGCTTCCTTACCGAGTGAAATCTGTGGGATGTCAAAATACCACTAAAACACCGAAATATTCGAGAATTAAGAAAAATCCTATCTCCAAACTGTAATTTTTTAAAGAGCGCTACTGTGCTATATCCTCTGAATATTTAAATAAGTCACATTTTTAAGAAAATTTTTTAATTTTTTTCGTCTTTTCTATACGCTTCATGACATTTTACATGTTTTTAGTGGAAACATTTTTTTTTTCACCCAAAGCTCAGAACCAGAAATTTTTGAAAATTTCTTGTTTTATCCATGATTCGAAAAAAAATAATTTTTCATGTCTCTGAAATCATTTAAAGGATATGGATGAGATGTGGTATGTGTATTAAGAGTCACGGGACAAAAAATGTCTAAGGGAAAAATAGGCGGTCCCACGTCCTTAAGAAAGTATCATACCTCTGAAACTATCTAATGCACATAGATGAGTTTTGGTGCGCATATAAATTGCATCGGAACAATTTACATTCATTGGTTTAATTGGAAATGCTCTGCCCTCCGTACAAAAGAAGGTATCGCAACGCACACCGGGAAATGCTAGTCGCTTATAAAATTTACTAAATGTGTCGTTTATTTGAATAGTAGTGCAATTCCATATAATTTGTCAAATTGATTTTGTTAAAAATTAATAAAATTAGTTTTTAACACAAAATTATGTTAAAATATACTAAGGTAAAATTATTGCATGTGTAGTTTTTTTCAAAATCGCAGCCAATTCTAAATAACCACTGTTTGAAGTATTCTTTTTGCATTTCCCAATAATTGAAAAAATGGAGACAGAACTATAGCGCTCTAAGGTATCGATATGTATTTAACTAAGCATATAATGCAGCAATGTACCTTTATGCTTGTTTTTGAAGTAAATAAATATTTATGAATTTTTGTTTTTTAAAAACGGCGTGAATTGCTTAATAAAATGTACCAGCTTTAAGAAATTGTTCTTTTTTAAATAAAATATCTTTGTAGAGGTGTAGTAGGGGTATATAAGACAAAATATTAGGAATTTTTAATACTAAATTCTGTTCTATTTACGAAGAAAACAAAATTCATACAAATCCCGAAAAATCCCGGGATCCCGGGATTCAAAAATTTCTGATCCCGAAATCCCGGGATCGCAAAAAGTCCAAAAATTGGAATCCCTAATGTATACCTCTGTAAATTTGTAAAGTTTTACATTCCAAAATTTATCTTTATGGGCAATGTTGTTATTTTTTTTTATAGCTAAATAAATATGTTAGTGTTCTCACATACAGAGAAAATAAAATTAATTTTATATTGCTTCCAATAAAATTTTGAATATTTCATTGAAAATTCGAACCATATTCATTATAAATTTATATTTATGTGAACATTTTTACAAAAAATTGTATGTATAATCAGATTGAAAGCATAAACATATTGCACATTTTTTTCTAGTTTTATGAGAACTGCTTTTACAAAATTTTTTATGACATATAATCCGCTTAATAAAATGCAGTTTATTATTTTCAAAAATCCTTTGTTTAGTTAAGTCTAAAAAGAGAATTTTTGTAAATTTTTTAGCAAAAAAAAAAAATTATTTGATTTTGTGCACATAAAATTCCACAAGATAACGAAGAAATCCCTTGACAACTAAAATAATAAATACATGGGGAAAATATGAATATGAGCTATGTATATTTTAAGCCAATGCAAAAAAAAAAAATTTGTTTTTAATTGAAATTTTGTGAATGGATTTTAACGGCAGCATAATCATGCCATCATCAAAATGATATTATTTGCACACATGAGTAATATTCACATGAGACTGTACCCAGCAAGCATTTTCAATCTTGGAATCGCATTTAATTTGCGTAGGTAATCTAATCAATCGTCCGCGAGATCGCATTTTTATCCTCAGCAATACATTGCTCAAGAGAAATTGTCCGGAAGTTTCCAATCATTTAGAAGAATCCGCACATAACTCACCAAATTGAACCGACTACTCAAGATGAAACTGCAAACGACTTCTCAAAACTTATCCGCACACTATTCCAAGGAAGAGTCCACAGACGACTCCCAAAGAAAATTTTTAAAGCGAAAAAATAAACTATGCAGCATATATTTAAACTTTTATTTTCACGTTTTAACTCGATAAAAAAAAAATCTAATAACTATAAAATGGCGAGATAAAAGTAATTTCAAAAGAAATTGTAAAATTTTGTCCAACTATCGGTCAAATTGTATGATCTGGCAAAGATTTATCGTAAAAAATACCGGGACTCTAAATAAGTTAAAAAAAACTAGTTACTGTGTAACCCTCGGCCTGGCCAAACATTAAATACCCTATACTACAGTATTTCGAAAATTTTGCTTATATGGAAGATGCCATGCTCTCTTGTTCGAGTTCACCTAGTTTTTGCTCAGAGCTTGCATTTATATATGTATGTATTCTCCTTTAACTCCAAGGAGGAGCATAGGGCCAATATGAAACGTCTCCAAAGTCATCGCAAGGGATCGAAATAAATGATCTCTTGCCACGACTTTCCCGATTCTTGTATTTCCTTTTCCAGCGACCTTTTCAAGTTGGTTTTGGGTCTACCACGTCCCCTACTGCCTTGTTGATTCCACTCAAGAGGCTGGCGACAAACTTTGCAGAGTTGTTTCCGAAGAGTGTGACCAATTCATCTCCATTTCTATTTGCGCAGCTTGACCTCGTTTGCTAAAGCCCTCTAATTGCATTTTTGACGTAGCTCGGCATTTGACATAGTGCCACCAAACCTTTGTTGACGAATACATGCGGCTTGTTTGTTAGTTGTTCAGTAACAAGCCATGTTTCGCACCCATATTACAAAACCGATTTCACATTCGAATCAAAAATGCGCACTTTCGTTTAGGTAGATTTATCGGAAAAAGATCATATCTTGTTCAGTTAAGCAACCGCGCCTTTACTTTTGGTATTCTTGCATTTATAGTCCTTAGTGTTTGTGTAAAATTTATTTCGATTATCCTGAAAAACGATTTCAGTATAGCTTTTTGAAGCTTTTGCTTATATGGGAGGTGCCCGCCCTGTTGTTTGATTTTGCCCAGTCTTTGCTTAGAGCTTGCGTTTACAATTTGTGGTATTCATGTGTATTTTGGTTTCAAAAATCTTGCAAATGTTTGCTGGGTATGGGGAAGTTAAACAAACAAAGTACAGCTATTTTGAACCCAATATGCTTGTGTGTGAGTGCGCGCGTTTTAATACTTAAACAAAGTGGGATATTTTAATAACTAATCTGTTTGTTTTAAAAGTAGGGCAAGTCCAAAACGAATGTCTTAATAAGAATTTGCTGCCATATTCGCCCCTATACAAGTGATAAGCACTAAGTAATTTTTTTTAAGTTCTGAGTTAAAAAGAAAGGATCGTCCTGCTATTGATATCGTTAGCAATTAGCTATGTTAAGCTGACTGAATTCTAAATTTTGTATGCAGCCGGTATCTGGCGCGTACTTTTTTCTATGCAGCCGGCGGTATCTGGCGCGTACTTTTTTCTATGCAGCCGGCGGTATCTGGCGCGTACTTTTTTATGCAGCCGGTATCTGGCGCGTACTTTTCTCTATGCAGCCGGTATCTGGCGCGTACTCTTTCTTATATTTCTTGTTCCTGCTACACATGCAGCCGGAACTGCTGGCGCAAATTTGTATGGAGTTCTTTTCATTCAAACATCCTGCTAGGCGGGCAGCATGTTTGTGAGAAGACTGAACGTACAACAACTGCGTTCTTCTGCGCGTTTACCGAACTCCTAGGATGGACAAGTCCCTATTAACTCTGGAGACACATTAAACACTAAATTATATATAAGATTAATTATGTATAATAATGTTATTTAGGATTAAGATTTTTAAACTTATTGTTAGTCTCCTAAGATGAGAAGATTCAATAAATGAATTCAAGTAGGGGAACTGATGCTATTGTGGTATAGCTAATGTTTAGGTGGAATTTGAAAGGGAACCGTTAGATTAATTTCAGCCAAAATTTTTTATGTTAATCATTGAGGTATTGGCTACAGAATATGTTTCAATAAAATGTGTGCAATTTCATTTAAAAAAGCTATTGAGCAAAATATGAAAAAAGTCAAAAAAGCTGTTTTCAAAAAGTTGGGAGGTAATGTGGTATATATGGTGGCACAATGTGGTATATATACTGATCAGTACTTGTAAAGTGGGATGATAATGTGGTACATATAAGTAGGGTAATGTGGTATACTTAACCATACACCCAAATATAAAGTTTGAAAGGTATGAAATAAGTTCATAATAACATTTACATTGGTTTTCAAACTAATAGTTTTTATAAAAAAACAAACAGCAATCAAATAATGTTAAGAATAACAAGAAATATTCATATACCACATTAGCAAACCCCGACTATACCACACTGGCCAATTTTTAGAAATTACAAAATTCTAAAAATAAAATGGGAAACCTTGTAAATTTACACAGTTAAACACTTATGTTGCAATACTTAGCACTTTATTTTATTGAATATAAATAAAACTTCACCAAAAAGCAACTTTTTCTTAACAAAATTTTTTTGCAAAAAATCCGGAAAAAAAAATCAACCACACGCGACTTAAGTTTCGTTTAACTGCCACCGGGAAAATTTTGTTTGGTGCATGACAGCAACACATCTTTGGTTTTTCATGTTTTCTGATAGGATAAAAGCAGTGACGTTCTCAGGTTCTTTCCCAATTCGGAGATATGCGACCATACCACATTGAAAAACTATACCACAATAGCATCAGTTCCTCTATTAAAAAAAAAAAAAAAAAAAAAGTTCTGAGTTATTTGGTGTTTCTGATCCAAAATATTATAGTCATCAGCTTGATCAGAACCTTTTAGTCATATCTCTGTTAAAAAGTAGTTATTTTTATCATAAAAATAAAAACAAAACGACGATTTCCATGCAAAAAAAAAAAAAAACAAAATTTATTTTTTTTAACACCAAATATCCCAAAACTTGAAAATCTGACCTAGCACTTTTCACTAGTACGATATGTTTTCATAATTTGTTTATTTAATGATGTAGAATTCAAGGCATTAAGCTACACAAATGATATCGGTCAAATAACCGTTAATGTGTATGTCGTTAATTTTGCCTCGTTTTGGAATTGTCCCACTTTCAAAATAAACGATCCATTATAATTTCCAATGCCCTCTTGCAAATGAGTGTTTACACAATCCACTGCGCAAATTTTTTTGCTTCCATTAAAATCATAACTAATTACTGAAGAAAGATTTGGTTTTTTAGCATAAACAAATTTTTACAATTGAAATTAAATCCGTAAAAAATCAAAAGAAACATAGCAATGCCGCAAGTGTAAGGTTTTTTGATAAATCAAGCGTTTATTATGAAATGAAAACTCCCATCGCCCAGCAATCAAAACCAACTGTTTTAAATAAGAGTAATATTATAAATATTTCATGCATATGACGTGGATGAGTTTAAAAGTTCACTGAAAGTGCCTTATACCAAAAATATCAAATAAGTTTGCGAAATATTTACATACAACAAAGTTTGTTGTGTGCTTAACGAGTGCTTATATTTTTACAGTAAAACAGGATAAATCAACAACACCATACATTACCCGAAAGTCTCCAAGAAAACCATTTTTGAAAAAGAAGCTAAAAAATATTTTAATATTTAAAATTATAACATTTTTTTTTTTTTGTTGTCAAAGGGTAGTAGTTTCAGCATGTGTCTGAAATATCCGATATTAAAATTGCTGTGGTAGTTTTCTATCCCTGGGCCATTGTGTATATACTTTTTGGAAAATTTTGACATTTTTTGAAAGCGACGCCATATTTTGCGAGCTATATACGAGTATGTTCCGATTCCGAATACCGAAGGTTTTTGACATGCTAAAAACAATGCCGTGGCCAGTTTTGTTATATCACGTCAGAGTTTTGAGATATTATTGTTTTAAATTAAAAAGTAGCTGTGTTTTGAGCATTTAGCTATGAAGTGCGCAACATGGTCATTTGGTTACCTGGTCATGGATTACGGGAACATGCATGGGTTTCGATGAAACTAAATGAGAAACGCAGAGCATAAAACAGTTTTTAAAACATTGCATCAGCTTAGTGAATTCTCTTTTTGCTAATGCTAGGATTTTCTCATTTAAAATAAGGACTAATAAGAACTTAATATGGCGATTTGGTCACCTGGTCATGGACCACTGTAACATGAATGGATCCCGATGAAACCAAATGGGACCTACAGAAAAACAGCGTTTAAAAGAATATATCAGTTTGGTGTGGTTTCTTTTTCCTAAAGCCAGAATTTTAGTCTCGAAAATAAAGAATTTTAATGCTAAGAACCCACCTTGCCGTTTGGTCACCTGGCCGTGGACCACTGAAACATGAGTAGATTCCAATGAAGCTAGACAGCTAGAAACAGTGTATCAGTTTAGTGAATTTTTATTTTCCTCATGCCTGAATTATGTCCTTGAAAATAAGGATTTTTCATACTTAGAACCCAATATGGCCACGGGAACACGTGGTAATGGACCACTGGAACATGAGGATTGAAATGAAGCCAAATGGTATCCATATATTGAACATAAAATAGTGTTTGAAATAATACATCAGTTAAGTGTAGCTTCTTCTTCCTAAAACCACAATTTTATCTTTGAAAATAAGGACTTTTTATACTAATGGCCACTGGAATATGAATGTGTGCTAATTGAACTAAAAGGTTATCAGGTGAGTGGGATCTATTGATCTTAGAACAACATTTAAAACGACATATCAATGAAACTTTAGAATTTTTTTCAAATAAACTTGCAAAAAACTTTACAAAAACCAGTTTTGTTCCGAATTGAGTATATGTATTGGCCAAACGGCTAAAAAACTACCCCAACCGTAACTCGAAAACCGTTTGAGATATCCAAAAAATTCCAACGGAATTTTCTTGGATCGAGTAACGGGCCGATATGGGCTAAGTTACTCGTTAAAAACTGACTTAGACGCCCCGTTAAACGGCGGTTTTTTTTTGTAAAGTTACTATAGCTCAATAAACAACTGTGCCAAGTTTCGCAGAAATTTTTTCCTTTTATATATTTCATTTTACTCTACCACCAATAAAATGTTACTCATTCGACATGTATAAAATTGTTTTTCATTTTGCTGCGAGGTATTATACATTTTAAGCATTTTTTATTCAAATGATAAAGCATTTGCTTTATTATTATTGCATTAGCGAAATAATACGTTTAAGTTTAATGTAAATCGCATTAGCATTAAATATTAAGTAACGTACGCAGCCTCAAGCACTCAAATTAATTGTATTATTGCACATCTACTTACATTAACAAAAACGTTAGGAGTTATTAAAAAAAAAAAACTGATAAACATTTTAAAAAACCTTCAATTGTAGTTTTCCAATTAAAATTTTGTACATATTGGTTACCTCCTTATTCTGCTAAGTTTTAAGCAAAGTTCCATCTGCTGCTTTACACGCAGCACATTTATATGCTCCACACACGTAGCATGCACAACGTTTGACATTCGTAAGGATAATTTTTAGAGTGAGCTTAATGCACGCGCCGTCGGCATGGCAATTTCTTGTTGAAAATCCTTTATGCACTCACTTAATTTTTAAAATGTTTAATCTTTAATTTAAATATCGTATAAGTGCTCGTGATTTCAGTGCCATAACTTCTCTTTCAAGATTCTTTTATGGCATTTCAGCTGTGTCATTCAAATTAAACAGAAGCTTTGCTGTTTACTTATATGGAATCAAATCAAATTATTGCGAATGAAGTATTTTGCAAAAATGTTATTTCGACGTCGGTCAGAAAGGTGCATTAACATTTAAGCTTATGTATAAAACTTATGAGGACGCAAATCGGATCCTGGTTTTTAAGTATTAAATAAATAGTAAAACAATATTTAAGTACAATAAAATATGTTTTATTAGCCTTATAAGTCCAGGATTAATTTAAAACTAATGATTTTTATTAAGTATTTAGTTTTAGAACAATCACATACAACGGGCTTGACAAACTTATCGTACAACCGCTTGACAGACAGTTGGACCGGAGTTGTAAGATTACCGCGTGCAGCCGCAGAACTGCTCACGAAGCAAATACTATCGGTAAAAAGGAAACAGCTTGCGGAACATACTACATTTTATTGTTTTTCTGGAGAACCACTGGCAGGCCCACTCCAATTTTTGGAGGACTGGTGAGTTACACCTGTAGCTTTTTTTGCAAGAAAAATAAAAAATATCAAAAATGAGGATTTTTTGGGAAACTCTATTAAAATTTTTTTTTTCAGTGTAAGCAATATATAAAAAAATAAAATTTTGCTAGTTTTTATTTTAAAGCCTGTTTCAAGAAAAATCATTTGACACCATAAAATTGAGAATTGGGTAAATGAACTAAAGTTATAGCTTCTCAAAAAAAAACTAACCTAAAAATTACAAATTCCAATATCTCCGCCATTATTTAAAATTTTGAAAAAATATTTATTTGGAGTAAGTTTTCTCAATATTTTAAGCCAAATCGGATTCCATAAACAAATTTCTTGATCTTTTACACATAGTTTACATCAACGCCCAAATAAAAAACGAAATAACGCCCAAAAAATACGAAATAACGACTAAAAACAAAAACGATATAACGCCCAAATTATTCTCATATAAATTTGGGCGATAATCATTTTGGAAATTATTTTCATACAAATAAATTTTGGACGTTATTTTTAAAATGATTATCGCCCAAATTTATATGAAAATAATTTGGGCGTTATTTCGTTTTTTTTTTTTTTTTGGGCGTTATTTCCTGCAAAACTACCAAAACTTTCCAGTTAAAACTACCAAATGACTGTACTAATAGTGGTATTGGAAAAATTTTATTTGTGGTAAAGAAAAGCTTCATGAGTTGAAATTTAGTGCATTATCTCCAAGTCCGATAAAATTTAAGTTCAAAATTTTTTCGCAGTATTTTAGGAAATAAAACAGTATGTTTTGTACTTGCAGTATTTGAGTCCAAAAAATAGTATAATACTCGATAAACAGTGTAGACACGATCGTTATCCATAGCCCATTTGTAACCCGTATTTATACCTTTATTCTCCAAGTTTATAGATTAATCTATTTTAAAAGTGCTTTCCAGGATAAAAATAGGTGAAATAAAAAACAGTGAAGTGAAAAGTGTTTCTTTCCTATGCGGGGAATACATTTTTTTCCCAAAAGTGAGTTCTATGTTCTTTTTATACCCTTCACTAAGGGTATATTCATCCTTACTAATTTCTTTAATGTGCAAAGGAAATATTATGTTAAGTTTTAAAATTAATATAATCCATATGCCTCTTCTGCGACTAAAGAGTGTAAAATAATTCATGGTATATTTTTAAGAATTTCAAAAATACACTAATGATCCAAATGTAAAAAAAAAATTAAAAATTAAATAAAATAAAAATTTCGAATTCGATTTAATAAATTAAAAATAAATTGATTTTATTTAATTGAACTTTTAGTCATATATTTGCAAAGATCGATTTACATATAAATCTATCAATGCATTTTTCTAACACATAATTATGACAAATCAAGGAACGGATTAAAAACACGGCTATAGTGACATATGTTTCGTCTTTCGCCACAAAGACTCATCAGACTATTTTTGTTGTAATTATAATTATATTTATTTTATTAAATTAATTATAATTGAAAAATTGCAAGTTTGAAAACTTTTTGTGTTTTTGGTCTGGGCGGGAGACGAACCAAGGATCTCCAGGTTGGTAGCAGAAGTCGTTACCACTGCACCAGCCTTGCCCGGCTGCGAAGCCGACTTTTTGCCAGTTTTATTTGTGTGTTAATACGTATTGATATATCATAATTGTTGTTTTGTGTTATTTATTGATATTTGGTATAGTTGTTCCTTTGGAACAAATTCAATACCGATTGCAGGTGTTTCCACCTTATCAGGGCGTGTTCTCCCAAATAACTTTAAGAATTTTTTAAGTGTGTTACTTAATGACATTTTATAAAACTGGCAAAAAGTCGGCTTCGCAGCCGGGCAAGGCTGGTGCAGTGGTAACGACTTCTGCTACCAACCTGGAGATCCTTGGTTCGTCTCCCGCCCAGCCAAAAACACAAAAAGTTTTCAAACTTGCAATTTTTCAATTATAATTAATTTAATAAAATAAATATAATTATAATTACAACAAAAATAGTCTGATGAGTCTTTGTGGCGAAAGACGAAACATATGTCACTATAGCCGTGTTTTTAATCCGTTCCTTGATTTGTCATAATTATGTGTTAGAAAAATGCATTGATAGATTTATATGTAAATCGATCTTTGCAAATATATGACTAAAAGTTCAATTAAATAAAATCAATTTTCAATATAAAATGTCATTAAGTAACACACTTAAAAAATTCTTAAAATTAAAAATAAAAGAAAATCATAGCCTAGATTACAGAGATACTTAAACAATATCGCAATATACACTGCAGTAAGTAAAACAAAAAAAAAAAAAAAAATTGATTACAGCTGCAAGCAATATCCTTAAAGTGTAGATGCATGCACAAAAATACCATAAAAAAGTGACGTAAAAAATCCAAACACAACAGCTGCGCAAATATAACGCCCTGTGGCAAAGTCGTAATTTCTTTTTACAGCAAGGACTTTCTTTCAAGTTTTCATTTTTATTTTTTTTTTTCGTTTTTTTCCTGGGTTCTTGTTTTCTAGCTACATTCGCATGTATCATCCATCCCACTTTTTTTTTTTCTTTTCATCTCTTTTCATTCTCATACACTGTTTACGAGCTGTGTGTAGTAACACCAGCATCATCATAATGCTGATGATGACTACAAGGATAAAGATGAGTAAGATGTTCAAAGTGTCAGGATGTAAGAAAAATACGCTTATGAAATTTAGCGTTGCAGCTTAACTAAAAGCGTAAACAAAAAAAAAAAAAAAAAAATGTCAATGTGATATTAAACTGAAGTCAACTGGAGAATATTATGTGAGAGACTCGTATTAAAATGCTGTACTCAAATGATTTTGGTGGTTTTCAATCAAGCTAGCAAATATGACTGGTTTTCAGATTGTTATTATTATTTTGAAAAAAAAAAAAAACAAAAAAATGAGGTTTACTGACGATTACAATTAAATGATATTTATAGCATTGGAAATATAATTCTAAAAGTAAGTTCTGAAGAATATTTAGGTCGCGTAAAATTTTCATGAAAACTCTACATCAAGTTAACAGCTCTTTTGATTTTTGTTTTTTTCAGCAACACTTGAAATCTTTTAAGAACTCTTAAGTTCTGAGTTCATACTCACGAGTGGTGTATTAAGCGCACAATAACTATAGAAAAGTTTTCTCTAAAATGCTAGGGTGACCTAATCAGTTTTTTTTCTTAAGCAAGTCAGATATTCACTTTTAACCCTATAACTCCTTAGGGGTACATTTAAAACCCCCCTTCACAAAAATAATTTTTTCTTAGAAATTAATTTATTTTGTCGAAATTTACAAACCAACCAAAAAGTATTGTTAATATCATTTATAGGTAATTTACAGACTTGGGGGTTTTGCATTAGATTTTTTTTTCACTAAACTTAGTGCTAGTGAAAAAATATTCACTATCAAGGAATTTATTTAGTGTTAGTGCAAAATCCTTCACTATCAAAAAATTCATTAAGTGGTAATGAAAAAGATTTTCATTATCACTAAATTTAGTTAAAAGTTTTAAATAATATTTCCACTAAATTTAGTGATAGTGAAAATTCATTCACTATCAAAAAATTGATTTAGTGGTAATGGCAAATTTTCCGTTATCACTAAATCTATTGAAAGTGAAAATTTGTTCCATTGAATTTAATGAAACTTTAATGAAAATTTTCAATAAATGTTGCAATAAATTTAATGAAACATTTTCACTTTCATTAAATTTAATGAAACTTTAATGGAAATTTTCATTTATGTTTCATTAAATCCAATGAAACAAATTTTCACTATCACTAAATTTAATGAAACTTTAATGAAAATCTTCATTAATGTTTCATTAAATTCAATGAATAAATGTTCACTTTCAATAACTTCAGTGATTTTTTATTGGAAATTTGAAATTCTCTTAATTTTTCCTTCGAGATCTTGTACGAGACGATTGCGTGAACATTAATCCTACTATTTAGTACTTAAAAAAGCTTACGAAAGCTGTTTTAAGCATTTAGTTGACAAAGGGCAGAAATTATTTGGGTCTGAAGAACTTCAAAAACAAAAAGTCGTGTTTGCATTTGACTTTAATGAATCTCCTTCAAACTGATACTATTCCCACTCATTCTAACTCTTTCAATAAATTTAATTTAATCAGTCTGTTCGTTTACTCGAAGATTTTGCAAGTTTTTACCCGAAAACCTCTCATTCATGTACGTTTTATGCTTAAACGAGAGCTTTTCGGCTAAAAACTTGCAAAACCTTGGAATAAACGAACAGCTTGGATTTTAATGAAAAATTCTATTAAAAGTTTCATAAAAGCTTCATTAAATTAGTGATAGTAAAATTTTGTTTCATTGAACTTAATGAAACTTTAATAAAAATTTTCTTTAGAAGTTTCATTAGAAGCTTCATTAAATTTAGTGATAGTAAAATTTTGTTTCATTGAATTTAATGAAAATTTCCACTAATGTTTCATTAAATTCAATGAAACATATTTTCATTATCACTAAATTTAGTGCAATTTTTATTGGATATTTTCATTAAATTTTAATGATAGTGAAAAACTTTCCACTATCATTTAATGAATTGTTAGATAGTGAAAAACTTTCCACTATCATTTAATGAATTGTTAGACAGTGAAAAATTTTTCATTACCATCAAATGAATTTTTTCATAGTGAAAAAATTTCCACTATCACTAAATTTAATGGAGAAAATTTTCACTATCTCTAATTAGATTTAGTGGTAGTGGAAAAAATTTCACTATCAAAATATTCATTAAATATTAGTGAAAAACTCAATGAACTAAAAAATTTAGTGCATTGCCCCCAAGTCTGGTAATTTAGTTATCTTTAATTTCCTATATAGCTATCTTAAACATAAATATTGGATCTTCAGATATTTCTAATTAAGTTTAACTATCTTTTTTTTTGGTTCAAAAACAGAAAATGACCGATATCTCGAAATCGACGAGAAAAAAAAAATGTATCTGAAATTTGGAATTAGCAGCCGACTTTAGGTAGGAAATGAGTAGTGACACCTACAAATGAAATTTGTTTTACTCATTTGTAAAATAGTTATATCAGTCGGGATACTTGAACGTGTCACCCAAAATTGGAGCCTTAGCACAAGTTTGCCAAAATTATGAACAATATTTCAGAGAAACTACTATAATTATGTCGTTCAGATTGCAAGAAGTGACAAATGGAATAACGACATAAACTGAGTTAATTTGTTTTTCCAAACTTATACTTTCTAACTATTTTTGTTTATTAATGAATATCCACACATCTGAGTTTTGTTATTTTCCTACTGTAAGCTGTGAATTTGATTGCATATCTGGACTTGTGCTGTTATTTCGTATTTTGCTTTTAAATTTTAACTAGTAAGGGTGTTACATTTGGCCTGGCCAAACATTAAATACCCTACACTGCAATATTTTTCAAATTTTGCTCATATGGAAGGTGCTACGCCCTCTTGTCCGAGTTCACCAAGTTTTTGTTCAGAGCTTGCATTTATAGTTTTTAGTGTCTGAGTAAAAAACTTTTTCAGTAAAGCGTTTTGAAGCTTTTGCTTATATAGGAGGTGCCACGCCCTCTTGTCCGAGTTCGTCTAGTTTTAACTTAGAGCGTGCATTTATAGTATTTAGTATTTGAGTGAAGTTTGGTAGGATTATCTCAAAAAACTCCTTCAGTATAGCATTTTGAAACTTTTGCTTATGTGGGAGGTGCCACGCCCCCTTGCCCGATTTCTCCCAATTTTTGTTGAGAGCTTTAATTTATGATTCTTAGTGTCTAAGTCAAATTTGGTTAAAATATCTAAAAAAGGCTTTCAGTATAGCGTTTTTAAGCATTTGCTTATATCGGAGGTGCCACGCCCTCTTGTCCGAATTCGCTCAGTTTTTTCTCAGAGCTTGCGCTTACAATTTTTAGCATTTATGCGTATTTTGGTTGCATTGTCGTGAAAAATACTCCTAAAATTGCATTTTGAATATATTTTTTGTATGGGCGGTAGGCGTGTCCGTTGACCGATTTTGCTCATTTTCAATCCCCCGAGCTAGCTTTGGCGACAAAGGCAGTGTACCAAATTTCATTGAATTATCTTGCTCACTTTTCCCAAAAAGTGTATTTCAACACACAGCCAGCCACCCAGCCAGCCACCCAGCCACCCAGCCAGCCACCCAGCCAGCCAGACAGACGGACATGGCTATATCGACTCAGGAGGTGACGCTGATCAAGAATATATATACTTTTCTATATCTGCCACGCCTCCTTCTCTGCGTTACAAACGGAAGGACAAAGTGAATATACCCTGGGAGTAGGGTATAAAAATGGAAAAAGTAAGTATAGTGGAAATTTAAATGGGAATCGACAGCTTAGAACATGTTTATTACGAGTCCATCAGTCTGCCGCACAATGGGAGGTTGTGGCCATAAATAGGTTAAATTTTAAAGTGCTATGGATTTAAAAAATGTTTACGCCAATCGTCAGATAATGCTTAGCGACGGAAAAAAAAAAACTATAAAATCTTAAAATTTTGTTTTGCTTTAGTTACACAGTGGGCTCAAAGTTGGACTTTAAATAGCAAAAATGCTCTATGGAAGTTTTTTATTAGAAAGTTCCGGATAAACGCTCTTGTTAATTTGTTTTAAGCTGGATGCACTTATGTAGCATATTGTTAGAAAGTATATTGTTTCTTCTTTGTTAAAAATAACCAATTTTTTCTGCAGGTTTTATGTGAATTATAGTGATTTTTCAAATATTAAAAAAAAATGTTAAAAATGGAAAAATTGCAAACTTTGACATTAAAAAAAAAAACATTTTCTGATTTTCATTATTTTTCAATATTATATGTGGCCAAGTATGCTTAATCGAAATGCAAAGTCCCTACTGCCTTTTTTGAGAAGTTTTTTTTCTATGAAATTTTTCCTGTTGCAGTTTTTGAGAAAACAAACTATTTTTATTTCTTTATGTTCTTCAACGTTACAACAGATTCATCAATTTTAAGCTACAGTCTGCTTAAATTCGGAAGATGCTTTCTTTTAACGAAAGGGTGGTAGGTAAAGAGCATATTCCCCCTTTTCAGCCCCTTGGAAATTGTCCTCTCTTTACATACCATAGCGAAGCATTTTACCAAATCTTATAATTTGCGCCAAGTAGCGTAAGTAATATGACAAATTTTATTTTCGTAGGGTGTGGCAATGCCCATTTTTTCATTGAAAATTATTTTTCCAAATGCCATTTGCATACTTATGTACCAGAGTTTGTCTATCTACGTCAAGCAGTTTCTGAGATATGATGAATCAGTATTCAGAGGGGCGTGGCACCGCCCAATTTTCTAGTGAGAACTATTTGTTCTAATTGTCTTAGCATATGTACCCAATCATATCTAAGTGCAGCAAATATTGTCAGAGAAATAATGAATTTATTTTTTTGAGGGCGTAGCACCGCCCATTTGTCTGGTGAACATTATTTTTCCTGATGATTTTTACACATTTACCAAATTTCATTTATCTGCGTCAAAGAGTTTCGGTGATATGATTAGTCAATTTTTTTAGGGGCGTGGCACCGCCTACTTTTTTAGTATATAACTTCTCCTTTTTTTGTACTAACGCAATATAAAAACTTCTTTAAAAACGGTTACTAAGTTTCCGAGTTAATGAGGGACAAATACACAATAGGGTGCAGCAAAATTCAAAAAAAATTAGGGCATCAAAAATTATCATAGATTAAGATCTTAAAACAAAAACTGCATACTTAGTTTTGGGTAAAACCCCCGAAAAGATGGCCCGCCCGGGGCTTGAATGAAGGTCTAAACGACAAAAATCATTGTTTTTCCGCAGTTTTTTTGTTTTATCTCAAAAACCACGAAACTATTGGTAGTAATTCATCCTAAATCTTTAAAAGGGATTAATTTTCTACATTTTTTGTTTTTTTCTCATTGCTCTACAGTGAAGTTTGCCCTATGGAAGCCCCGGAAGAAGTTCAAATTTTTTGATTCAAAAAAAGGTTTTTTTCCTATAACTCAAGATACAAGAGACACACAAAAACTTTAGACCTCAATAAATGTAGGAAATCTGTTTTCCTATAGTTTTGCTTTGAAATCTTTATTTCAGAAGAAAACGGTTTTCCGCTAGAGGCCGAAATTTGTTAAAAATAATTGTGTATCATGTAAAAGTGACCTTTTTATGTTTTTGTTTTAAAACATACCCAAAATTATGATAAGAAACTAATGAAGAAGTCAAAAGCTTTCAAACGTGGTCTTCAAATAGGTATCGGTTGAAATTTCCGCGAGATATGACAGCATTTACATACTTGGTATTTTTTGTAAAGTTCTGATTTTGGGTATTTTTGTTTCACAGGGTATTTTGCATCCACAACTTAAGGTTTTTTTATGTTTATTACCTGACGTTAAATGACGACAAACAGCGCAACTTCAAAGACCAAGAATGTCAAAATCGGTTTGTAGTTTCCATGCAAATTTCAGTCTGAGAGTTTGGATTTTTTCAATTTTCGTCAAATACGGCTTTTTTTGAGTATGAGCGACTGTATACCCTAAATACTGTAAAAAATGTGTACTATTATATCCCAAAAACAGAAGAAAATATATTTTTCTATATTTTGCTTCTGATAGTCATCTTTCCACAGCTAGCAGTTTGTGCCCTAGGGGTCGATTTTTGTGATAAAAAACATCGAATTTTTAAAAATTTTTATTACGAAGCGACCTTTTGATGATTTTGCTTACAAATTTTCCAAAAATTTTAAAAGGGCACTAAAGAAAAAGTTAACAGCTTTTAAACGTGGTCTTTAAAAAAGAAATCGGTTGGAGTTTACGCAAGATATAAAAGTTATAAGAGATAGATATAAGAGTATTATTTTATTGTGCAGATATGATTTTTGGTTATTTTTTTGTATCAAAGAGTATATAAAAACTGTAATATCTCGCGTAAATTTCAGTCGATTTCTATTCTAAAGACTACGTTTGAAAGCCTTCAACCTTATTTTAAGTTCTTTACAAAAATTTTGGGAAAATTTGCAAGCAAAAACATCAAAAGGTTACTTCGAAATAAAAATTTCTAAAAATTAGATTTTTTTTATCACAAAATCGGCCTCTAGGGCACAAACTGTTAGCTGTGGAAAAATGACTATCGGGTGCAAAATATAGCAAAATATATTTCCCACTGTTTTTTGGATATAATAGTACACATTTTTTACGGTATTTAGGGTATACTGTCGCTCATACTCAAAAAAGCCGTATTTGACAAAAATTTAAAAAAATCCAAACTCTCAAGCTGAAATTCGCAAGGAAACTACAAACCGATTTTGAAATTCTTGGTCCTGAAAGTTGCGCTGTTTATCGTCCTTTAACGTAAGATAATAAACATAAAAAAATCAGAACTTTACAAAAAATACCAAGTATGTAAATGCAGTCATATCTCGCGGAAATTTCAACCAATTCCTACTTTGAAGACCACGTTTGAAAGCTTTTGACTTCTTCATTAGTTTCTTATCATAATTTTGGGTATGTTTCAAAACAAAAACATAAAAAGGTCACTTTTACATGATACACAATTATTTTTAACAAATTTCGGCCTCTAGCGGGAAACCATTTACTTCTGAAATAAAGATTTCAAAGCAAAACTATAGGAAAACAGATTTCCTACATTTATTGAGGTCTAAAGTTTTTGTGTGTCTCTTGTATCTTGAGTTGTAGGAAAAAAACCGTTTTTTGAATCAAAAAATTTGAACTTCTTCCGGGGCTTCCATAGGGCAAACTTCACTGTAGAGCAATGAGAAAAAAACAAAAAATGTAGAAAATTAATCCCTTTCAAAGATTTAGGATAAATTACTACCAATAGTTTCGTGGTTTTTGAGATAAAACAAAAAAACTGCGGAAAAACAATGCACCCTAATACACAAACAAACAAAATCTTGTTTTTATAAAGTAGATTTTTGTTTATTCCTCATAACTTGAATAATATAAAAGATAGCTCAGAATTTTTTAACATTTTTGAAATCAGCGGCGTCAAGTTATTGAAAATTGATACCTATTTTGAAAAAAAATTCGGACCACGCCCCAACTTTGTATGGGGGGTAGGCGTGTCTGTCGGCGGATTTTGTTCATATTCACAGATATCTATTATGTATAAAACATCTGTACCAAATTTCAATAGCCTATCTCTATTATTACTATATATGACCGCCGTTCCATACAAGCCCTTCCATTATGTGCCGTGCTGAATCAGTTGCCTTAGTATGTGACCGGCCTGAAAAGGGTGCAGAAATCAGTTTTTTGCAAATATCTTGTTCAGTGATAATTTTATTGAAAAATTTCATAGCCTGCAAAATTTCCTATATTGTATTGTATGTAGTACTACATTTTTCTATAGAAGTAACCGTTAGCGAGATTTTTGCCAAAAAGTGAAAAGTCCCTATAATTTTGTTTTTCTAACTTACTATAAAACTTTAAATTAATTTTGTGAAATCAGTTTTTCTATTTTAAATAGTTTAAATTTAAATAAAAAAAGAAACTACTCAACACTTGCGCCCTCATATGCGCTCGACTGGTTTAAGTTGGATGCATTATTTCAATCCTGCATTCGATGTGGACGTCATGTTTCGTTACAGCGTTGGCAATACTGATTGCTAACCCAGTGGTTATATGCAACTGTATTTTGTACATTTTATAGCTTGTTAGTCTTTTGTTGTTGTGCACACGGATATTCGAAGCTGTAACAAGCACTGGACATAAATGTGCAGTTGGCATAACAAGGTAACAAGTATCCTGTTTGTAGCATCATAAAACCAACAGCTGAACTGTGTTGTTTTTATCTAATGGGTATTGCATTATATTTTTATATTAAAAGGTCTACACTGAAAGAAAGGTTTTTGATTTTATCTGAGTTCGGACTATGTAATTATTATTCCTTGCTAATGATATAGTAGGACTGCCAAAAATCACGATTTACATCCTCGCAAAAAATAATTAAAACATTTGTAGCCATCAGAATATCAACAAGAAAATGTCAAAAGATGCAAAAAATAACAAGAAATTCAGATCTGAAAAAAATTTTTGTATCGGCCGGACAGACTTTTTTTATGCCCGTTTTATTGAGGAAATGTACTGAAAAAACCAAAAATCACCTACCTTTAAATACATATATTTTGCTTAAAGCAATATAAAATTAGAAAAAACTCTTCATGGTTTTGTGTGCAATTGTCGCAGGTTTATTTTGACGTCAAAAAACTTTAAGATTGGACGATACGTGTACATAACAAACTTGAGTCCTTTTAAATTAAAAATCCAAATACATGCAGTTATACAAAAGCCTTTGAATTGAATTTTCCTGTACTCGTATTTTAGCATTTTCGTAACTAAAATGAATTGAAACTTTTCTTTCAAAAGGACTCAAGTTTATTATTTATGGTCCAATCCTAGAGTATCTGATGCTAAAATAAAGATGTAATAATTTTGCATAAAACCATGAAGAGTTTTTTTAATTTTAAATTATTTTAAACAAGACTTATGTAATTACAAATAGGTGGTTTTCGGTTTTTTCAGTACATTTTCTCAATAACACGGGCATAAAAAGAATCAAAAAGCAAAATTAAAATCATTTTAATTTGTGAAAAATCATTTAATAAAAAAAAGTCTTTTAAAAATTTTTTTCGGATTTGAAATTCTTTCTTTTTTTGCATAGTTTGAAATTTTCTTTTTGGATTTCCGACGGTTAAAAATTTTTAAATTATTTTTTACGCGGATGTAAATCGTGATTTTGGATTTGTCATTTTATCTGAAAACTGTGACGTGATGAAAAAATTTTGTAAATGCAGCCCTACTATCTCAATAGCAAGAAAAAATAATTATATAGTCCGAACTCAGATATTTTTTTGCCGTTGAACAGTGTTATTTTTGTATATTTTCTTTCCGTGTACTTTAAAAGAGAAAATCTAAGGATTAGTGGACATTTTATTTATTTATATATAGCATGGTACATCATAAAAAAGTTTCTATGTACATTAGTGTGGTCCAAATTTTGTATGGAAGAACTAAAAGTTTTAAAAAGTCAAGGTGCGCGCGACTTTTCTGAATCTTTGGATCCTGCTGATCACAAAAAGTGCCTTAGAACCAAAAACAAAAATTGCGTTTCGATATTGCGCAACGAGCTTGAAGGTATTTTTTTAAGAAATTTTGAGTCTTTGAGTACTTTTTTCAATTTAAATGATATATCTTTTGAACAAGACATCAAAAATAATTAATTTACTCTCGCAAATCACTTTAAACTTCAAAATTTGTTAATTTTTTGAGGTATTTGCACTTTCAAGAAACGATTTTTTTCTTATTTTATTCAATGATTTTTCTTTCAAACTTCTTTAATATTAGGCATTAATTTATCTATCAACTGACTCCGACAACTAAACCATAAGTTTCACTTTACTTACTTACTAAAAACCGTAAAGTTTAATCAAATTTGTCAAAAAAAAACTTTGTAGTTTAATATTTTCAAGGTGAAACAGAAACAAGAATAGTTATTTTCGATGTATTTGTTAATGAGAACTCTAAATCCAGTCTCAGAATTGCTATAAAGTGCAGATAACTCAAAAAATTAACAAATTATGAAGTTTAAAGTGCTGCTGGAAAAAAATTGAATTGCAATTGAATATTACACAAAGAATTCTTAATAAAATTCAATTTAATTTGCAAATTGTTTTTGATTCTAAGGCACTTTTTGTAATCCGAAGGATTCAGAAAAGTCGCGCGCACCCGGACTTTTAACACTTTTGGATTTTGGACCACTCTAATGTACATGAATTGCGTCCATACAAAGCAAAATACAGCCGAATAAAATATTTCTAAAAAATTTACTTTTTGGTAGGAAATATCAAAAAATCAGCTGCAGGAATTGAAATTGAATCAATACGATTAATTTTTATAATGTTTTCGATTTTCAATTTTAATAAGTTTCGAACAGTGATATAAAAGATTTAGTTATAATAAAAAAAGGTTAATAACATAAATAAGTCTTTTATTTGTAAAGCAATTAATCAAGATCAAAATGACATTGAAATATGCATCTTGCTACCATTTGTGAAAAGGTGACAATTTTTCAACTGTAGAAATCACATGTATTCAGCACAATTGCAACTGCATACAATTGACATGCAGCAATATTTACGAGCAACGCTTTAACGTACAAACTTAATCCAAGACGAAAAGAAAAAAAAAAACTCTGATAGCTGAAAAGATTATGTGGCATTTTTACAACTCAAACATGCATGCACCTAACTATATTCCACTCCAGAGAAATCCCTAAGCAAATACTACTATTTCTACTACTAGTATTATTACTACCATGACATTCACCTTAACTTGGCTTACATGCAAACGAGCTCTCAATAGAGATTTATATTCAACGTGGCTCATAAAAATGCATTTTTATTGCAATGTTCTGTTTAGGTCCTTAGCCAGCATGTGATTGTGCACATACATACGTACACTGGTAGTACGTTGCAGCTTACCTTGGTACCTTCACACGGTATTCCAATAAATATTGATAGCAATTCTGCTGTACTTTTTTAAGGTTTCATGAATGGAAACTTAAAATGATATTGTAATTTTGGGATAAAAATAATAAAAAAAATTTTATGTTTCCGGAGATTTTTTGTTTGTTTAAAGTTACGTTTCAATTTTATGCCTCTCTTCGAGGCATAAATTTTCCAAAAATTTAAGGATGTTTATATTCAGATTTTCTATATTAGAGTAGAACGGGGCAATGTCGTGCACTCAACTTTGACATGCTCGTAAAGCCGTACATCTCAAGCGAATGCGACGAGTAAGCATCCGATCGAAAGATAATTTCGTTGGTTACATCCATGTGTAACAATATTTGTGTAGCGAAGAAAAAAAAAATGTGCACGACATTACCCCCCTCAAAATTTGTGGGGTAATGTCGTGCATTGTTTTCCGAGTGTAGTAAAGGCACCAAAATGTGTGAGAAATGATAGGTAGTGGTTCTATTAGTGGAGATTTAGCATTATCATGTATTTATTCATTATTATACAAGTGTGAAGTACATAATATGTTGTGTAGAGTAGAACGGGGCAATGTCGTGCACTCAACTTTGACATGCTCGTAAACCCGTACATCTCAAGCGAATGCAACGAGTAAGCATCCGATCGAAATATAATTTCATTGGTTACATCCATGTGTAACAACATTTGTGTAGCGAGAAATTGTGCTTGTGTAAGTGAATGTGCACGACATTACCCCAATGGTCGTTTTAAAGGTCAACTTCGATAACTCGGTGAAGCCCAAAATTTTTTTCGAAAACCAAATACTTCTTTTCTTTGGCAGGATATTTCGTTTCAGAAAACACTTACCTGGTATATTTTCCCGGAAGGAAGATTATTTTTCCGACCCGATAAAAAAACACTTTTATCGTCCCGAAAGCGTGCGTTTTGAAAAAAAGGTTACTCTGTAGAGACGAACTGGTGAAAATTGCTAGTATTATATGCATAATCTCAGTAGGTCAGCAGGTCCCTACCTTACGAACAGTTGGTAAATCTTTCAATTCTTTGGGCTAAAACAGCCAGTGCACGGCATTACCCCCTGCACGACATTACCCCGTTCTACTCTATTTAAAAGAAATACAACTTTTTTATCTTCTATAATTTGTCAAAAATTGGTTAAAACAATTTTGGAAAAATTCACATATGTAGGTATGTTCTTTGCACAATTCTTAGCATTTTTTGCCCCACAAACTTTTTTCGTAATATGCCTCGCTTCCGACTGCGTAATTGAAAAATGTAAGAAATCGACTTTTGGAACCGAATATTTAATATTATCTATACTACAAACAAAATGTATAATTTTTAGACACCAAAATTTTTGCAAAAAGATAATCTTTAATTTTCAAGCATCGATTCTGTGAAGAAAAAAAGTAATTTTAAAAAAAGCATGTTTTTTTTTTGCAAAATGGGACTCAAAGAGATTCAAAACCGTACTTTTGGAATGAGAAAGCAATGATGCAGATATCGTTTTTAAGAGTCCCAACTTTTGAGTCACAGTCGGGATGAATCTTAGTATTGACCCTATCTACTCTACAGAGGTATAATCGATAAAATCACGAAGCTTCTGGGAGGTAATATAGGAGGCCTAAACTAGCAAAAAATTGCACCTCGTGGAGGTCTAAAATGTACCCATGAGGTATTAAAGGGATAAACTGATTTTCTGACTTGTTTTACGAAAAAAAAAACTATTGGGTCACCCAGAGAAACATTTTCTAGGAAACTTTTAGCTAATTACACAGTGCTACAGTGATTTTACACTTTGCATGATACTAAGCAGATATTGTAGGTCTGATCGAGTACTTTATATGCGTATACTTTAAAATTGTAATACACCCTCAAAATCTTAAGTTATCCTAAAAAAACTGTTTTTGGATGACTTTGTGTACTTATAAATTTGTAACATAGTTAATTCTTAAACGATTTTGCATTTGTTCACTGATGTGAAAATGAAAATTTATGGGCATTTTAAAAATATATACTTTAGTTTTAGCTCAATGATAATACTTGGAGAAATTTTAGAAGAAAGTTAGAATTTGGAAAAAAAATTTCCTTTTTTTGCAGTTTGACGTCTTTTTTAAGCAATATGGGAACTGATGCTATTGTGGTATAGTTTCTCAATGTGGTATGGTCGCATATCTCCGATTTGGGAAAGAACCTGTGAACGCTTTTATACTGTCGGAAAATATGAAACCAGGGATGTGTTGCTGTCATGGACCAAACAAAATTTTTCCGATGTCAGTTGGACGAAACGTAAATCGCATGAGGTCGATGTAATTTTGCGCATTTTCTGGAAAAAAATTTTGTAAATAAAAAGTTACTTTTTGGTGAAGTTCAATTTATATTCAATTAAGATAAGTGAAAAATATGGCGAAGTAAGTGTTTTACTATGTAAATTCACAAAGTTTCCAATTTAATTTTTACAACTAGGTAATTTCTAAAAATTGGCCAGTGTGGTAAAGTCGGGTGTCGCTAATGTGGTATATGAACATTTCTTGATATTCTAAACATTATTTGATGGCTGTTTATTTTTTTTATAAAAACTATGAGTTTGAGAACCAATGTAAATGTTATTATGAACTTATTTCATACCTTTCAAACTTTATATTTGGTTGTATGGTTAAGTATACCACATTACCCTACTTATGTGTACCACATTAATCATCCACTTTACAAGTACTGATCAGTATATTTACCACATTGCGTCACCATATATACCACATTACTTGCCAACTTTTTGAAAACAGCTTTTTGACTTTTTTCAGATTTTGCTCAATAAATTTTTTTAAATGAAATTGCACACAGTGAAATTTTCCGTAAAATATTTATGTCAAGCATTTCAACCCATTATAACCAAGTTTTTAGGAATAGGTGTCAAAAGATCCATCAAAACAGGACTTAACGGGTTAAGATAATTCAAAAAGATAATGCACACAAAACTCGTTTTCATTAAGTCAGCCCTTTTAAACGGGAAAGCTTGGGCAAGCATCTTTTATTATTTAAAAACTATAATTTCGAATAAAATAAAATAAATAAACATATTCAATTTTCAATCAATTTTGATAAACATTAGTTATTTTTATTTGAAATTGTATTGGGTGTTGGAATTAATTTTAAGGTTTTTTTCGGTTTTTGAGCATTTATTTAGAAACAACGGTACAATGTATATTATTCAAAGTATTGTCCATCGTTAGCTACATTATTTTCCCATCTTTCTGGCAGCATATGGATTCCGCGCCGGAAGAACGACTCGTCTTTTTGAGGCAATCCACGAATCGACCCATTTTTTGGTATCCTCGTAAGAAGTGAAGCGCTGCTCAGCCAAGCCATGCGTCATCGATCTGAATAGGTGGTAGTCGGAAGGGGCTATGTCTGGGCTATAAGGCGAGTGGGGTAGCACATCCCAATTCAGCGCCTCCAACGTTTCCTTGACGGTTCTTGCAACATGTGGCCGTGCGTTGTCATGTTGAAAAACCACTTTGTCGTGTCTTTTGGCATATTCCGGCCGTTTAACCTTTAATGCTCGGCTCAATTGCATCAATTGTTGTTGGTAGCGTTCTCCAGTGATGGTTTCGTTAGGTTTTAGCAGCTCATAGTACACGACACCCTTCTGATCCCACCAAATACACAGCATAAGCTTGGCGCCATGAATATTCGGCTTGGCCGTCGATGTTGATGCATGGCCGGGTGGTCCCCACGATTTTTTTCGCTTAGGATTATCGTAATGGATCCACTTTTCATCGCCAGCGTGCGTGCGTTGTGCTTCAACCGCTTTTTTCTTCAAATGGAAGCACAAAGTAACTTTCCCGCAAATTGCGTTTTGTTGGAACGAAAGTCGACATGTTCACAGAGAAAATATTTATGTTGTTTACACTTCAGTGGAATGACACATACTGAAAAATGAAGCTCAGACAATGTGCTTTGAAATGAATATAGTCACAGGTGTGCCCGATGCGATCTATTGACAGTTACGCCATCTCTTAGAAAACCTTTAAAATTAATTCCAACACCCAATACATTCTTTATGAATAAGCTAAAATATACTTACACTACGTTTCAAAGTGTTTCTTAAAAAAGATTTTAAACTGTTAAACACAAAACAAAATTTTACAAATTCTAACTTTCCTCTAAAATATCTCCACATATTTCCATCGAACTAAAGCTATAGTAGGTATTTTTAGAATGACCATATTCCTTTTCAAATCAGTAAAAAAATGCAAAATCGGTTAAGAAATAATTGAGCCACCGATTTTAAAGCGCACAAAGTCACCTAAAAACAGCTTTTTAAGGGTAGCACAAGTACATTGTATAAGTCTGTTCGAAAGTATATTCAATTTTTATATTTTGAGTGCCTCTTAATTAGTACGATAAGAAGAACTATCCTCATAATTAATTTCTCTCTACACCCACAGGGACAGTGGTGCCCCTTTGTGATTATTAAAACTAAGTACATAAATTTGCTGTAGATTCATATGTCCCCTTGGTCATCAAAATGGTAACGGTTAGCAAGCGAATAATTAAATTTGCATGTAAAAAAGTATAGTTCACAGGAAATTAGCAACCAATAAAAGCTCGTAGAAAAAGTAACAACTTGAAAGGGTCAGTTAATAAGTACAAAGTCTAAAATTACAATATCAACAAATTTTATAAAGTTTTTCAATTTTATGCTGCTTGTTTCTTTAAAAAACTTTCTAAATACAACACAACACAACAACCTTGAGAAAAAAAGAAAAAGGAAAAACTTTACTGCTCTCAAGCGTTTTTTTTTTTTCTGTTTGCCAAAGCTGGCTTTGTTCATTAGTGCGTCTTTCATCAACTTAACAAAGTTAATGGTAATAAGGGTAATAAGGTAGAACAGCAAAACAGGAAAAAGTATTGTAAGTTAAAAAAGAAAAAACTCCACCTTGCTGGTAGGGTTTACTTTGTAAATTTAAATACAAAAGTTAATCTCTGCCAAGAGATTTCCACATCAAGATGATGAAAAAAAAAATGTATTAGTAAAAGAGAGAAAATTGTAGGTTAGCCTCTCTTACTACATTCGAGTTGTTCAGTTGCAAAGCCCGACATCTCGATTTAAATTTTTGTGAAAATGGCAAAAACTTGTTTTCAAAGTATAAATCATAGAAATTGTTGCCTTTTAATAAAAAGTCATCCAGTTTGACTTGAAAATTCTGTTAAATCATCTAACATCAGCCATTTTCATTGTGTCGCACGTGACCGTCGAATACATTTAAAGTGAAAACTAATAAGGGTGTTACCTTTGGCCTGGTGAAACATTAAATATCCTACACTATAGTATTTCGAAAATTTTGCTTATATGGAAAGTGTCACTCCCTCTTCTCCAAGTTCACCCACTTTTTGGTCAGAGCTTACATATATAGCCCTTAGTGTTTGGGTGAAATTTAGTTGGATTATCTCAAAAAACTCTTTCAGTAGAGCATTTTGAAACTTTTGGTTATATGGGAGGTGCCACACCCTCTTGTCTGATTTGCTCTTTTTTTGCTTTGAGTCTGTATTTACTGTTCTCAGCATTTGAATGAAATTTGGTTGGCTTATTTAAAAAAACCACGCCCTCTTGTCTGAATTTGCCTAGTTTTTGCTCAGAGCTTGGCCCAACTATTCTCAGTATATATGTGTATTTTAGTTGTTTTGTCGTCAGAAATACTCTTAGGGCTGCATTTTGAATATATTTTTTGTATGGGCGGTAGTCGTGGCCGATGAGCGATTTCGCTCATTTTCAATCCCTCGAGTAAACTTTGACGACGGAGGCAGAGTACCAAATTTCAATGAATTATCTTGCTGCCACGCCTCCTTCTCTGCATTGCGAACTTAAGGACAAAGTGAATATACCCTGGGTGTACGGTTTAAAATCGTCAAAATAGAACAGATTTTTGTTTTAACAATAAGCATAACTTATAGTTCTTAATTATTCCTATAATTGGTGCTAAGGGTAATTTTAGGTAATTTATCGTTTCAAGATAATTGCAAAAGGCCAAAGTGTTCGCACGGGACAAAAACAGAAGAAGATTCCGCGGCCAACAATTCAAACACCGATTTCAGAAAAACCTGAGACTCTAATTCAAAGCGGCTAAATTTAGAATGCTGTGCATTGATGTCTCTTGAAAATGGTTTCGATCTTACCCCAAAATGGTTTGTATTTTTTTTTTTTTTTAATTTAAATTTAATCATGGTCGAACGGGACATGTCGCATGTGACATTTATTTCCACGATACAAATTTTAAATTGAAAATCTTAAAAAGAACCAAGAAGTGATTTTTGTGAGGGCATGGTACTGCAACTTACCCAGTACACAATTTTGCCTTGGTGTTTTTTTTACATATGTACTAAAACTCATCCATGCTTCAATTTTTTGGCTCACGGTTTAATTTTCTGTAGAAATTCCTATGTGTTTTAAAATCCGACAGCTGATAAAAAATTTAAAATCGACGTTTAGTATCGTTGACCTTAGTTCATTTCATTCAAAACTGTTAAATTAAAAAACATCAGAACATTTAATAGCTTTGCTTAAAAGATCGGTTTTCAATTTTTGTCAACTGTCGGATTTTGCAACTGGATAACTCATATCAAGCGTGTCTCATAATTCAAGCAAGATTTGAACTAATATTTTTTTTGGAAATTTTTATGTATATATGTTTATCCAATAGCACATTGGACATATGACCTCTACGGCTTAACTCGCACGATTATTGTACGAAATTTGCGAACTGAAGCAGCCAAATTTTCATTATTTTTGAAATACTGTTCAACAATGAGAAAACTTTCGTATAATGCACTATTTTTACTTACATTAAGCTGTCCGCTGTCAAACTGTTTTCATTTTTTGATTAGCAACTATTTACTACAAATCTTGCTTGAATTATGGGACACCCTCTATATGTTAGATATTTTTAATTTATATTTTAAGATCAAAAGCAATACTTGGAAAATAGACGTAGGACAATATATTTGAAAAATTAAATTGATTTTAACAAAAAAAAAAACAAGTTTCCTATATTATTGCTCGAAATAATAGAATATCTCTCGTTTAACTTCCTTACAAAAATTAAATTCAATCAAATAAAGCTGAAACAAATACAAAAAATTAAAAAAAAAAAATGTTTGTTTATTTTCACAAGTACCACTATTGTTATTGTACCTTTTTAAGTGGCGTAGTGTCCTAATCAATTTCTATTTCCACATAATATTTTTTTTTTAAGAAGATTGCCAATTCTATTTTCATTTTATTCTTTTTCTCATAAAGTATCTATAGAATTTGATAAAAAAAAAATTAAAAACTTCAGAAAATATCAACCATCAGCAGAGTTTCATGCTCCGTGAACTGTTAATGTGTATCTCAAGTACTTAAGTGCTAAAATAACAATCGATGTGGAAAATAATCGAAACACTCTTGAAGTGATTCTCGGTCAAAACAACACTCCTTAGTTGGGTAAATGTTTTTATTCGAAGAAAGGTACAAGTATCTCTTTTGTAAAACCATAAAAAGATATAAATTCAAAATGATTGAAATGTTATTGCGTAGTTTCAAGGAAAACTGTGTTGTCATATAAATATTGCTACAAAAGATTGCTTCAAGGACACATTCGTGACAGTTAAATGCAGTAAAAGTGTAATATCGTTTTAAGTTGAATATTTAGGTAAAAGACTTTGATTGACTTTTATAGAAAGTTGGGTGTGGCAAAATTCAAATATGCTATACCGTAATCAATAAAAATTCCGATAATGTTAGCATTCCACGCTCTATATAGTGTTTGCACTAGGTATACCGAATACATTTGTGTGTGTTGATGGGTTGTATTGCAATCTATTAGTAAATTTTTTAAAATTTTTGTTTGTATGGTCTCTTTTTAAAGTTCCCGTAGTTTTATTCAGAGTTATCCTGGTCTAGTCCCAGTATTTTTCAAAGTTTACTTCTGTTTCTCTGGGAAACTTACTTGAGATTTCGCGAGGGAAATGGGGAAACTTTATTTTAACTAGTTAAAATAAAAACTGGGTTAAAACGCACGGAATAAAAAAAACGACGGCGGTTTCAAAAAGCACTATACCTTTATTGCTTCGAGTACAATACAGTATTAAACTTAAAATCTAAACCTAAGATCAAAGAGAGAGCGCCAAATCGTCAGTGTTGCCGCTGTCGGTCAAACTTGACGAAGACTGGAGTGTGTTCAGTCTTGGCGCAAACATGCCGCCCGCCTTGCAGGAATGCAATATTTGAACTAACTCCATGCAAACTCGCGCCAGTATCTCCGGCTGCAAGTATAGCAGGAGCCACCATTAGAAAGGAAAAACGCGCCAGAGACCGGCTGCATAGAGAGAGAAAAAAACGCGCCAGAGACCGGCTGCATTGAGAGAGAAACAAAACGCGCCAGAGACCGGCTGCATTGGTAGAGAAAACAAACGCGCCAGAGACCGGCTGCATATATAATTTTAATATTCAACATGTGCAATTACCTTTTAGTGGGAGCCCCACAAGATTAGTGTGCCAGCAGCTTTAAAGATGAAGGCTGCTGGCTAGGTTTTGGTGTGATCGGCGATCACCAGGAGCAAGCTCCTGACAGCACAAAGCCGAACACTGTGTTTTGGGCCAGCGGTTGACCCGGACCAGTCGGGTAGATGCCTGGCAACATGATCTTCTGATAGACATCTACCCCAAGCCGAAGAAAGACTGGCGCCGACTTGTAGAATGCCGGATCCGCTAGCAGCAAATTTGTAAACGGCACCCTAACCCTTTCGTCTATGTCACGAAAAGGCGTGACCACTCTCATCCCCTGCTCCACCCTGGCCATTGTCTCCAGACACACGGTTGAGCCATGGTTAGCCCGCACGGAAAGCGAACAAACCTCCTCGTCACCTAGCCACGTCGTTGGGAGCCGCAACTTTCGCACCAAGTCCCTGGCAATGAGGGTTCTTGGTGCGCACGGATCCAAGATCGCGCGTTCATTCGTAAGGCGGCCGTTGGCCACGACGCGCACAATAGCGGTAGGCAGCAGCGTCATAATTTGCTGCAGAGAAGTAGTGGATGGTGGAGCAGGAGCTGACCGTCCTGGAAAGCGGACTAGCGCAACATTTGCCCCAGCCTGGCGGGAAGTGGAAGGCCCACGCCTAAATGGATTAGAGTGGCCACGGGTGCTCGGTTGACTTTTAAAAGGCTCTTGCCTATGGCCTTCACCAGCACGTCTGCCGCGGTACCTCTTGGGACGTAACCGGCCGGGAGCACCCTCGTCGCGACTGTGCAGCAAGCTGTGGTGATCATCACCGCAGTGGCGACATCTCCTCGTATCCGGGCAGCTCCCTCGCAAGTGATTCGGAGAAAGACAGTTGGAGCAGTACCTCCAAAAAAGCACTGCTCGCAACCGCTGCTCAAAATTCTTGCTTAGGAACTGCCGGCACGACTGGAGATTATGCTCCGACGAGCAGAGGCGGCACCTTATTGGTGCTTCGTCCTTTCGTGCCACCACGGTCACCACACTTGACAACACATTCGGGACAGGGCTACGTTCCCGCACGGTCTCCGACTCACTCATGTCAGTGAGCCCCAAAGTCACCTCCTCCAAGAGGTCACCGACAATACTGGCTGTGCTAGACATGCTGAAACGAGAACGAACAAACAAAAAAGGTATTAAGGGGAAAAAGTGAAACTTCAAGCTAAGCCGATGGGAGAACGACTAGCTTTGCTATAGGCCGCATAAGGCAGCCTCGCTCGGTTCGAATATCCGCGACCCGTACCCTATTATCGCTACCGAGGTACGTTTTTTGTACCCTACCTAAGCGCCATTCATTTTGAGGTAGATTGTCCTCTTTTACAACGACCAAGTCATTTACTTTCAGGTCTTGTTGAGGCACTTTCCACTTAACGCGACGATGCATTTCTTTCAGGTATTCACTTTTCCACCTGTGGCAAAAGTGTTGTTGCATCGCCTTTACTTTCAGCCACCGATTGACAATTTTCGGAGGCTGATCAGTAATTTCCGGCTCCACCTGCGCTAAAAGTGGGCCGCCGACCAAAAAGTGACCAGGGGTTAATGGCTGAAAATCATTAGGATTTTCCGACATGGCGTTAAGCGGTCGCGAATTTAAACACGATTCGATTCGACTAAGTAAGGTGATGAACTCTTCAAAAGTATAATTCATACTTCCGGCCATTTTTTTGAAATGAGTCTTAAAGCTCTTGACGCCGGCTTCCCATAGTCCTCCCATATGAGGAGCACCAGCTGGGATGAAATGCCATGAAATCTCCTGAAGAGCGTACTGTGCTACCACAGCATTGTGAGACTGGCTTAGAAATGCTTTAAAATCTTTTTTAAGAGCCCCTGAGGCTCCGACAAAGTTTGTTCCATTGTCTGAGTAGATATTTGCTGGGCAGCCACGTCTAGCTACGAATCTCGCGAAGGCAGCTAAAAATGTAGCGGTTGAAAGATCGCTTGTGGCTTCGAGGTGAATTGCTTTAGTTGAAAAGCAAATAAAAAGGCAGACATAGCCCTTACTTATTCGACAAGACCTACCAATGTAGCTCTTGATATCGAATGGTCCAGCAAAATCTACACCAGTGGATGAAAATGGACGTGAAATTACAGTTCGCTCTGGTGGAAGAGCAGTCATTAACTGAGACATCTGTTGTTTTTTATATATGACACATGTTTTGCAATTGTGCAAAGTTGTCTTAATAATGTTTTTCGCGCGTGGGATCCAATATTGCATCCGTATAAGTCGGAGCATCAATTGGTTTCCTCCATGAAGTGACTTTTCATGAAAATAGCGCACTAAGAGGCGAGTAAAGTGACAATTATATGGCAATATAATCGGAAATCGTTCATCGTAAGTGAGCGTGGGTGACGAGGCTAGCCGTCCGCCAACACGCAGCAACGCATCTGTATGTAAAAATGGATTAAGAGACAAAATTGTGCTCTTAGAACCAATGATTTGAGCCGTTTCCAAATTGAAATATTCATCTGGAAAGGCAACCTTTTGGCACAGCAGAATCAAACGGTTTTTTACCCTTTTGATTTCTGTCTGTTCGAGACATTCAGATGCGTATGCAAAAGATGCACGTGTGTGTGGTCTGGTACGATCTATAAATCGAAAAACATACGCCAGAACTCGCAAAGCACGTGGCAGCGATGAAAAACGTTCCAAGATGTCCTCATATTTCGAAAAATATGAAAAATGGACATTTACAGCCTTCTGTTCAAGCGAAGTACTGAACTCAGCTGACTGAGGTTTATTTTTCCACAAAAAGCTTTCTTGTGAAAGCCACGAAGGCCCATGCCACCATAAGGAACTGTCTATTAAAGCTTGTGGAGTTACACCACGAGTAGCTAAATCAGCTGGATTTTCATGCGATTCCACATGAAACCAGTTTCGACAACCAACCTTTTCGATAACATTCGAAACTCTATTGGCTACAAATGTAGTCCAAGAGCAAGGGGGCTTGCAAAGCCAAGCAAGAACGATTGTTGAATCCGTCCAACAATACAACTTATGCCTATCAATATCGAGATGAGGCAACAACGAATCGACCATGTCAGCAAGTAAAGTTGCACCACACAATTCAAGACGAGGTAGTGAGATCGTCTTGACTGGAGCGACTTTACTTTTAGAAAAAAGCAAGTGACTGACAATACAGTCACCTTGCTTAACGCGAAGATAAATCGCAGCAGCGTAGGCCTTCTCAGAAGCGTCACAAAATGCATGAAACTGCACTTCTGAGGCAGGTGCATAATTGATATATCGCGGAATGCGAACCTTTTCAATGTTTTCGTATTCCTGCAAAAATGATTGCCAGGAATAGAGAGTGTGTGGGAGAATATTGTCATCCCAATCGATGTCATCCAACCAAATTTGTTGCATTAAGATTTTTGCTGTCACCACAATTGGTGCCAGCCAACCTGCGGGATCAAAAAGTTGGGCAATCATCGAAAGAACTTCCCTTTTAGTGAACGACGACTTTATTTCGAGACGTTTAACGGTAAAGTAAAATGTATCCGAAGTGGCGTTCCAACGAACTCCTAACGCTTTAGCACAGCTTTCATCTTCCAATTTCAAGAAATTCTCGTTGAGAAGATATTCCACTGGAAGATCAGCTAAAATGCAAGACGCATTGGATGTCCTCTTTCGCATTTTGAAGCCAGCAGAGCTAAGAGCAGCTATCAGTTCCTTTTTAGCTTTAATAGCCGATTCAACATCATGAGCGCCTGCCAATGCA
Organism: Calliopum simillimum; assembly: GCA_951812925.1. NCBI lineage: Eukaryota > Metazoa > Arthropoda > Insecta > Diptera > Lauxaniidae > Calliopum > Calliopum simillimum. Next base: position 56,921,200 of record OX638371.1, on the reverse strand, counting down.
TCGTCAACGTATGTGAAATGTCGAAGAATCTGAGCAGCAAGGGGATATTGCTGCTGAACATCATCTGCCAACTGCAGCATGGTTCTGATAGCCAAATATGGTGCACAATTAACACCGAAGGTAACTGTCTTAAGCTCATAGTCTTGAACTTCTTCATCAGGAGAATTCCTGAAAAGAATTCGCTGAAATGTGGAGTGATTTGGATCCACTAAAATTTGGCGATACATTTGCTGTATGTCACCATTAAATACATATTTGAAAAAGCGCCATTTCAGAACCAGAAGCGTCAGATCAGCTTGAAGCGTTGGACCAACGTACAACACATCATTCAAGCTGACCCCATTCGAAGTAGGACTGGACGCATTAAATACTACACGAACTTTGGTGGTAGTACGGTCTGGTTTCACAACCGCGTGATGCGGCAAATAATAGTGAGATGGCGAGATCTCAAATTTTGGAGGCGAAATCTTTTTCATGTGGTCCAAATCAAGATATTCATTTACCACTGCGTCGTATTGAACTTTTAGTTCAGGATTTTTAATCAGTCGACTTTCGCCTCTGAGAAATTGTTTAAAGGCTATGCCTCGTGAATATCCTAAACTTATTTCGTCGGGGTAGCCAGCTTTAAAAGGTAAAGTGACCATATAACGACCCCTTTCGTCTCTTTTAGTCGTTTTCTGATAGTTTTCTTCACAAAATCTATCAGCTTGGGATAAAAACTGCTTTTTGGGAAGCTCCTCCAACTCCCAAAAACGTGCAATCTGTTTATCGATTGCAACCTCACTGAAGTGAGTAAAACAAGTCGTAAAACTGGATATTTTATTACAAGGCATAGGGCCTGTAAATATCCAACCAAAAATGGTTTCTTGGGCCAAAAGTGACCCAAGGACATTCTTTTGGATGCCATCTAGGATAATAGTGGGGTACAAATCGCCACCGATAAGTACGTCTATTTGACCACTTGTAAAGAAATGTGGATCTGCCAGTTGAAAATCTGGCAGATTTTTGCACAGCGAAGGATCAATTGAGACAGATGGCAAATTACCAGTAAGCCGAGACAAAACATAAGCAGTAACAGCAATCTGTAACTGCCTATTCCGAGGGGAGCTTATTATCAAGTCACAAGCTTGATTTACTTGAGCTGAGACAGCGTTGTTGAGCCCTGAAACTTGAGCATTGACGGCTCGCGTTGGAAGTTTCAATATTTTCTGCAACCGTTCGGATACAAACGTACCTTCAGAGCCAGAGTCGATAAGCGCTCTGGTTGTGTACGCTGAACCTAAGTGACATATGGTCACCATTGCAGTGCCAAGTAGTACATTTTTTGTACCCGAGGCGAAACACGTTTGGATGCCGCTATCAGTGGACTGTATTTGAGCGGAGTGAGATTGAGTATTGGAGCCCGGGGGGTTGGATCGCGAATTCGACATACTTGAGTCTACACTCGAAGTAATGGGAGGGGTTGGGGTCGAATTACGATGCAAGAGAGTATTGTGGCGTTGTTTGCACGTCGCACAAGAATACAAACTCTTACACTCCTTTACCTGGTGGGAGTTCGCTAAGCAATTGATGCAATATTGATGCTTACGAACAATTGCTAAGCGTTCCTTCGCATCCAATTTTAAAAATTTTGGGCATAACCGCAGCGCATGCTGTTCCGACGAACATATTTTGCACTTCGCTGTCGATACTTTTACCTGATAGGTATTGAGACGCTTACTGAAATTAGGATTTGTCTGTTTAGAAGAGGTTGATGGCAAAGAAATTTGCCGAGGAATCGCACCACTTGAGCTGCGAATGTCAGAAACTGTTTCAAGAGTTTGAAACCGACTTGTCAAAAATGCATCGAGATCTGTCCATTTCGGAATTTCATTTTTCTTCGAAATGGATTGCTCCCACAACGAAAGCGTGACCTCAGGCAACCTTGTCGAACACAGGTATACCAGAATAGCATCCCAATTTGAGATGTCAATATTGTGGGTATTGAGCGCAAAAATACAACTATTTATGTCCCTTTGCAGTTTTTTCAGCTCAGGGCCAGACTCTTTTGGCACTGGGCACAAATTAAATAAAACCTTGAGCTGGCTGTTGACCAGGATACGTTTATTTTCGTACCTGTCAGACAAATTACGCCATGCTTCAACAAATCCTTCATTTGTCAAAGGAGATTTCCGCACAATCTCCTTTGCTTCACCGCTTGTTTTTTGATTCAAGTGGAATAACTTTTCCACTGAAGAGAGCCGCAAGTTATTTATATAAATGGCCGTGAACATGTCCCTAAAGGATGGCCATGAGAGGTAATCACCATTGAAAACCTCAGTATCGCACGGAGGTACAGGCATATTGTGACCCGATATAGGCATATGCTCTGTATCTACTGATCGCTTAGCGGGCTTTTCCTGTGAAAGCTCCGAAATTGTACCTGCTACCCTAATATATGATTGGTAGCAAGTGCGATACTTATTTTTCACAACTTCCATGTTATTTTTATCCTCAGAAGCTTTTTCAAGACATGCTTCATATGAAGACTTTACCTTTCTCCACAGGCATTTAAGCTCTTCTAGTTGAGCAGCCAAGGAGAAAACGGGATGAGATTCAATACTATTGAAATCTGTCTCAAATTCAATAAGTGAATCTGAGAAACGAATAAATGTCTTCAAATCTGCCATGCTAAACTTGCTATTGGTTTCGTTCTCTTGCAAATATGCTTTGGACACAAAAAGAAAAATATTTCGAAAAACTTTTTCCTGTTCTGATTAAATTCAGAAACGAAAAATATTACTTTTTGTCCAACAAAAAAAAAAAAACTTGAGAAAATCAAAATTATTTAAGAAATTTAGCACTAAAACCAACTAAAATTGCTTAAAAGTTGCCCTTTTAATAAGAAATGCGCAAAAAATTATTTAAAATAAATTTGTGTACAACAGAAAATATTTTGTATACCAGTGTAACCGTATATATATGCAAGAAAACACCGTAGAAAACCAAATAAATTATTTTTAAATATATGTGCGTACAAAAAACAAGTATCTTGTACGAAAAAAAATATTTTGAATACAAAAATATTTTGTACACAAGTGTAAATCTATATGTACAATGCAAAATCAAAATAAAAACTAATAAAAATGATTTTTAAAAAAATTTGCATACAAAAAAAATATTTTGTATACAAGTGTAATTTCTACTTGAAAATTTGTGTTCCGTCCCACTGTACAGGTTTCGGTACTTTCTCACTACTGAAAAGTACAAAAACAACAACAAGAGAATTCACAAATTTTTAAGTATGTATGTATGTATGTGCCGATAGAAAAATTTGTATAAGCAAAAAAATAGAAAAAATGCACATATGTACGTATGTACATATATATGCGAGAGAACAATTCTTGATGCAAAAGGTGGTGGTTTTTTGTTCTTTATTTTTTTTTTTTTTATATGAAGCGATGCTATACAAAAGTAAATGCAAGACAACTGTGTTGTTGTTGTTGTAACTAAACACAGGTTATTGCACTTTACTTTTATATAAAAAAACGATCGCCAAAAATTTGAAAAAAATAACGCGATCTATATGGAAAAATATTTTAGCGTTATAAGCCAAAAACAAAAAATTTTTCCGCTTTATATATATATATTTATATATTTTAAAAAACCGCGGGAAAGTGCAAATATATGTTTATATACGAATATATAAACGCACAAATTTTCCGTTTATTTTGGTTTTTTAAAAACCAAAAAACTTAGCCGAACCGAACCAAAAACGGAATTCGAACCGAGACTTTAGAAATTGGAGGAAAATTTTCTCCGCAAAAAATTGTTTCACTTTTTTTTAAAAAAACCCTTATTTTGTGATTGAAAAACAGATCACGTACCTTTATTTTGTTTGCCTTTTAAACAAAAAAAAATCCAAAAACCAAAAGAATTTGTCGCTAGTGGGGGTGCTTCGTTGCTGTTGATGCTGTTGCAGGTGGCTGCTGTTTTTTTTTTTTTAAATAAAAAAACACTATAAAACACTTTTTGTTTTATTTTTCAGCTATTTTTCGGCACTATAGCTTTACACAATATTTAATTTTTCAATATTTTTTCCCTATGGAAAAAAATTAAAATTCACAAATTCACTTTTATTTAAAAAAATGTTTATAAAAACTCGCGGCGAAATTTTTTTTTTATACAAACGCGGGCACGTAAAAAACGGTCGAGATGGACCAAATGTTTCTCTGGGAAACTTACTTGAGATTTCGCGAGGGAAATGGGGAAACTTTATTTTAACTAGTTAAAATAAAAACTGGGTTAAAACGCACGGAATAAAAAAAACGACGGCGGTTTCAAAAAGCACTATACCTTTATTGCTTCGAGTACAATACAGTATTAAACTTAAAATCTAAACCTAAGATCAAAGAGAGAGCGCCAAATCGTCAGTGTTGCCGCTGTCGGTCAAACTTGACGAAGACTGGAGTGTGTTCAGTCTTGGCGCAAACAACTTCCATTAACTCAAAAACCTCTTTTACTTACATAGTTTGAATATGAGAATTTTTCTCAATAAAATAAGTAAATTGCGTAGAGAGTTTAAGAAATTAGTATGGATTTTTCCAATAAACCCAGATATTTTCTTCGGTTTTATCTTGCACTAGGACCATATTTGTATTGATGTCGTTTGTGTGAAGTTTGCTTCAAAATTTAAACAAGTTCATGTACAGTGCTACTATTTATTTCCTCTAAAGGAAATAAAACAAGAAAAGATATTTATATTTAAATAAACATTTTTACTGCATCATATACTCGCATTTAAAAAAACAAATTGCATTAGAAATAACAAACAATTTCAGTTGTGCCTCAAGCAAATTAACTTCCAAAACCACGCTCATTTAATCAAATTTTATTTGTGTTCAGAAAGCAGAGTAGCGCATCTCATGTGAAACGAATATAAATAAACTAAAAACCAACAAAATTTTCCCCCTTGAGACAAAAATGACAAAACTTTATATGCAAACTAAATTTGTCCTTACACAAACACGCACAGACACACACACAGGCACACGCATAACAGTCACGTTTGATTGTTGAAAACACTTTGCAGACAAATGTTCAAATGTAAACATGTGCGTTTAACCACAAAGGTATATGGGTGTATTTATGTGTATGTATGTATGAGCGTACGTGTTTTCATTGTTGTTTCTTTACGGTAAGAAAACAAATACTAAGTAAGTAGTGCAAAGAAATAATATTTTGATAAAAATTAAGGAAACAATCAGTGCTACCAGCAGCAAGAGCAATTAAAAATTTTCGGCACACACATACACACACACGACGTCAATAACATACTTACTGCATAGAATATTAACGAAAAGTTTTCTTCTGTTATGTTAAACCCTTAAGGATATGATGGTAAAAGTTTCCGTTTCCGCATTAAAAGTGCAATACATGTAAAGTAAGCGTAAGTGGAAGCAAATTATAAAAAATTCAAGCAGCTTTAAAATTAGGAAAAATCATAAAATCTGGATAACTTAGTGAAGCTTTGCCGAAGAAATTATACGTGTATATTTTCAATGCAGTTTACGCCCCCCTCCCCTTTCCAGATATTTACAAAGGAGGTTTGTGCTTATGAATTTTTTTTTGTAAATAGGAATATAAAGAATTTTTTGTGAAATTATTTATGTTTACCCGGGGGGTAAAAGAGAGATTCTTAGATTAACGGAAGGCTTTTCGCACAATAACAGATCATTTACAGTTATACGTTTCAAGTCACATCATTTTAAGGAATTTGCAGTATAAAGGGTTTTTCGTTTTCTATTATAATGAACGAAGGGTCGATCTTCAAACTTATTGTTTGTTGGAGCATATCAAATTTTTTTTTTCAGACCTTTTGAAAAAATTCACACGTATTCCTTAGATAATTCTAAGCATTTTATGCCATATACAATTTTTTCGCAAGATGTCTTGTTTTTCTCTAACGCTAACACATCACTATATTGTTAATAACTTTTGAACCAATATCGATTACACGAATTTTTTTCTGGGATATAGTTTCTTGACATGTGGAGAGTGCCCATATATATTTTATAATTTTTTAAGAGGCGGAGAAGTTGCTTAATTTTTATGTACCTGTTTGAAATAGGGATTTTCAATAATAAGTGAAAAATGTTTGTCCAAAAAAAAAAAAAAAAAAACCATTTTATTCCCTGACCTATGCTAAATATCTTTAAAAACACATTTTTACAAAATCTTTACCAGTTGTTACAAAACACAATTTTGCTAACGCCTTTTTTGCGTTCAATGCCTTAGGTGGCTGCCTTGAGAAATTAATGCCCGTATGGCACATATATTATATCAAAATGCTCGTATGAATCTTTGCTATACGTTAGAAGGCAAAATCTGTACACAAATCCACCACTCGGGTGATTTCTATTGAGCCGAATGTCAAAAAAGGCAAAAAATATCACTTTTATGGGAATTTTGTGCTCTAACTTGCCAAAAATGCATCCAAAAGGACTGGCTTGATAGTGAAAGTGTGGATATGGACGACACAAAGAAAACTCCACTACCAGATATAATAAATCTCGGTTTGATTACGAGATATATTGAAAAAATCACATAATTCAATTAGAGTTAACTTTAACAAACTGAGCCAAATGATCTTTTATTTTGGCCTATATTTTCACCCCGCAGCGTCAGATCCGAGTAAACTTTTGACGGCAAAATTTTGTTCCTCAGTGAAATTCAAGAATGGAGATAATACAAAACACCATTTGATATGCGCTGGGTATAGTGCTTTAAACATTAGGCGACAACAACGAAACGTATACAGTAAAGTTTACACATCGTTTGTTTCTTATTGTCAAAACGGAATGTAAAGTCGATTAAATTTTAAGCTTAATTAAAATTGCTAAAATCAATTACAATCAAAACTTACATCTAATATATGAAGTTTTAATCACAAATTAATATTATATATGTCGGAGAATTCATCGTGATGGTTTTTCACTACTTTTTCTTCAAATTGTAAACTTATCTTTTTTTTATTTCAAATTTTCAATTAATTTCTCAAATCAAATTTTTCATTTTAACAATTAAATCAAATTCATTTTTTACACAAGTTTTTCCAACAAGTATTTTGAAGCACAGTAGTGAAACTCCATCCAACCAACATATTGTTGATTGACGATCAAACATTATCTGCGACACGGCCATTCTGACATGTCACACGCCCCCGTGTGACCTCTTCTTTCATTCGGCCATTCCTGACCACCAGATCATTTGGTGGTATTCACAACTTTTACCATAACACATGATATTCTTCACCATAAAACCTGGTGTAATCCTGAACTATTGCCATAACACATGATACTCTTCACCATAAAACCTGGCGGTATCAACAACTACTATCATATCACTTGATAATCTTCACCATAAAACCTGGTGGAATCCTCAACTATTACCATAACACATGATACTCTTCACCATAAAACCTGGTAGTATCCACAACTATTATCATATCACTTGATAATCTTCACCATAAAACCTGGTGGAATCCTCAACTATTACCATAACACATGATACTCTTCACCATAAAACCTGGTAGTATCCACAACTATTATCATATCACTTGATAATCTTCACCATAAAACCTGGTGGAATCCTCATCTATTGCCATGTCAAATGATTATATTCATCGTAAAACCTGGACAAGATCAAAACCAAAACAAAAATATAATCATAATAATCATTTAAAATTAATCAAATTTTTATTCCAACCAAAAAAAAATTAAACAAAGTGCCCGAAAAATAACATAGTTAATGCAAACTATAAAATAAAATCAAAATTCATGTAAGTAAATAATTAATCCACAGCATTGGCTAGTATTTCAACATCTGTTGAGTCGTCACCCTCAGGCATTTTACGCAGACGATCATGAGCGTACTTATAGGTTCGTTTATTATTAAGAGCCGATAAAACATATCTATCACCATCTAAAATTTCAGCAATTTTGAATGGGCCTTTATACTTCGGATCAAGTTTAGCTTGGTTACGTTCCTCATTCTGTAGCAAAACCATTTCACCAATATTAAATTTAACAGGCTTTGTCTTACCTTAGTCAAACCTTAATTTGTCGTATTTTGCATTTTTTTTTATATTATTATCAGCTAGCTCTCGTGTTTCTTCAATATCAGTAATTTGATCAACTTCATCCGAAAACATCAAATCTAATGGTCTGGCTACTTTCCCAATCATCAACTCAAGTGGACTACATTTAGTCACACGGTTAACAGTGCAATTGAGTGCCAATTGAATATCAGGCAAAGCATCTTGCCATGAACGTTCTTTATCAGACTCTACTGCAGTTAGCATATTCTTAAGGGTACTCATCACTCTTTCTACCTGACCATTAGCACGAGAACTACCTGTTGCTATTAGATGTAAATCAATATTATGAAATTTACAAAATTCACGAAATTCACTACTTGCAAAGCATCGTCCTTGATCTGCAATAATTCGTTTTGGAGCCCCAAACAAAGACACGCTGGATTTCAAAGCTTGAATACTACGCACTGAATCGATGTTCAAGGTATGGTGTAGAATTACAAACTTAGTAAACGCATCAACTAAGACAAAGACATATTCCTTTTTATCATTTTTTCCGCTAAGCTTACCAGTTGCATCAATGTGCACTGTATGCCAAGGAATCGAAATTTTGGGTATAGGATGTAATTCTGCTTGGATTTTCCCAGAATGTGACTTAGAAACAGTACACGTTATACAATTTTGAACAAATTTTCTGACATATTTCGACATTTTTTCAAACCAGTACATATCATAAAGTTTGTCCAAGGTTTTTTCCCAACCAAGATGCATTAAAGACTCATGAACAGAATTGATCACTGACCACCTTAATCTCCGCGGAAGGATAGGTATGCACTTGGTCTTTCCATTCCGTTGAATTTTGCGGTGCAATACACCAAAACGCATTTCATATGTTTTAGCCAAATCTTCACTAACTTTGTTTTCATTTAAGTCCGCTATCAAACAAGTCAATTCAGAGTCACGTTGCTGTTCAGCTAATAACCAGTTATCGGAAATATCTGTTATGTTAACCTCTTTGAAGGACATTTCACATGATTCTGCAACAGGAAAAGCAGGTAAAGGATTTCTTGAAAAGAAATCAACATGACACATTCTGTCTCCATTTCTATGTATAATATTAAAATCAAATGCTTGAAGAAAAGCCCACCACCTGTGCACTCTGGGAGTTAAATCAAGTTTAGTTCGCGATGACTTTAAAGAATTGCAATCTGTTATGACATCAAACTTTCGTCCATATAAATAATGCCTAAAATGTGTTATTGCATTTACTACTGCTAGAGTTTCTAATTCATACGAATGGTATTTTGATTCTGCGTGTGTCGTTCGTTTGCTAAAATAAGCCACAACATGCATTTTACTCTCTTTCTTTTGCATTAAAATACCACCAAATCCTATAGAACTAGCATCTGTGTGTAGCTCAATATAACAATTCGGATCAAATATCATTAGTACTGGCGCACTTGTAAGTATAGAAATAACTTTCTGCCATATAGATTCATGAGACGGTTTCCAATCAAGAACATTTTTACTCGTCAATGCATATAGTGGAGCTAGAATTTGGGAAAATTTTGGAACGAATTGTCGAAAGTAGGACGCTAACCCAATAAATTGACGCAATTGTGTTATACTCTGAGGAGGAGGAAGAGCAACCAAAGCTTAAATTTTCTTGGAATTCGGTCTGATTTCACCACGGCTAACCTCGAACCCTAAATATTCTACTTTCGTTTTCATAAAAAAACACTTTTTAATATTAAACGAAATTCCATGTTTAGCCAGTGTTCCCAAAACCACATCAATCCTTTGTAAGCTCTCGTCAACATTCTCTGTGCCCACAACCAAAATATCATCCATATAGACCACAACGTATGTATTAGCAAGTTCAACAAGAATTTTTATAATATTTCTTTGAAACACTGCAGGCGCGTTACGCAACCCAAATGGCATTGCAAGATATTCATAATGTCCATTTGGTGTTATAAAAGCGGTTTTCTCAATAGCGTCAGGATGAATAGGTACCTGATGATACCCCACTAGCCATATCTAAAGTCGTGAAGTAGTGACAACCATGAAGTCTATTAATTTGGTCAGATATCAATGGTAAAAGAAATCTATCCGGGATGGTATTATCATTTAATTGTCGATAATCTACGCACATTCTATCTGATCCATCTTTCTTTTTCACTAACAGTATAGGACTGGCAAAAGGTGATGAACTTGGTCGAATAACATTTGCCACTAAAAGTTCATTTACTTTGCTACGCACAATGTTTTGTTCCTCTGGACTAAGCCTGTATGGTCTTCGATAAACCGTTTTATTTGGATCCATCAATCGTATTTCCATAGGATCTAAATGAGCTGGACACTTAGGTGTTCCTTGTACAAAACTTTTCTTGAATTTATTTAAAATTGCTAATAGTTTATCCTTATACTCATGAGTTATGTCAGTATTTATGTCAGCAAAAATATAGTCTTCAGTTTTCATGCAATACACTTTAACTTCATCACTTTTTATCTGGGTAACACTTAACTGTTTTGCTGTCATTTGAACACTAAGGTTATCATTTAAAATTTCGCGTCCTAAAATAACGTCAAATTGCAAATATCGATCGGGCAAAACATGAAAAAGTATTTTAATGTCAATTTTATTAATCGTTACTTTAGATAAAATTTGTAATTTACTTTTGACACTAGTTTGACCAATGCCAGTCATAGCCACAATATTGTTAAAAAATTCTCCACAGAATTTGGAACCAACCGTTTCTTTAATCAATGAACACTCGGCTCCTGAATCAAAAATGAAGAAATACTCCTTACCTGCATGATTTAAAATGCCCGAGGGTGTATCAAGTATACACATGTCAACACGTTTTTCAGATATTTGCTTGTTGTCTATCTTCTTCTGCAAATTCGGACATTTGTTGGCGTAGTGACCTTGGGCTCGGCAACGAAAACAGGTCACATTCGATGCACTTATTTTCTTCATCAATTGTTCCTTGTTTGAGGTAGTCGGCTGGACGTGTTTGCATAGATGACTTCTGCAAGCTGCAGCTTTATGACCAGCGTTGCCGCAATTGAAACATTTTAAGAATTGTGCTGAAGTAAAATTTGGCCGCTTGCTCTCGGGTTCACCTTCATGGGTTGCTGACACTTTCCTCTTTGAAAACCATGATATTTTCAATTCTTGTTGTAGCTGTACCCTTGTTTGTACATCAGTTGTAAAAGCTAGACGTTGAACACGTCGCTCGAATTGAGCGATATGGGCCAAAACAGTTGCCACTGCTATCTGCTCCACATTTAATTTTTTCCACTTTGCCATGAGGGACGTTAACAATGAAACTGCTTAGTGTTATTCAAATTAATCAAGTAGGCAGCTAATGTTTCGGAAAAATCAAATCTTGCAATAAATACGTCCTTGAATTCGGGCCACGTCATTCCAACATACGAAATTTGTGATAACCATTGTGAGGTTTGTCCTTTTAGCGCACGGCTTAGCGCATTCATTAAATCAGCATCTTTTAACGGATGTTCACCCATGCATATATCAGCTGTTGCTAGCCAAGAGTGGGCATCACCAGTACGCGGATCAAATTCTGGTAGTTGAGTCTCCTTTTTTCACGAGGTCGTTGTAGAACCTCCAACAGCGTCATGAAATTTTGATTCTGCTGTTCTAAAACCAACTTCCAGTCGACTTCCTTATCATAAGCTCGGGATGCATTCGATCCCACTTCTGATGTCGGAGAATTCATCGTGATGGTTTTTTACTACTTTTTCTTCAAATTGTAAACTTATCTTTTTTTTATTTCAAATTTTCAATTAATTTCTCCAATCAAATTTTTCATTTTAACAATTAAATCAAATTAATTTTTTACACAAGTTTTTCCAACAAGTATTTTGAAGCACAGTAGTGAAACTCCATCCAACCAACATATTGTTGATTGACGATCAAACATTATCTGCGACATATAAATAAATACAACAATTGAACTAACGTTTAATTTTTGAATTTACTTATCTACATACATATCTCAAATAACAAATAAAATGAGAACAGTATCTTAAGAATAAATGTCCTAAGTAAGCAATAAAACAAAAAACACAGCTAGCTATCTTATCTGAAGATAATTTACCAATAAAATTGATAGCAAAATAATTGAAAATAAGGATGAACATTTTTATTGTCTTTCAACAAACAACTTTAATGGGAAAAGTCAAACACACACTTAAGGCATAAGGCTAACACCCACTCTCATAAATACATATAGTAGCTGAAAACAATTACACTGTGCTAGTCGGAAATTCTAACAATGATGGGACCCATGTAGTTAACATAATTCGGGCACGCTGATTTCAATGGTCATAGTCATTTTTATGGTTTGGCTCTTGTTTTCGAGAAATTTATGTTCAAAAATTTGACTAAAAAAAAAAAAATTTAAGTAAAAAACAGGTACTTTTTCCATTTCAACCATTGCCTATCAACAGATACCTATTCAGTTTGGTCAAATTTCTTACTTTTGCAACCTATTGAGTGTTCACTCTTACAAAAAGTACAGCAAAATCCCAAAAAATCTGTTTTTGTAAAAATTTTGTATGTTTTACATGGAAATATTTTTCTTATCAAATTTATTCTACTTCTGATGCTTCTTCTTCACTTGTTTTAGTTCCTTGGTTAAAGCAATCGACTCTCGCTGCGATAACTTGAGCCGTCGTACAATCATATCTAAACGATTTTGAGTAATTTCGATGTGGTTGCATTGTGGGGTTGGTAGTTGAAAAAATTCTTTAGATGCTTTTTCAATGCTTTCCAATGATGGTTGCAAATATTCACTCATTGAATAAATTTTGTTGGCTCGTACTTCAATTGATATTTTTTCGTTCTGTTTAATCTATTACTGAATTCAAGCACGCAAAACATTCTTCTGGATCATGTACTAAGCATCCTGACATGTAATAAACGGGCAATTCTCCATAACGATTTACATATATGTTCACCAAAGTACAAATGATACGCTTCCGTAGTTTCCCACCACGCTTGCTTGACGAAATATTTAATTTTCCACAAAGATTACATTGTTTAATTTTGCACAGTTATTAATTTTTTTGGATTTTTATTTTTTATTTTTAATATGAATAATAAATAATGCACTAACATAAAAATAAATTATTGCTTTTAATGTAAGAATATCATTATAAAATCAAGAAAAAGTATCAAAAATACAATGAATTTGAAAAGAAAATGTTATTTTCATGTAAAAACTCTAAATTTCGACAATAAAAAAGATTCTCTTAACATTTTGGAGGTCGTGAACACTTTATAAGTTACAAAGTTAAAAAATTCGACCAAACTGAATAGGTTTCTGTTGGAAAAATTGTACCAAATGGAAAAAAAATTCCTGTTTTTCATTAATTTTTTTTTTTTTTAAGTCAAATTTTCAAACCTGAATTTTTCAAAAACAAGTGCCAAACCATAAAAATGACTATGACCATTGAAATCAGCATACCCGAAATATGTTTACTACATGGGTCTCATCAATGTTAGAAAAAAAATTGCTCCGATTCGAGCACAGTGTTATTTTAGTTACCTTGCAGCGTATTTTCAAACTTTACTGACTTTATATAAATCGGATTATAAAAGATAAAAGTAGCAGATAATGTAGTAAATAACCAATAAAGTGTTTTAAGTGTAAAAAATTAAACCATAAAAGAAAATTACTAAAAGATAATTTTCGCAAGAATTTTCCATGAGAAATTATACTTTGCCTAGTAAATTTTAGCAAGCACTTTCAGAAATGTATGTATTACCCAGCTTCATTGATTAAAAACATAAAACTGGTCGTTTTATAACATAAGTACTTAAAGTAATGCATACCACATCCACCCCGTCCAATCCTTAAGATTTAAAAACAACGCGAAAATCGCAGCTTTATTTTTATCTCTTCTAAGCTATTATTTAAATTGTAAATGAACTCAAAAGCAGACTTGAGATATCAATGAAAATAGCCTGGCAGGTTTTGTACAAGCCGCTGAAACACAAATCATATGTGACCTGTTTTATGAAAACATACTTAACGTATAAAAACATAGATTTTTAGATTTTCACTGTTTTAAATCAATTAAAGAGTGTGTCGACAAAAAACTTATACAAAGCCATATCCTGTGTCAAACGAATATTTTTTTTTTTCAGTCAAGTTAGCTTTTTAAAAGTATATAAGATATTACATTTATTCAAATTATTTATTTTCAATAGTTATTTCTTTCAAAATGGACAGCGAAATAAAAGTACGTGAAAAAATAATTAAAACTTTTCAAAAAATCCATTGTGGACTTTCAAAAAAATAGCAATAGATCTCAAGGCTCATCGTCACACTGATTTAAAAGCCATTAATCGATACAAAGAAGACTTAAGCTGGAATTAGCCAAGAAGTAGCGTTTCGTAATGTAACGTCACGGTTGCTTGTCAACGTAGCATCGATAAGTGAAAACGGTAGGCAACGTTCGAAATGTCACCTTACAACTTAAAAATTACTTGAAAAACTCCAATTTTTGTAAACAAGCATCCATTGTCATACTTATTTTAATTAATTTGTTCAAAAAATTCCATTTATAACATCCAAATTTAATTTATTTTATCTAAAAACGTAGCGCGACGTTTGAAAATCTAATTTCAACAGGTCTCAACGTTGCGTACCGCTACCTTACGATTACACTAATCGCTTACACGCTTCTGCCATTTGATAGATTTTGACAGAAGTCACGTTACGAAACGCTACTTCTTGGCTAACTCCACCATTAAACATTAAACATAAAGTTCCAACAAATATTGGTAAAGCAAAAGATGTCGAACAACGCTTTCGAAGAGCTCCGAACACTTCTGTCAGAAAAGCAGCTCATGTAGTTAAATGCTCTGATTCTTTTGTATGCAGAACCAAAGCTAGTGCTGAGCTGAAGTCGTATAAAGTTCAGTTCACAATGCGGTAAAGAACTTAGAACCAAAAAAACGAGCTAAAAAATTTATTTTACAAAAAAATTTACGTGCTGTGTGATGGATGATGAAACCTATGTTCTGGCAGACTTCTCACAACTTCCAGGTCAAGATGATATAATATTCACGAATGATAGCGGACAAGAAAGCAAACAAAATTCCCTAAGAAGTTTCTTGTGTGGCAAGCCAAGCATTTGTGTCATCAGGAACGGTAAATACAGAAATGTATATTAAGGAGTGTCTTCAAAAACGGCTTTTGCCTTTCCTAAAACAGCACAGAGTGCCTTCAAATTTCTGACCCGATTTAGCATTATGCCACTATGGAAAAAAGGCCCTTGAGTGGTATGCAAATAATAATGTAAATTTTGTACCACGAGAGGCAAACCCACCCAACTGTCCAGATCTCCGGACTGAATTGAAGAACACAGGAAAGTTATCCCAGAACATGTCTGACTTCAAACGTAAATGGACCGGCTCCTCCAAAAAGGTAACGAAAATAACTATCTACCTATAACTAAATCGTTAACGACAGGATTCCCGGAAAAGGTTGTAATGATCTTTCTTAGCATATCATTGTGAAACTTCACAAATGTTTGCATACGATCTAAAAATTTGCGCTTAATTCAACAAATTATTGTAAAAATGAATCAAAAATTACGTATCCACTATAATTCCACCAAATTGCTAGAAAACCATATAAAAAAGTCTTTCAATATGCCAGCGACAGAAAAAAAGCAATCTTGGTTGCATAAAAGTTTATAGTTTAATGTAAAATGTATCACACTATTTATTGTGAACTTTTACTTTAACCATTGATAAGCGAAGTTAGATCCACTTCAGCTTGAACATTGGCATAAGTCAAAATTAAATTATATATGAAACCAAGGTTAGTCTTGTTCTTCAAAGTTTAAGAACTTCCTTTTCCGATGACCAGCCGTGCGAATCAGATGTAAATTAATTGAACTCTGCAAAAATTTCTACACATAAAATAATCTGAGTAAGTGAAAACAATCTCAATGTTTTCTGAAATTTTGTTTATCAAATTTATTTAAAATTTGACCTAATAGCGGCTTCACGCATTATTTCAGAGTTTTGCGCGAATATTAATTTGAGGAGTTTTTCCTCACCATTTCGCAGAATTAACTTAGTGAAAAGTGAACAAAGGTAAATTTCAATGAGCAATTAAAATAAAATGTCTTCTTTTAACATCAAATTACCCCTTAGAATTCAAGAATTGCGGTCTACATCGGAAAAGTGATTTTTAATTAGCATCATTATTATCGTCTACATATATATATACGCCAAAGAATTTTTATGCAAAATTGTTCAATGTATGATCATATATAAAACGGTTTTGAAAATAGAGCGTAGTCCCCATCTGCATGGAATTTTGAGCGACAGCAAAATCAATTCGGCGATATATAGTCCATATTGCAAATTAGCGGGATTTTCATCGTCAGATCAAGAAGCAGAGTATTAGAATCAAAACAAAAAACTATATATTGAGGTTCAACAAGATCAGCGGGCGCAACGAAGCAGTCAGTCTTGTGGTGATCGCGTTGGTTTGGCACTCCCGCGTATATACTTAGTTGGTATTATACCCAAATAGCAAATTTTGTTGTGTTTAGTTTTCGCGTTAATTTGTTTTAAAATTCGGAAAAGTTTCAACGAAATTAAAAAAGAAAATCTCCTTTAAATTCGCGTTAAAAAATTACATAAGGTAAAACCTTTTAATTTTGCTTAAAATTGTGATTAATTACGATTAAAAAAATATATATAAGACATAAATTCAAAACGGTAGATAGTCTTATAAAAAACATGTACATGGGCATACATACCTAACATGGTAAAATGTCAAGGAAAAAATAATTAGTAAAGTGTGCTTAGCATAGAGAATGCTTAACTACATAAAATAAATAATAAGTATTTAAGAAAATAAGATCAAAAATAGTTAAAAGAATACATTGCTACTTAAAACGAAAAGTGAAAAAAAACAGATTTAAATTCCGTGAAATTTGTGATAAAGGTCCTTTTTTGTTTGCTTTAAGTAAATAAATTTAGAATACTTTAAGCCAAGTTTGCTATTTGGTAGTACATAAGAGCAAAAGTATTCCAGCTCAATCGTATTGTTAAGATAATCACTCAAAAAAATTTAATTGCGGCATTTAGAGTTTAGCTCATCAAATCAACTCAACATCGTTCAAGCTCATCACTATTGGAGGCCTTCAACGGTGGACAAATGCAGCGGACACGAAGTGAGTAATGTTCATGTTTAATTATTTTTAGTTATTATGAGTTTAAATTGATTGGTTTTTACGTGGATAAAAACAATAATTCAGGTTAATGTTGATAACATTAATAGAAGAAACATTTGATAAAATTGCATAAAAACTGAGTGAGACTAATATTCTTTTGTAGTGAGTGTATACTCACGCAAACTTATTGTGTATTCTCTAGCAACATGTTGCTAGACGAATAGAGATCGTATTCTCTCTCAGTGTTTAAGTTTTGAAATTTTGCTTTTCTTTCATGCTGCTATTCTCTTTTTTGTTGTGACTTTCAATTTTAACGCAAACATAAAGTTTTAATATAGAGTTATTTCTTAATATTTTTACGATCATGCAGATCGAAATCTGAAAAGATATTTGTATCGTATTTTGTACTTCTTATTTTCACTTTTGGTTCATAAATAGAGATAAGCTAATGTTGTAAGATCGTTTTGTAGGGAATTTAAATATTTTGCTATCATGCACTTAAATTATAAAAATTATTAAAATTAGTTAATGTGTACACATGCATACATGTTATTATAAAATTCTTTGTAAGCAAATTCGTTCCTTTTTGTAGAGTTTAAATGAATTCATTTTGTTATTTGTTTATATGAAAAAATAAGTCATTAAATATGGAGTAAAACCAAATTTAGATTTTTCCTTTTGGTGATGTGGTGACGTAAGGGTGGGTGAAAATTAGGTTCATTGAGGGATCCTAGAGTTTATCGCGTACTAGGATTAACGGTTGGGAGGGTTAAGATGCGCGTGTCTTCTACAACACCATGAAGACAAATTGGCTTAAATTGGTACCTTCAAATTTTGTTTTCTCATTTAATTATTGTCCAAATAGGGGCATTGCTTGCGTTTGGCAATACTGGTCCGTTTTCTTGTAGTTTATAGTTCATAGGGAGTCTATAATAAAATATTGTAATGGTGGTCCTCCGGTTAACTAAAGTGTGTCACGAACCTGCCCCAACGACTGAAAGCTAGTGGCTTTAATGGCTCCCGCCCCCGACAGCTTTGTGTTATTTTTCATCTGACCGGCTTTGCATGCAACTGTTCGAGCATAAGCTTTCTGAGGCTTATGCCACAATTAGTTACCACTCTTGTACATTACATAAAATGGCGCCCAACGTGGGGCAGGCTGATCCTTCTGAGAAGCTTGTCCCAAAATCCGTTAGTAAGTTTCATTTTTATCAAATTTCGCAACAAGCTAATTTTGAATTTTAGTTTGATTGAATTGTTGTAAATATTCATTTGATCACTTCTGGATATTCGACTATATGGCTGATAGTCCGTATAGCTATCGACCGATGTGCTCTCAAATGAACCTTTTTATTCAATGCCATCTGCTAAATTCAAAAATGTTTCCAACACCTTTAAGCGAATTTTTCTTAGAAATTCATAGTTTTTTTTGAATAACAGGCGTGTTTTATTTTAGCTTATTTTCTGGAAATACAGTTTAATGGCTTTGAGCAATTAGCTGTCCGAAAATTAATTAAAAATTTATGAAACTTTTGTAGTGTTTGGATCTACTGTTTTCGAAACTGACGACAGTCCAATATTGCAAAGAGTTGTGTGAAAATATTTCCCATTTTCATTTGCAGCACTGTTTTAAGAAACTTGTTTCTAGAATCTATAACCCAGTTTATTTTCCATATCGATTTAAGCCAAAATTTATATACTATCCTTACCTATCCCATGTCACCATACATAAGGAACAATTTTTTCATACCAATTTATAAATTTCATACCAATTAAAAATTATAAATCGTCTAAATTCATACCATTTTTAGTGTTTTCGTAAATATGGCTGTTAGACATAGTGCTGATGATATTCCAGCATTAATACCGCATACGGAATCTTCATGCACTATATGTTTGCAATCATTATCGAGTGATTTAGAATGTTTGATTACTAGATGTAATCACGTCTTTCATAAGACTTGTATTGAGCACTGGCTCAGTGATTCTCAAGAGTGCCCCAACTGCAGGCGATCTGCTGGTGTAAGTGAACTGCAACCAATCACAGTTGAAGTAAGAGCAAACCCTAGTAGTGCGATTCGAAACTCTGCGCGTGGGCATAGCAATCGTGGTCGCGGTGCTATTCCTAGGCATCACAATACACGTTACCGAAGAAGAATTGAAGAAAACGCGAGTCAATCTTCTCAACCAGACTTACGCCAAAATAATGTAAATAGAAATATTAATCCAAATTTTTCACTACCTCTGCTTGACCTTGATTTGCCACAAACTTTGCCACAGCAGTTGAGTAGTAGGAATAATGTCAATCATACGCCACGTAGTGCCAGCAACAATGTTGCAAGTACTCAAAATGTTGATTATAACCACATTTCTAATTTGATAGAAAGCAGTATACAGCGTATGCTGAGCAATTTAAATTTGAACCAACCTTATGCCAACTCAAATGCTAACGTTGCTTCGAATGTAAACCCAGTTATAAATAATACTCCTAGCCAAGGTTTTAGACAAAACCCAAATAATTTCCAATTGAATTTAAGCGCTGATAAAATAACTTCAATTATTCAAAATTGGAATCTGAAATTTGATGGCTCTAGCAATGGTCTGAGCGTTGAAGACTTTTTATACAGGATTAGATCCTTAACTTCTTCTAGTTTGAACAATGATTTTCAGGCACTTTGCCACAATCTGCACATAATACTTCATGGTAAGGCCAGGGAATGGTATTGGCGATACCATAAGGAAATGGCTAATGAAAGTATTCAATGGAACAGGTTTTGCGAGGCATTGAAAGAGCAATATCGTGATTTCAAAACGGATTATGACATCAGAGAGGAAATTAGGGCAAGGAAACAGAAGTCAAATGAAACTTTTGACATATTTTATGACGAAATTTTGACGATTGCCAATAGATTGTCAGTGCCAATTTCTGATGCCGATATGATAGAGATATTAACTCGAAATTTAAAGCCAGATATAAGGCATGAACTTCTTTATGTTAAGATAAATTCAGTTGCACATTTGAGAGGTTTATGTCAGCGTAGAGAAAATTTACTGTCTGAGGAAGTATGTAGACGTGGTCAACAAGCAAGAAATTTTCAAAATAATCCTGGCCAAAGGCGAAATATTTCTCAAATTGATAGTAATATGTTACCAACCGGTGAAGACCCCCAAATTCAAGATTCTAATGCTTCAGTGTTGGCTTTGCAACAAAAAATTCTTAAGTGCTGGAATTGCGACGGGGAAGGTCATTTTTGGGAAGACTGCGTAGGCGAAAGAAACATTTTTTGTTATGGCTGCGGTGCTAAAAACACATATAAGCCGCAATGTGCCAGATGTATCGCAAAAAAGGCGGAAAACTTGAAGGCGGGTGCTTTCAACAACAACAGAACGGCACCCCATCTAAATTAGAAGAAAGCAATTCGGTTAGCTTAGAAAATAGTTCAAAACCCGATATTTTAGATAAAGTAAATTATAATAATATAAATATTTGTAGAATTAATAAAGTTTTACAACGCGAAAATTTTAACAAAATAAGATCAGAACCAATTCTATATCCAATGCGTCCATACCACGAACGTCTAAGGGAATACAATGCTATAAAAAACAGAGTTTTTTCAGATTTTCCAAATTTTGAATTTCAAATTAACAAGAGAAAAAGATCGACCTTAAGGCTCCGTGCTTTTTGGAAAGCTTTAAGGCAAACCAAGCGTTTAATAATTTCAACAGTTTTTAACAATAGTCAGGATAATCGTTTTTATGCTAGAGTTTCATTCTTACAAAGCACAGAATTCGGATTACTGGATACTGGCGCTAATATAAGTTGCATCGGATCAGACTTAGCCCAAGAAATGTTGTCGAAACAGTTAAATATTCGAAAAACAAAAACGATCGTTAGAACAGCGGATGGCAATACTCAAGAAGTTTTAGGATTTTTAGATGTTGAGCTTGAGTATAAGAATGAAATTCAAAAAATTAAACTTTTCATCATACCATCACTTTCACAACGCTTAATACTTGGAGTTGATTTTTGGAGAAAGTTTAACCTAGCGCCGAATTTGATTTCATCAGACGAAAAGATATGTAAAATTTCAGAAATTAGTGTTGATTCAGAAGAAGAATATTTTTACCCTCTAGATTTCAGACAAAAACAACAGCTAGAAACTGTAACGTCACTTTTTCCTGATTTTGAAAAACAAGGCTTAGGAAGAACTCATCTTATTGAACACGATATTGAAGTTGAAGGAAAACCCATTAAGCAACGCTTTTATCCTGTATCACCAGCTGTTGAACAGTTGATGTTTGATGAGGTGGACCGGATGCTGCGATTAGGAGTTATTGAGTTGTCAAGTAGTCCCTGGAGCTCTCCAATGAGGCTTGTGGTGAAACCAAACAAAATTAGGCTGTGTTTAGATGCGAGAAAGGTGAACGAGGTGACTAAAAAAGATGCATACCCACTGCCTAGCATTGAGGGTATTTTTGCAAGGTTGCCTAGGGCAAATATTATTTCCAAAATTGACTTAAAGGATGCGTTTTGGCAAATCGGTTTGTCTGAGCGATCAAAACAATTAACAGCATTTACTATCCCGGGACGGCCACTTTACCAATTTAAGGTAATGCCGTTTGGGCTATGTAATGCTGCTCAAACAATGTCACGGTTGATAGATCAAATAATACCACCAGATTTGCGGCACAGTGTTTTCGGTTATTTAGACGATCTTTGCATTGTCTCGGAAGATTTTGAATCACACCTCGCTGTACTTGTCAGAATTGCAGAAGAATTTAAAAAAGCAAATTTAACAATTAATAAAAGAAAAAGTAAATTTTGTGTTAGGAGAGTAAATTATCTCGGTTATGTTATAGGCAACGGAGGCATTGCAACCGACCCAGAAAAAGTAAATTGTATTTTATCTTGGCCTACACCCAAGAATCTAAAGCAAGTACGCGGATTTATAGGCTTAGCAGGGTGGTATAGAAGATTTGTTGAAAACTTTTCAGATGTTGTATTTCCTATTACGGAAACTTTGTCAACAAAGAAAAGATTTGTTTGGACTAGTGAGGCCCAAAAGGCTTTCGAGAAAATCAAGGTTTTACTCACTTCGGCCCCAGTCCTCACAAATCCCGATTTCACTAAAAAGTTCTATGTACACTGTGATGCAAGCGACTTTGGCATCGGCGCAGTGCTTGTACAAATTGCAGATGAGGGTTCGGAAAAGCCAGTAGATTATTTTTCTAAAAAACTTAACACTGCCCAAAGAAATTACAGCGTTACCGAAAGGGAATGCTTGGCAGCAATTGAAGCAATAAAACGTTTTCGCTGTTACCTCGAAATGCACGAATTTGAAGTGATCACGGATCACTCAAGTTTGATGTGGTTGATGAGACAGCACGATTTATCTGGAAGACTTGCGAGGTGGGCGTTAAAATTACAGGGATACAAATTTACCATTAGCCACCGCAAGGGAAAGGACAATATTGTGACTGACGCTTTGTCAAGGATGTATTGCAATGAAATTCATGCTTCAATGGATGTAGGGCCTGAGATAGATTTGAATTCGAAACATTTTGAAGATAATGATTATGAGGAGCTAAAGTCAAAAGTTTTAGCGAACAGAGAAAAATTCCCAGACATAAAAGTAATTGAGAAATTTGTTTATTTTCGAACAGAACACTGTAGTGGTGAACTTGATCAGGAGCGTTATGCCTGGAAATTATGGATACCCAAAAATCTTAGAGAACATGTTATAGATAGAGCACATAGTTCTGTAGTTGCAGCTCATGGTGGCATGAATAAAACTGTAGAATTATTAAGACGGTACTTTTATTGGCCCGGAATGCTAGAAAATGTCCGTAATTTTGTCAGAAATTGTGTTGTGTGTAAAACAACGAAGTCGCCTAACGTATGCTTAAAACCCCCGATGGGAGCGCAAGCTCAGTCAAAGAGACCTTTTCAGCGCCTCTATATTGATCTTCTAGGTCCGTATCCAAGAAGTAAAAATGGGTACATCGGTTTGCTTCTTGTTGTTGATCATATGACAAAATTTCATTGGATATGTCCTCTAAAAAAATTTACCACAGCTGCAGTTCAAAAATTCTTGTTAGAAAATATATTTCATACATATGGGGTACCTGAAGTCATTGTCAGTGACAATGGGTCACAGTTTAAGGCTGGTCAATTTAACTCACTTCTCACGAAGCTAGGAGTAAACCATGTCTATACAGCGGTGTATTCTCCACAGGCAAATGCTTCAGAGCGGGTTAATCGCTCTATAATCGCAGCAATCCGTGCCTACCTCAAGAACGATCATCGACAGTGGGATGAAAACTTAAGTGCAATTAGTTGTGCACTTCGTAATTCCATACACCAATCAATTAAATGTTCTCCGTATCATGCAGTATTCGGCTTCGATATGATCACTCATGGGTCAACATATCCCCTTTTAAAAGAATTAAAGCTTTTAGATGAGTCAGAATGCAGGATAAATCGTGATGATCAGTTAACTTTGTTGCGTAAAGATATCTCAGAAAATATAAGAAAAGCTCATGCTACTAATGAAAAGCAGTATAACCTTAGATCACGTCCAGTAGCATTCAGAGTAGGACAGGAGGTTTTTAGACGCAATTTTGCTCAAAGCAATTTTGGAAAAAATTTCAATGCTAAGCTCAGTCCAGTGTTTTTAAAAGCGCGCGTGCGAGAAAAAGTTGGTAATCATTATTATGTGCTTGAGGATACACAAGGAAAGTTGGTTGGA
The DNA here is from genome assembly GCA_951812925.1 of Calliopum simillimum. Lineage (NCBI taxonomy): Eukaryota > Metazoa > Arthropoda > Insecta > Diptera > Lauxaniidae > Calliopum > Calliopum simillimum. The sequence continues at coordinate 56,897,143 of OX638371.1, read as the reverse complement.
ACCTTTCATGCGAAAGACATTCGCCAGTAGCACCCATTGTTTCCATTTAATTATTATTTTAATTAAAATAAAATTATCCGGTTTTGTAATGATCTTTCTTAGCATATCATTGTGAAACTTCACAAATGTTTGCATACGATCTAAAAATTTGCGCTTAATTCAACAAATTATTGTAAAAATGAATCAAAAATTACGTATCCACTATAATTCCACCAAATTGCTAGAAAACCATATAAAAAAGTCTTTCAATATGCCAGCGACAGAAAAAAAGCAATCTTGGTTGCATAAAAGTTTATAGTTTAATGTAAAATGTATCACACTATTTATTGTGAACTTTTACTTTAACCATTGATAAGCGAAGTTAGATCCACTTCAGCTTGAACATTGGCATAAGTCAAAATTAAATTATATATGAAACCAAGGTTAGTCTTGTTCTTCAAAGTTTAAGAACTTCCTTTTCCGATGACCAGCCGTGCGAATCAGATGTAAATTAATTGAACTCTGCAAAAATTTCTACACATAAAATAATCTGAGTAAGTGAAAACAATCTCAATGTTTTCTGAAATTTTGTTTATCAAATTTATTTAAAATTTGACCTAATAGCGGCTTCACGCATTATTTCAGAGTTTTGCGCGAATATTAATTTGAGGAGTTTTTCCTCACCATTTCGCAGAATTAACTTAGTGAAAAGTGAACAAAGGTAAATTTCAATGAGCAATTAAAATAAAATGTCTTCTTTTAACATCAAATTACCCCTTAGAATTCAAGAATTGCGGTCTACATCGGAAAAGTGATTTTTAATTAGCATCATTATTATCGTCTACATATATATATACGCCAAAGAATTTTTATGCAAAATTGTTCAATGTATGATCATATATAAAACGGTTTTGAAAATAGAGCGTAGTCCCCATCTGCATGGAATTTTGAGCGACAGCAAAATCAATTCGGCGATATATAGTCCATATTGCAAATTAGCGGGATTTTCATCGTCAGATCAAGAAGCAGAGTATTAGAATCAAAACAAAAAACTATATATTGAGATTCAACAAGATCAGCGGGCGCAACGAAGCAGTCAGTCTTGTGGTGATCGCGTTGGTTTGGCACTCCCGCGTATATACTTAGTTGGTATTATACCCAAATAGCAAATTTTGTTGTGTTTAGTTTTCGCGTTAATTTGTTTTAAAATTCGGAAAAGTTTCAACGAAATTAAAAAAGAAAATCTCCTTTAAATTCGCGTTAAAAAATTACATAAGGTAAAACCTTTTAATTTTGCTTAAAATTGTGATTAATTACGATTAAAAAAATATATATAAGACATAAATTCAAAACGGTAGATAGTCTTATAAAAAACATGTACATGGGCATACATACCTAACATGGTAAAATGTCAAGGAAAAAATAATTAGTAAAGTGTGCTTAGCATAGAGAATGCTTAACTACATAAAATAAATAATAAGTATTTAAGAAAATAAGATCAAAAATAGTTAAAAGAATACATTGCTACTTAAAACGAAAAGTGAAAAAAAACAGATTTAAATTCCGTGAAATTTGTGATAAAGGTCCTTTTTTGTTTGCTTTAAGTAAATAAATTTAGAATACTTTAAGCCAAGTTTGCTATTTGGTAGTACATAAGAGCAAAAGTATTCCAGCTCAATCGTATTGTTAAGATAATCACTCAAAAAAATTTAATTGCGGCATTTAGAGTTTAGCTCATCAAATCAACTCAACATCGTTCAAGCTCATCACTATTGGAGGCCTTCAACGGTGGACAAATGCAGCGGACACGAAGTGAGTAATGTTCATGTTTAATTATTTTTAGTTATTATGAGTTTAAATTGATTGGTTTTTACGTGGATAAAAACAATAATTCAGGTTAATGTTGATAACATTAATAGAAGAAACATTTGATAAAATTGCATAAAAACTGAGTGAGACTAATATTCTTTTGTAGTGAGTGTATACTCACGCAAACTTATTGTGTATTCTCTAGCAACATGTTGCTAGACGAATAGAGATCGTATTCTCTCTCAGTGTTTAAGTTTTGAAATTTTGCTTTTCTTTCATGCTGCTATTCTCTTTTTTGTTGTGACTTTCAATTTTAACGCAAACATAAAGTTTTAATATAGAGTTATTTCTTAATATTTTTACGATCATGCAGATCGAAATCTGAAAAGATATTTGTATCGTATTTTGTACTTCTTATTTTCACTTTTGGTTCATAAATAGAGATAAGCTAATGTTGTAAGATCGTTTTGTAGGGAATTTAAATATTTTGCTATCATGCACTTAAATTATAAAAATTATTAAAATTAGTTAATGTGTACACATGCATACATGTTATTATAAAATTCTTTGTAAGCAAATTCGTTCCTTTTTGTAGAGTTTAAATGAATTCATTTTGTTATTTGTTTATATGAAAAAATAAGTCATTAAATATGGAGTAAAACCAAATTTAGATTTTTCCTTTTGGTGATGTGGTGACGTAAGGGTGGGTGAAAATTAGGTTCATTGAGGGATCCTAGAGTTTATCGCGTACTAGGATTAACGGTTGGGAGGGTTAAGATGCGCGTGTCTTCTACAACACCATGAAGACAAATTGGCTTAAATTGGTACCTTCAAATTTTGTTTTCTCATTTAATTATTGTCCAAATAGGGGCATTGCTTGCGTTTGGCAATACTGGTCCGTTTTCTTGTAGTTTATAGTTCATAGGGAGTCTATAATAAAATATTGTAATGGTGGTCCTCCGGTTAACTAAAGTGTGTCACGAACCTGCCCCAACGACTGAAAGCTAGTGGCTTTAATGGCTCCCGCCCCCGACAGCTTTGTGTTATTTTTCATCTGACCGGCTTTGCATGCAACTGTTCGAGCATAAGCTTTCTGAGGCTTATGCCACAATTAGTTACCACTCTTGTACATTACAAGGTGGATAGATTTATGAATTCCGATCAATATATCAACATTTAAATGTTTAATGAATTTCTATAATATATTCATAAATTCACATATTTTTAAGAATTTTTAAGTTGAACGGTTTGAGTTTTATTTAACTTTAAGCATGTATAAGTTTTTTTCGACACACTTTTTATTATAAAATCTTTCCAATAGTGTCAATTACAAATATTTAAAATAATTTCTTGACCTCGAAAATGCCCATTTACTGAGTCCCAAATGAAAAACTTGTGTAAAAATAAAAAAACAAAATCTTTGAAGACGTTTTTATCGATAACTTGTTTTCACACGTTACGTTTGTTTTCACAAAACAAGTCACATACAATGCTATCCTTGAGTATGTGAATGACTACAACTTTTCAAAGAGACTACGATTTCTCTTTGTACGATACTTCATTTTGAAAGAAAAAAAAAGCACTATATATCGTGGATTTATTGATCAACCATATCCTTTGATAAATATCCTGTTGTCTAAATTAATTTTTATAATTTTTCGCTAATCATAAGCTTTAATTGGAAGTAGATTAGACTTTAATTGCAATGCTCAAAACCCAGATCGGAGACAATTTATGATGAACTAAATAATTAGTTCGTCAAAAATTATAAAATATACCTCAAAAAACACTGTTTTTGAACTGAGCGACTCAAGGCTATATTTTTATTAGCTAATATTTTTTCAAAATGAAACTTTTAAAAGGGTTATTCAAGAGATAGTGGTTTATTTGGACAACCCTCTTGTGCGCTCACATTACATTTGTGAACTAACTGTGAGAGAATTCATTATCTTAAAAATTGTTTTATTCTGTTTAACCCAAATGGATCGAGATAATTATGGCAATGTCAGGAAATAAGCCCATTTTGTATTGTAAGAGTTGAAAACAATTCAAGGCTGGTAGCAGCACGTTTCATGCAATTTAAATATTAAAAGAATGTTAAAATCATTAAATAAATATAACCGGTAGCAACAATGAAAGTAGAACTTATTTAGAGTGTACCTACTATATATCAAAAATTATTATTTTAACATTACCGATGGGTTCCTAAATTATTTGGTTTTACGAAAAAAAAAAACTTTTAAAAATTCATTTTATTGCTTTATATCTCGTGTCAATTCTGCACGACAGATATAATGATTTTTTCTAAAAGTTTCGAAAAGGACAAAGAAATGAGTTTGCAGCTGTATTGCCGTTTTTAGTGCAGATTACATTCGATTTATGGGACTACAATGCTTGTATTGCTACGTTTGATGTCAACTACTTATCCAATAACTTGTTTTGAATATCTATAAGCTTCACTGATTGAGTTCCGTTGAAAAAAAGTTCTGATAATGAAGTTTCTTTCTGTTATTAAGAACAAATTTCACATGCTTGTTGGTCCATAGTCAGCACAATCACAAAAATGTTTTTGTTTTTTGTATTTTAATCAACCTCAAAGTTAATGCGCACAAAAATTTATGACGCTCCCTGTAATTGCAATACATGCAAATTACGGCAAAATATTTTAATTACGCGTTTAAAAATTAAAATTTAAATTATAAATAAAAAGTTTCTTTTTTAATGTACGCATTTCAGCAATGCATTTATAAAAACGACGACAACAACAACAACAAGAACAACATTGTGTTACAGCAATATTAAAGTAATGATGTAATGTAATGTCAGCGGCATTTTGATTGAAATACTTTTGTTGATGTTATTAAAGATGATAAAAACTTTTAATGAATGAAATGATATCGTTAAGTTAATTATCATTTTTAAAAATGGAAATCATTACAACAGAAAATAATAGTAAGCAGGAAGCTTTTTACGAATATTACAAGATTTTAATGCAATAAGCTATTTTGGACCGAACGGAATTTTCATAAATGTATGCATATGAGATGGACATACTTACTTAAGTGCCTGGTATGATAAACACGTTTAAGCGGTACAATTTCTCACAAATCTGAAAAATGGTTGCATTCGTATTGAAAATAGTCATATCAAAAACATCCAAACGAATTATCTAATGGCCTTCACTGTAGTAAGCAAAGTAAGTGATGCATTTTTAGCACCAACTAAGACAACTGATAAGCTCCTTACACAACGATCACACTATGCAACAAATGAGTGAAAATTATTTCCCCAGGGAATGCCATTATTAATTTTATATATAAAATGGGCTGTTGATTCCGAAAATCACATTATTTTTTTTATTTCGTGTCGTTTTCGAGATATCGGTCATTTTCGGTTTTCGGACCAAAAAAAAAAGATAGTTCCATTTAAATACAAATATCTCAAGAACTAATGTCTGTATTTAAATGTGTTATATGTCATATTAAAGGTAATTAAATTACCTACAAATGATATTCAAAAGACTTTTTGGTTGGTTTGTTAGTTTCGGCGAAATAAATTGATTTCTAAAAAAAACATTTTTTTTTTCGAAAAAAATAACAAAAAATCAAAATCAACTGCAGATTTATACAAGAAGAAATAACTTTTTCATAATTTTTTTTGTTTTTGTATCATAGACTATATATTTGTGAAGAAAATAAAATACCACTTAAAAAAATCGATGAGAAAATGCAAAAGTTGTATACAATTCATTGATAAATTACTAAAATGCGTTTTTGCCTATTTTTTTCGGTTTTTTCTAGTAAACTGTCGATAATTTGAAACGTTTTGTAAAACACATGAGAAAATCCAAAAAATTCTTAAAGTTAGCTTTAAAACCAAATTCCCGTGTCTCGTCGTTTTTCTCCAGCACGTCAGAATTTTTTTTAATCCATTTTTTTAAGTTTTTTAATCCACTGTACATAAAAAAACAAAAATAACGCATTCTTGTGTTAAATCGATGCAAATAACTATATGATCCTTACATTTGAGGTGTATCATATGTTCAGTAAACTTATGCAGGATATTACGAGGAATATTTTTGTAGAAAATTTTAACCCTCTAAGACCTTTACATGTGGGTCATTTTGACCCCCCCACATTTAGGTTAAAAGACCTACAAAAAGTTTCAAATAATCGACAGTTTACTAAAAAAAACCGAAAAAAATAGGCAAAAACGCATTTTAGTAATTTATCAATGAATTGTATACAACTTTTGCATTTTCTCATCGATTTTTTTAAGTGGTATTTTATTTTCTTCACAAATATATAGTCTATGATACAAAAACAAAAAAAATTATGAAAAAGTTATTTCTTCTTGTATAAATCTGCAGTTGATTTTGATTTTTTGTTAATTTTTTCGAAAAGAAAAAATGTTTTTTTAGAAATCAATTTATTTCGCCGAAACTAACAAACCAACCAAAAAGTGATGTGAATAGTATTTGTAGGTAATTTAATTTCCTTTCATATGACATAAAACACATTTGAATACAAACATTAGTTCTTGAGATATTTGTATTTAAATGAAACTTTCTTTTTTTTTTGGTCCGAAAACGGAAAATGACCGATATCTCAAAAACGACACAAAAAACAAGAAAAATAATGCGATTTTCGGAATCAGCAGCCCATTTTACATATGAAATGGATAGTGGCATTCACTGGGAGATTTGGCTGTTGCATAGTGTCATTAGAATAAAGCAATGATCACATGGCGACAATTTTTTATTACGATATTTCTACGGTCAAGAAAATTAAAATTTTAAAAAAATGTGAAAACCAACATATTTTAGAGCAGAGCTTTTCTATGTCAAACAAAGTAAAACTAAAAAACTGTCACGAAGATTACACGGTTCGACACAAAAAAAAAACATATGAGAAAATTCGAATTATTCTTAAAAGAGAAGTTAAAAAAATACCCGTGTCTCGTGATTTTTCTCCAGCATGTCACAAATTTTTTAATCAATTTTTGAAGTATTTAATTTTTCTTCATGGTCTTGGTCTTGGACTTGGTCTTGGTCTTGGCCTTGGTCTTGGTCTTGGTCTTGGTCTTGGTCTTGGTCTTGGTCTTGGTCTTGGTCTTGGTCTTGGTCTTGGTCTTGGTCTTGGTCTTGGTCTTGGTCTTGGTCTTGGTCTTGGTCTTGGTCTTGGTCTTGGTCTTGGTCTTGGTCTTGGTCTTGGTCTTGGTCTTGGTCTTGGTCTTGGTCTTGGTCTTGGTCTTGGTCTTGGTCTTGGTCTTGGTCTTGGTCTTGGTCTTGGTCTTGGTCTTGGTCTTGGTCTTGGTCTTGGTCTTGGTCTTGGTCTTGGTCTTGGTCTTGGTCTTGGTCTTGGTCTTGGTCTTGGTCTTGGTCTTGGTCTTGGTCTTGGTCTTGGTCTTGGTCTTGGTCTTGGTCTTGGCCTTGAAAAAATTTCTAGAGTATTAAAAATTTCGAAGCCTTATTTTTCCAAAACTGGTGGGTTTTTAAGATGTCAAATTTCAAATTGAAGGGATGATTTTATCCTCGAAACGGGCGTGAGACACCTATTTACTATAAATTTCCAATACTGAAAATCAGTCTTGCCCTTGACGATTATCGTGATATCTTTGCAAGACCAAGGTCAAGACCATAGCAGTCTTGGTCCTGCAAAGATATCCTTGTTAATTTTTTGAGACCAAGACCAAGACTATGATTATCGTGATATCTTTGCAAGACCAAGGTCAAGACCATAGCAGTCTTGGTCCTGCAAAGATATCACGATAATCATAGTCTTGGTCTTGGTCTCAAAAAATTAACAAGGACAAAATTCAACACCAAGACTAATTTTGCTCATCACTATTAAGTATAAGGTATAAAAAAATTAAGAAAAACTCAAAAACTACCAAAAGTCTGAGGCTTCGAGCATGCGGCGCAAGTCCTAAAAATTGGAATTTTTCACCAAAATATTGACCAAACTTCTTTCAATGAATAACACGCACTCAAACAAAAAAAAAAATGTCTGAACACAATACTTCTTAAATGCAGTCTTATACATTTTTTGACATTGAATGGGACTGAATCCTCAGGTTCGCTTCCACCTTGGATCCCGGGATATTAATTTACAAACATTAGACATTAGACAAAGAGGCTATTGGCCAATATTATGTAGACTTATCTGACGCTGAGATATATAGTTCGTATATTAAACAACTTTCTGTTGTTGTTTTTATAAGTATTCTGCGTTTTCTCTCATTACGGGTTCGAAACGTATTTACCTAGGTTCGAATTTTATCCTTTTTTTTTTTTTTTTAATTGTTAATAAGCGCTTCAAAACGTTTTTGTGTATATATATTAGGGCTGTTCAAAAAAAAAAAATTTTTCGAATTTCCAAGATATACTTTGGCATATTTAAAGGTGGCTCAAAGCAGAAATATATTTTTGTTATTTTTTTTTTAGCATTAATTATAAAATGTTGTCAAACAATTTGAAAAATTTGTTTTAGAGTAACTTAAAAACATTCATTTTGTTTGTTTTTTAATGAACTTTAAAACCTACGTTGTAATTTTGACAAAAAAAAATTTTACACTTCTTAAAAAACGAAAAACTGCCCTAAGAAGGCGAAATTTTACGGTTTTTCAAAGAAAAAAGTCATCGTGCTTTAAACGAAATGAACATTTTTTAATTTACAAGATCTCATTCAAAAGAGCTCTTAAAAACCTTCAAGACAAGACATGTTAAGACTTTTTTGGGCCAGCAGGCTCGATGACATAACGTTTGAAATATAGTAATGCAGCCCTGTGAAAGGCAAAACGCTTTTTACTCAAGAGGGAGGCATCTTACAAAAAAGTGCCCTTGGCATAAAATGCTTAAAATCATCCAAGGAACAAGTGTAAATTGTTTTTTTTTTTTTTTACTTAATTTTAGAAAAAAAAATTTTTTAACGTCATTTTTAATAAACTTTCCAAAAAAAAAAAAAACAATTCACACTTGTTCCTTGGATGATTCTAAGCATTTTATGCCATGGGCACTTTTTTGTAAGATGCCTCCCTCTTGAGTAAAAAGCGTTTTGCCTTTCACAGGGCTGCATTACTATATTTCAAACGTTATGTCATCGAGCCTGCTGGCTCAAAAAAATCTTAACATGTCTTGTCTTGAAGGTTTTTAAGAGCTCTTTTGAATGAGATCTTGTAAATTAAAAAATGTTCATTTCGTTTAAAGCACGATGACTTTTTTCTTTGAAAAACCGTAAAATTTCGCCTTCTTAGGGCAGTTTTTCGTTTTTTAAGAAGTGTAAAATTTTTTTTGTCAAAATTACAACGTAGGTTTTAAAGTTCATTAAAAAACAAACAAAATGAATATTTTTAAGTTACTCTAAAACAAATTTTTCAAATTGTTTGACAACATTTTATAATTAATGCTAAAAAAAAAATAACAAAAATATATTTCTGCTTTGAGCCACCTTTAAATATGAATTTAAAAATCTGAAAAATTTTTTGGGATATTCTGTCATGATGTAGATCGTGATGCCAAAGTATATCTTGGAAATTCGAAAAATTTTTTTTTTTTGAACAGCCCTAATATATATACAGCATTAACATTATTTAAAGCGGATCCGTTTTGAATTCGTATTTAAGTACGTTTTGGGTTCGAAACGGGTCCGTCACCGCGGATTTACTTGGGTTCGAATCCTACCATAGGCAGATATTTTTTTTCTTTTTTTATCCCCTATTACAATATTTATTTATTTAATTGCTAATAAGCGCTTCAAACAGCATTTACATTATCAAAAGCAAATCCGTTTTGAATTCATTTTTGATGTAAGTAAGTTACGGGTTCGAAACGGATCCGCATCCGTTCTTGTGCACATTGGGTAACTACCATTGAAGTGAATTCGTTTAGTTAATAAGCTCGGCATTACACATTTCAAATAGTTAACAAAACTTCTTTTCAACGTTAGGCAGAGCTTTACAGGTAAATAAAGAAATTTTATTTATATTGCTTGCTTTACGAAAAAGGAGCAAAACAAACCCAAAAAATTTGTTTCCTTAGTTTTCATGACATTTACTTAGCTTTCATTTTCCGCGTATATTTTTGTAGTTTTGTAGTTGTTGTTCAAATGTCAAAGCCAAAATGAAGACAAAAATACAACAGCGCATGACACTGATTTTAGTACTTGAATTTCTCTGAGCGAGTAATCCGAAAAATGCCACTGAGAGCGAAGAATTTTATTTGAACAAGTAACTGACCTATAAATCCACATTTAAGTTGCATACGTTAAATGGATTGCTCTTAAAAAAACTACTAAATTTGTACTAACTAAATTCGGTACATAAACGAAATCTCTCTATGCTAAATTGTACTAAGAAAAGAGAAAAATATATTGCTGATTTTCTACACACCAAAGGACATATTCTCGCTGCTCTCCAAGCATGTTTTTTTTTGTGTCAAAAACTTTTAGCTTTTAACACAATACATAGCTTTTAAGAAATGGCCTTTTGGGTAAAACTTGGCTACTTTGATATATTTTGAAATAGTCAGTGCTCATGGCTAGACCTTGAACATAGAATTCGGACACTTTGAATATGATTTTACATTCACTGAATTTCGTCAAATTGCTAAAACAAATCAAAAATTAATTTCCTTTAAAAACTAAACTTTAACTTTTTTTTTTAATGAGTTACTTCTGGCATCGTTATATGAAATTACACTACCTTAGTTCGAAAAATATGTTGTCAGCTTTTTGCACATAGGACTAGAGGTATTCTTAAAAAAGTAGGCAATTATTCAACATTTTTTATAAATTTTTTTTTACTTGTAATTAGTTCTTTTCACTTACTAGTGCACATAAAATATTATTTAGTATGTGCAGATTTCATTCGCATATGTCTTTTTTCCTTTTGTGGCTTTTCTCATTTTGGTTTCCTCTTTTAAGGATTTTTCCACTTTCCACAGGAAAATGTTTTACACATAGTTTTTCATTAAAATGTAATTAAAACTTTTACGCAAAAAAAAAAAAAACACAAAAAAACATACAAATTAATGTGCCGCAGAGGAAAGAAAATGTAATTTTATATTTTTACAGAAATTTATTTTTCGTATGTGGATACCCATATGAGAAAAAGCAACCGAAAAGCAAAACCAACAAATCTGCAAAAAAATATTAAAACTCACATTACTACTTATATAAGCGTATCAACTTACAAAAAATACATATGTATGTGACAAAAAATACAGCTGAGCAATTCCTCTCTTACGTTTACATATTCCAAGAAATTTAAGCTGTTGCTAGCAGCCTCATGTCATCTTCAATTTTACAGTACCTGTCCATTGAATTGCGAACGATAAAAAAAGTTCAAACTACAACTTTGAGTCATAATAATTGCCGTATTAGTGTATCAAATAAAATATAATTAAGGCTTTATTAATTAACAATTTTTGTATTTTATTATATCAGCTTTAAATCTTTTATCACTTCAGTATTTTGTTGCACCGCCTTTGTTTTTTAAAGCTGCCTCAATTCTATCTGACATACATATAATACAATTATCTATCATTACTTTTAAACTTTCATCATTTTCCCAGATATCTTTTACATTTTCTTTTAATGCGGCTACCGTTGTTTTTTTACGTTGATATACCTTCATTTTCAAATACGCCCAACAGTTTTCAATTGGATTGAGGTCAGGAGAATTATCTGGCCAGGGGAGCACATCCAAATTTAATGAGTCTAAACAATTCATGCTAGCCTTGGATGTATGGCAAGGTGCCCCATCTTGCATGAATGTGTACAAAGGAGGAGGATTCTTTAAATTGTTGATGTGTGGCTGTAATATGTTTTGAAGCACCTCTATGTACTGGTCGGAGCGCATAGTTCCTACAACAAAGTGTATGGGACCTGGTCCTTCAGCAGAAATGCAGCTCCAAATCATTACTCCTGGTGTGTGTTTGACTGTTGGAACTATACAATCATTAGGATACCGTTTCCCTGCTCTCCTCCGTACATATTTTGTAGATTCTGTCACGGCTTCTAGACGGGACTTGTCGCTAAAAATTACCTTCGAAAAAAATTAAAATACGGAAATTTTAAGAATTTCTTTTAACCAATCAAACTGCACAAAAAATATTAGCTTGGAAACATACTTTATTCCAGTAGTTAGGACCCAGTTCCTTATGTAACTGTGCCCACAACAATCGGCGTCGACGCATTTGTTCAGTCAATTTTGGCTTTTTTACTGGCCTCCTGCATACAAGTCCATTTTCATAAAATCTTCTCCTTAAAGTATGATGGGATATACCAGCGCTTTTTACGTCGTTCCAAATGGTCCGAGATGTTGCAATTCGCTTCTCCAAGGCTTTTCGTATAATGAATCAGTCTTGTCTTATCGTGGTTTTTCGAATTCCTCTGCAATTTTCTCAGCTGCTTGATAAATTAATCCTTGTAGTGGGTGAGTTTTTAAATTCTTTCGCGGTTTTGAACACAGACGTCTTGGAGATCCCTATATTTTTTGCTATCTCTGAATAGCTTGAACGCCCATCTTTCAAAAAAGCTACTACCTGTATGCATGTCTTCACTTTAATGTCACTTTTAGCACCCATTTCTAATTTAAAGGACATTAATTAGAAAGTGAGCACGTTTTTAATTCCGGTAACCAATTTAATACATTTTTTTTACTTATATTTATTTATAATCCTCTAACGTATATCGCTGATGAAAAATTAGACCACTATTTAACTTTTTTTTTCAAGAAAAAAGCACTAATCTTGCGAGCGATATCAAAAAATTTAATAACTCAAATTACTTTTTTCGGGTGTTTCAATTGAAATTTTTACCAACGGTTGTCAAATTTGGCTTTTTTGGTTCTGTCTACTCAGATGACATACAGTACAATGCTACATACTGACCCTATTTTTGTTTTTTTTTAATGCAAAACTCTACTAGTTATACTTGATTTCATGAAAAAACTCAATGGTTCGCAATTCAATGGACAGATACTGTATATGTGTACCAACTTAACACTTCCTATGGAACTACAACAAATAAACACACTGCTTTTGACACTTTTGACACTGTGTTACATGGTTTTTCTAACATGAATCTTTGGTATCTTATTACACTACTCAATATGAAGACCTAAGTAGAAGTCGCTAATTCATTTTAGAGCAAAAAAATTCCAGAAACTGCATGCAATCTCTATCGGAGTTTTTGCACCGAATGCCCAAAATTTGCTGGCATGAGTACATTAGTTTTGACATTAAGATGTTTTTACATTAGCGCTGAAAATGATTTTTTTTAAGGTTTCCTGAAAATATGCATAAGAGATAACGTTATGAGGTGATACCCGCTTCTCATAGTCTAAAATTTAAAAAAACGTGGTAAAAAATGTCTTATGTCCCAGGAGTTCCAGGAGAGCAAAAAATTTCGAACTACATACTACTATTAACCCCCCCCCCCCAAAATTTTCTGAACATGTCTACCCCTTTTTCTATCTCCTAAAGGGGCTCTCGTACAAAATGTTTATTTTTAGGTAAATATTTTATGGGAGTACCTCCAAGACGTAGAGATATTAGATAAGCATGTCGAAACAAATTTCTAAGAGAAAAATTATTAATGGTTGTTTGATATTTGTCCGCCTTTTATGAAAGAATTCTCAATTGTGGAAAAAGAGGCAAGCATGTTCAAAGAAAAATTTTTAAAAAGTAAAATAATGGAAGTCAGTGAAAAGTTTTTAGCCCTCCGATCACATAACATTTTTATACCCTACACCCAGGGTATATTCACTTTGTCCTTCCGTTTGTAACGCAGAGAAGGAGGCGTGGTAGATATGGAAAAGTATATATATTCTTGATCAGCGTCACCTCCTGAGTCGATATAGCCATGTCTGTCTGGCTGGCTGGCTGGCTGGCTGCCTGGCTAGCTGGCTGGCTGGCTGTGTGGGAAAACTTAGCAAGATAATTCAATGAAATTTGGTGCACAGCCTTTGGCGTCAAAGATAGCTCGGGGAATTGAAAATGAGCGAAATCGGTCAACGGACACGCCTACCGCCCATACAAAAAATATATTCAAAATGCAACTTTTTGAGTTTTTTTCACCAAAATACTATGAATTGTAAGCGCAAGCTCTGTACAAAAACCAAGAGAATTCGGACAAGAGAGCGTGACACCTCCCATATAAGCAAAACTTTCAAAATACTGCTGTGTAGGGTATTTAATGTTTGGCCAGGCCAAAGGTAACACCCTTACTAGTTTTCTGTCATCTCATCCCTTTATTAAACTTTTGATACCGTGAAGTACGGATTCTTCACCCCAGCCTCATAATGTTTCACTCACATATACAGGAATTTATAAAAAGAAGTACGCACCCAGCGTTTATAAATTTAAATATAACCTTTCCGCAAGAGTGTTAGGAATATCAATTCTCTGGACTTGTGATAATTCCAGAGCTTTTGATACTAAAACTTCATAGTAAGGATGTTACCTTACACCGCAGTATTTTGAAAATTTTGATTATATGGGCGATGCCACGCCCTCTTGTCCGAATTCACCCAATTTTTTCTCAGAGCTTGCTTGTCGTTCTTATCATCTGAGTGAAATTTGTTTGGATTATCTCAAAAACGTCTTCGGGATAGTGTTTTGAAGCTTTTGCTCATATGGGCGGTGCCACGCCCTCTTGTCCGAGTTTATCTAGTTTTAGTTCAGAGCGTGCATTTATAGCCCTTAGTAAGTATTTGAGTGAAATTAAGTTGGACTATCTCAAAAAACTCTTCCAGTATAGCAATTTTGAAACTTTTGCTTAAATGGGAGGTGCCACGCCCTCTTTTTTGAATTTACCCAGATTTTGTTGAGAGTTTGTATTTATAATTCATAGTGTCTGAATGAACTTCAGTTGGATTATCTCAAAACCCACTTTCAGTATAGCGTTTTGAAGTTTCTGCTTATATGGGAGGTGCCCTGTTATCTTAATACGCAAAATTTTTTTTTATAGTATTTTTGTAGTATTTATGTGTGTTTCGGTTGCATTGTCGTGAAAAATACTCCTAAAGTTGCACTTTGAATAATTTTTTTGTATGGGTGGTAGGCGTATCCGTTGACCAGTTCCGGTCATTTTCAATCCCACAAATTTCATTGAAACTTCAACTTCCCTATTAGATCAAGTACATTTTAAACGCTAGTTTTCAAACTACCCATCATATGCAAAGTTCTATTATCGTCTAGCAGTGCTAGACGTAACCAAGTGTCTTCTTATGCATTACATAGAGATCAGAAAAAGACCGATTGTCACTTTTCACATTTTAAATAAACTGCATTACGATCAATCCAAAATCAATTTAAAAAAATTTGATTCACATAAAAACTTTCCATTAAAAAGAGAAGGTTCTACAGCCGAATTAGTTTGCCCAACAATAGCCACATCTTTCGCCATTCTCCGATAAAAACACATCTTAACTTTGAAATTGTAATTCATTTAAATTTAAAGAAAAACATACAGTTACTTTCGAAATGTTGTTTTCTTTCGTTTTATTTATAAGAAAAGCATCTTCTATTTAAAAAGTAAAAAGTTAATGAAGTTTCGCTTCGTTGCTTTTTAAAAGTTAAAACTTTGAAAATCCTTTAAAGGATTTGCTGCTACCAACTCTATTAACACTTTGCTTTGAAAGCTAAATAAGTAAGTTCGCTAGGAAATGTAGAAATTTCACAGAAAAGGTATAAAGCTCAAGACTTGCTTGGTTGATGCTTACTTGGATACATTCGGAAAAAGTTCACAAATTATCACTTCATTAAATTAAATATTTGAGACATCACCAGCAACAGCAGCAGTTGCTACTGCCATAGAACAAGATATGGCGACAGCAGCAACAAAAGAAATACCCAAAGGATAATTTAACTTAATTTCAAGAAAATCCTTGATGCCGCTGATTTACAAGAAAAAGAAATTAAGCAAATAGCAACGATGATACAAAAGTAACACAAGCACTGCCAGGTGATGTATAAAAACTGTGTAATGTTAAGGAGGCCCAAAGGAATATGCCAGCTGGAAAAGTTTTTTCATTGCAGCAGTTAACTTTCGTTGCTTGATGTATAAAACAATTTTTCGGTAGATGTTGAGAAGAAGTTCTTTGGACAATAAATCTCTAGAGCCGCAAAGAATTTCTTCAAAAAAATTTAAGAAAATAAATTTGCAATGTTTATTCAATGGAGTTTCAAATAAATGAATGTTGAAGAGTGCCATTCCTTCAGCTGAAAAATAGCTTACCGTTGCAATTTTTAAATGTGTAACAACTTAATTATTGTACAACGTTCTAAGGTGTAAATAGTATACATAGTATTTATAATTAAACATCACAATACCCTACATTCAACCCTACAGTCAACAATTTGCAGCTCTTGTTCCATGTTTCATCACTTTTATTATTAACATGTAACAAAGCGATGTTTTAATTATTTTGACAATCGTATAGTGACACAGATATCCAAATATGAACATGTATACATACTTATATTCCTCTTCACAAAAATACTCACTAAGTAGTACGTATGTATATTGTATGCCATATTAAATTACTGCAAGAAACCTCAAACCAAAAAATGATTATTACACAGATTCTCATGGCACAAACACAATGGTAGGTAGTAGCTACTTTACAAGTGTTATGAAATCATTGTATTGTTTTTGTTGTCTTTCTACTTTGTTGAAAGATAAAATTTAGTGGCGCATGTAATGACTTCAATACAAAGCCAAAAAGAAAAGGAAAAGAAAGCAAATGCTCACATGTATTGTCACATAATACCCAAATAGAGATGATTCCAAATGTGCCTCAAGTTAAAGATTACCTCATTTGGAGCATATTTAGGTTAGTGGATGGAAAAGTGTATATGTATTAGTTTGCTTCCATTGCCTAAGTAGCGTAACGGAAATGCCACAAAGGCAATTTGAGTGAAATGGATATACATACATACATATGCTCTTGTTACACATTGAATCAAGTATGGTTTTCCTGATGCTTTGTTTAAAGCAAAAGATGAATTCTTTTGAAAAATATGGCAACTTTTATTTGCGTTGTACTCAATTGTAATGTATTACTTGCTTTAAGCCTGATCTGTCTATAACTTTATCTTATATACATATATATATGTGATCAATTAATATAAAGAAAAAGACCCATGAAAACGGGATATAATGAATTAAGATGTTCTAAAAATTGTTCCTTGCTTGATTTTATAATAACTTTTTGGAACTCATTAACCCATTGTATCGCGTTTGTATGTGTTTTATTGACCCTTTTATGTTCGTGCGCTGCCATACAGGGCTGCCACCGTCCGGACGGTTTTTTTCATCAGTGAACCTTACTAAAATTTTTTATAAATTTTTTTTTTTTTGGAATATTTTAACCCATTATAACCAAGTTTTTGGATAAAAGGGTCAAAGAGACCCTTAAAAACGGGATATAATGGGTTACTATGTTCTGAAAGGTTAACATGAAACCAAGCAAGGAACAATTTAGAACATCTTAACCCATTATATCCCGTTTTTATGGGTCTTTTGGACCCCTTTATCCAAAAACTTGGTTACAATGGGTTAAAATATTCGATAAAAAAAATTTATGAAAAATTTCTCTAAAGTTCACTGAAGATAAAATATCATCCGGATGGTGGCAGCCCTGTATGGTAGCGCACTCGCACCAACGACTCATGATAAACACAACATTATACAACTTCAAAAACTCATAACTTGATAACCGTAAAACATACCACCATTTTGAGGGCCAAAAAATAATTGTAATAAAATTTACTTTTAAATAAAAATATCTTAAAAAAAATAAAAAGGGTGCTCCAAGCCTCAAATTGGCTTTGGAAAAGAAAAAAAGATTTTTTTCGACCAAAAATAAATTTTTTTTCAGTGTAACTATTTTTTTTCAAAAACTCATACTTTTTTACAGAAATACTGAAAATTTCATTAAAATCGGTTAAAAAGCCGAGGAGCTATAAGTTTTCAAATATGGGAGTATCCAAAGGCTGGATCGAAATTCCTATGGCCGCCATCTTGAAAATGTTCGGAATTTCGGAAAATCATTTTACCCCAATAATATGTGTGTCAAATACCAACTTTTCACCAATTTTCATAGAAATCGGAGATGTCAAGACGAATCTTGGTCGATATCGCAAGAAACACTCATATGATAAATCCAAATTATAAGGCAACTGAAATGTAAGAATAGAACGTTTCCATCTCAATTTTTTCGAAATTTGTAGTTCTTATAAAAATTTTTAGTTATTATTTTTAATGACAAACATGTTGATTTGTTGTGAGTTTGATCAAAATGAGTGAATTATTAAAAATTTTCAAAAAAGTTCAAATTGTTCCTACAAAAAATTGGCCAAAGAATTGAAGGTCTGCCGTCAAACAGATCTCCAAACACATTTGCTAGAAAAGCTGCCTGGTTAGCTCTGACTATTTGGTGCGAAAAGTAAGAGCCAATGCAGGTTTGAAAACATACAAAGTCCAAAAGTTCCAGACAGGAATGCTGCAAAAAACTCAAACGCCAAAAGTAGGGCTCGGAAATTAAAATCGAATTTCATACAAATATATTCATGCTGTATAATGGACGACGAAACGTATATACTTGCAGATTTTACGCAGCTTCCGAGTAAAAATTTTAATGCTGCTGATGCTCGAGGAAATGTCGAAGAACAATTTAGAATCCAAAAGCAGACAAAATTTCCTAAAAGATTACTAGTATGGCAAGCTATATGCAGTTGCGGCAAAAGAAGCAAGTCATTTGTTACAGTGGGCTCTTTAAATACCGAAATATACATCAAAGCATGTTTGAAAAAAGACTTCTTCCTTTTATAAGAGAGCACAATGTGTCCACATATTTTTGGACCGATTTGGCATTATATCACTGCGGCAAGAATGCTCTGGATTGGTACCAAAGTAATAACATAGTTTTTGTGCCAAGAGAGGCCAATCCTCCAAATTGTCCGGAGCTAAGACCAGTGGAGAGATATTGGGCTCTTGTGAAAATAAACTTAAAGAGCACATAAAAAGTGTCCCAAAATATCGAAGATTTTAAAAGGAGATGGGCAAACTGTTCCTAAAAGGTGTCTGAAACAACTATCAAATCTCTAATGGAAGGCTTAAGAGAAAAGGTCCACGAGTTCATAAATAGTGGTTAGAACTATAAAGGTTATATTTTTCTGTAATTTTGTAAAATATTATCAATCAAATTAAAAAAATAAAAACTCTAAGATCAACCGTTTAAAAAATATTGAATTTTATATATGTTAAAATTTTTTCGACCTCACTCCTTATATCATCTGATATAAAATATTTAAAAAATTTAACCAATTTGAGTTAGTAATAACGGTTTTATGGGCAGTATTGCACAGTACTGTACATTTTCAGCGAGGTTCTGTGTATCAAACCAGACCAAAAAGATTCCTGGCTGTAAAATTTTTTAATGTCCTATTTCTGTTTTATTTGTTTTTCACCATCCAGCCAACCGTCATTATAAACACATTAGTGTAATTAATAACGTAATTCCATTCACTTTAAAATGCTGAGTGCACATCACATACGCTGTATCTTTAGTAGACATTCAGTTGCATTTACTTACGTTGTAATATATCACAGGCATCACCGGTGTTCGGTTTGTTTCCTCCTTCAATTGTGGGTGTAGAAGTGTTACATTAGCAAATTTTATTCACTGTCTGCATTAACGGTAAGTGCAATTGTGAAGCTTCACTTGCTGTTGCGCCAAATCTGCGCAAGTGAATTTGTGTTGATGCCAATGTTCTACATACATGGATACCAAACTAACACTTGAATACTTTTAACAAATACTAATGCAAATATAAACAATTTGTAATTATCATTTTGCACATTCATATTCAATGCTACAGTTATAACACAAGCAAACAATGATGTTTATTATGCATTAAACTACGAGTGTGTGTGTGTGCTTTGCGATTATCCTATGTGTCATATTTGCTAGCTGCTAGTTATATGTATGTATAACGCATAGTGCTTTTTGGTAGTATGTAGTGGTTATGTTAGGGGTATGCAGATAGCATAATTGCAGTATTTGATTTATGGTTGCATTCTATACAGAACGTGGCAATAATACTTCTTGTTTACAACAACAACGGCAATGTTTTGAAGCAGTGATTGATGATTTCGAGTTTATTTATATACATACACATGCTCTGTAATTGATTTATCGAAAGGTCAGTTAAGTCACTTATGTTGAATTAAAACTAAATGTTTTCAATTTTGCTAAAGCATTTTTTGATCAAAAGTGTGCTTTAGTTGTTTATTGCATCCATAATCTTTATTTCTTTTTATAAAATCTCAGAAAGATATAAGTAATACATTCAAATATTAAGCGAAAGAAAAATCCTTTATGCAAACTATCACTAAATAGCTAAAGTTTTCTACTTTTATTTAATCATCCTTTTATGCCTCTGCCATTTTATTTGACTCAATTTTCTTTTCTATTGCCTTCAGTTATTGTGCGACGCTTAAGTGTCATTTCTCAGTTTATGGTTTCATTTGAGCTGTGACACAAAATCCCATTAGGGTACTTGTACGGCACGCTTTGACTTTGATCCCCCAACAGCTTCATCTTTATCATCATCATCGTTATCATCATAATCATTTTCGTGGTCAACTTTGTTAACAACACTAGGAGGATGTTGCGTTGTACCACAATAAAAATTGCACATAAATAACACGTGCAACAGAAGGACGAGGATACAATATGGAGATAATGGTGTGAATAAGAGGAAATGTTGACACAGACATTGCAAATGTGAATGCTAAATGAAATTCAGTATTAGCTTAGATGCAAGGCGTAAACATAACTACATTTGCGTCGGAAATAATTTATACACAAATTAAATAAAAAATTTTTAGGTTATGATATTGTGGAGATTTTGATTTGAAACCTTTCCCTTAAATTAGTAATAACTTGAAATATTTGCAATTACATATTTCCTTAGAGCATACCATTATGGTTATGTAGGATAAACGCGGGAGACATGGCACTGTTTCGTTAAACTGCTATAAAACCAGGATTAAAAGAGATTTTTTTGAAAACCAAAAACAAATTTATTCTCTTATTAGTTTGAAACAAAAAAAAAAGTACTTCAACTAAAATAAAAATGATTGTAAATAGGGGAGACTGGGGCACATTTGACACTAAATTTTCAAGGACCTGTTTCTTTGAAAATAATTGCACGATCTTAATACTCTTTACTGTTTCTGAAACATTGATTATTTAGGATTAAAACTAAGAAAAACATTTTTTTTTAAAAACTGCTTAAGAGTCTTTTTTTAAAATTTTCAAAAACAGTCATTTTGTCAAATGTGCCCCGTACCAGGGCAAAGTCAAATGAGTCCCGGTATCAAATGTACCCCAGCTTACCCTATGTTTTTTCTTCATTATAAAAAAATGCTATAAAGAGCCAAATCACCCGAGATTGCGGGCTTGAAAGCTATTATTGAAAGAATTTTAAGGAAAAAAACATTTTTTTTTCGGCCTCTAAATTCGGTGCAGTTTTGTTTTCTTCTTTTATCTCCGCCATTTGACGTTCGATCAACAAGAATAGTATATCGTTGTAAATGTCTCAACATGGACTACATTTCTTTCATAAGTAAAAGTAATTTATCTCAGATTTTTTTTCGACAAGTTGTACTCATTATCTCAGTTTCTACCACCCTAAGGTACCAAGAACACCTTTTAGAATAAAAGCCCACAAAAAATTATAAAACTCATCTCTAAAAAGTTTCCTCAAATTATTGAAATTGAAGAAGTTATAGCGAACCTAAAAGATCAGTACAAAATAGGAAAGACAGGATGTTTCAAAAACGAATATCGCCACTTAAGACTATGCAATATTTTTTTTTTTTTTTTTTGTAAAATTTGACATTTCAAACATCATGCGTCCGATCAACTAGTAAAGTATATTGTTGTAAGTGTCTTGACATGGGCTATATTTCATTTGCAGAAGTCATTTAACTCAAATGTTTTTTTCGACTAGTTATGCTCACTGTCTTAGTTTTTACCACCCTTAGGTACCAATAATACTTCATGGAATTGAAGCCAACAAAAAATCATAAAATATATCTCTGAAAAGTCTCCTCAAATAGTTGAAATTGAAGAAGTTATAGCGAATCTAAAACCTCTGCAACAATTATGAAAAACAGGAAGTTTCAAGAACAAAAATTGCCCCCTAAAACTGTGCAAGATTCTTTTTTTTTTTATTTATTTGCATACTGTTTGAAATGTCAAATGTTAAAAGCAAATATTGCATAGTCTTAGGGAGCGATATTCGTTTTTGAAACATCCTGTTTTTCATATTATGTACTGAGGTTTTAGATTCGCTATAACTTCTTCAATTTCAACAATTTGAGTAAACTTTGTAGTGATGAATTTTATGATTTTTTGTGGGCTTCAATGCTATGAAGTGTCATTGGCACCTTAGGGTGGTCGAAACTGAGATAATGAATGAAATATGGCCAACATTGAGATATTTACAACGATGTAAAACGATGTTCAAACAAAACTTTTGTTGAAGGGAATCGTCAAAACAAACCTTATATTCCATGAGAGCTACGGCCAAACCATACAGATGAGAGAGTAACACCCCGACATGCATGTATCCCGATACACCAACGATCGACTAGCTGTTGAGCTTATTCGCAATAAAAAAATCTCTGAGGCAATATACTCGGATGTTGAAGGCCAATTGAATGCAACTAAGCAAGATAAAATGCAAGAAATGCGATATCTACAAGCGGGTTATGTACGACAAGCAACCCAAAACCATAGAACCGCGGTGATTTTAAATTTTATTTTCCTTTGTTCTATTACTGTAGAGTTTGTTCTAAAATAAATTTTAACTCTCAATAAGCAATTAAATATAAAAAATCAAAAGCTTATCAAAAACTACTCTATATTTCATATTTTTCATACGAAATGTACAAAGACACTAACGGGTATCTGGGTACCCTTATCAGGAGGGTGCTATTCTAGTTTGGGTAGGCTCTGTAACTAAAACCATAATCCTGGAAAGCTAAAAAGTTTAAAAAATGATAAAAAACGACTATTTGTTAGATGTCATGGAACCCCATATTTGTTAACTTTGTAGTTTGACAAATATTTGACTTCAAAGTCCGTTTGGGTACCCGTATCGGGAGGGTTATGTATAATTTTGTCATATAAAATGATAAAAAATGTCTCTTTCCGGAGAAAATCCAATTTTCGCCTAGCATTAGGGGAGTGCTTTCTCCAAACTAAATTATGATCCAACTTCAACATTCATAATTTTTTCAGCCAGCTCTTTAACCAGTTTTTATTAAATTTTTAAAAAAGTAAAAAACATTGCAGCATCATATATAAGCTTTCAGAATCTACAAAACACTTAAAATAAAACAAAACAATCTTCGAAGGGTAAAACTCTTCAAATTGAATGAAAAACTGTTTATTTTTAAGTGTTAAAATTCAAGAAATTACATTCTAGATATATAGTAAATATTTCCATTACTCCTTCTTAGAGCAGCTACTTTCTAGGGAGAACTGGGATTGCTTGCCATTTTTTTTTTAGCAATTTTCTCTTATGGATTATTTTCTTCCTTTGCAACTTTTCTTTATGGCTTCAATTTCCTTTACCTTTACATAAGCACGCTTATCGTGTGAAGACACCCACAGCTTACTGAAAGTCTGATATGTGAAAGATGCTGTGGCAGCAATCCTTCCATGACTGCTTGTTTGTCTGCGTACTTTTGTATTTACTTATAGATACATCTGCATTTGTATGAGTGAAGAAGTTGTTTATGACAGCCAATTACATTTGATGTCAATTCTCAATTATTATTCAATCATGTTTATGGTTTAATTATACTTAGGCAAGTTTATTCACTATATGAAGACATGATTTTGATTGCCGATCCCATGCAAAATGAAACTAGAAACATTTTACGATTATTGCAAATGGATTTAGGTTTTTGGTGAGTACTAAATTTTCTATTATATTTAAGTGTTATGTGCCATCAAACGAAAGGGTAAAAGTACTTCTTTTCGTTGAAGTTAATATAATGTAACTACTTTCTTTTTGATTGCGATTAAGAGCTCAATGTAGTCACATTCTTTTACGCAAAAAGATATGTTTGGTGCAAAAACTTTAATAAACATTCATGTTTATATGTCTTTAGCTAAAAACACCCCCTATCTCAATACATAAATTGTTGAATTTACATACATCTATATGAAAAGGATTTGCCTGCAGTTTGCTATCTTCATGCTTTTACTGTTGCCTTATTTTCAGTGATAATCTCATTTGGAAAGAAATCTCATTTAGTACAAACTTCAAGAAAGTTTTCAGCCTGAAAATAACCTTAACTAGAAGAGAACAATCTCAGGCTACGCGCACTGGTAGTGACAGTTGCAGTAACAAAATGCTGCTGAAATATCCTTTTAGCAACCTGCTTCTCGAGTGCAATTCAATAAAGACGCTACTGCTGCAACAGACAGGAGCACTAAGGATCAAAAACAAAAGTAAATATAAAAAATTGTATGTGCCAGCAGTTCATGGAATACATATAAAATGCAAGAAGTTTTTAGTAATATCTTCAAGGCGAAAGAGTAGAAAGAAAAAAACTTGTCAAAGTATTACAATGTGGGACAAAATTTCTTAAAATTTCCTAGATTTTCCAAGTGTATTATTAAGGCCAGTGAATTCTTAATCAGTAATTTACCTAATTTAAGTGGAAGATTTCTCCAACTCTAGAGAGTTCTACAAAGCGATTTGGAGTTTCAAGATATTACATAGAAATCGCATTGACAAAAATGTCATTAGGTATTGTCAAATTATCTTTCGAAATAAAGGTTTCATAAAACACAAATTGCGCAAAAGTTTTACGAAATACTGCAAGAAATGTCTCGAGCTTGAGTTCACATGAAATCAAAATTATGGGCAAAAAACCTTAAATTTACTACGGATATTTATTCGATGATTTTTTATACTTAAAATCACATGAGATAGAAATTACCTGAGGTTACTATTAGTCTGTGTGCATGTTACTTAAATCACTAAGAGAAAATTCACTTGAAAAAAAAAACCACACCAAAAAAATGAGACACAAATCCCATGAAATAATAATAATAATAACAATCTTATGTATCCAAATACAAACTGCATTTGCTCCAGAAAAAATTACATTACAAAAGTTTCATGAGATAATAATCTGATGAACATGGGTCATACTTTTGAGAACAGTTCTTTATTTTGTGTGATTATTATTACTATTGTTTGCTTTGTGGCCGACTTTCGACCACCTCACTTTGATTTTATAGGGACAACATAACTGTGATTTTAAGCAAACAAACTCTGATTAGTAGGTAATTATGTAAGCATATCTTCTCTTCTTATACGAGCTAAAACTGTATATTTGTTTCTATTTATATATCTACTAGCTGGCCTGGTTGCGACTTCGTTCGCCCGTTCCCGATGCCCCTTACGAATGAAGTCCCATCCATCTCCATCGTCTCTCTCATCCAATCACCAAGGATTTTAAGATCCATTTATCATTTTATCTATTTTTTGGATGAAAGGTGCAACTTCCCATTCTCAACCCCGCCCAAATTTTCAAGGTGAATGGCAGATAGAATATACAACCATGTATGTACCAAGTTCTATAACGATATCTGACATATGTGGAGAAATATAGCATTATGTATATTTTTTGTAAAAAGGATGCAATTCTCCCACACCTAATATCCCCCAAGTTTTGCATTGTGAATGGTAGATACATTATGCATAAGTTCACCAACTTTCATAATCATATCTTGTATAAGTGCAGAGATATAGAATTTTTTGTATTTTTTTTGTATGGGGGTGCAACCCCCGTCCCCCTCAGCGGCATCTTACCCCCTTATGAACCTTCTGCAGACCATAAGAAACAATTTTAAAAAAAAATCGTGTAAATCGATCGTGTAGTTTCCGCGTTCATAAGCTACATACGGACACCATTTCATTTTTATATATATACATAGATATCTGTGCCAAATATTTTTCTTCAAAACAGCTGCAGCGATTTTCATGAAACTTGGAATAGTGTTAGATATTGGCATAAAATGAAGAATGAGCTAGCTTTGAACTTTGTGAATGCTCACCAGGGGGCGTGGCGCTGCCTTAAATTTTAAAATTGATTTAGTCATAACTCGCAAACCATTCAAGTTATTTAGATGAAATTTGGTGAGCGGGTACGACTTAATAATACCTTGTTACAAACTAAAAAGTGGGCGGGATCAAATAAGTGAAACGCCCACTTTTCAGCCCTTGAAAATTTTAATTCAATATTACTCGAAAACGACTCCAACAATTTTGATTAAAATTTAGGAGGTGTTACCTTTACAAACGGGAATTATTATGTGATACACCGTTATATTGGGAAAACTCGTTGAAGGGCGTGGCACCGCCCACAAAAATATGAAACGGTATAAAAAGAAAACTAATAAAGCAAACATTCTGAAATTAACTGAGAGGAGCCTAATTGCTATAGGACATCTCTGATCTGAAAGTGGGCAAAATATCGAAGTTGCGCGTGGAACCTCCCATACAAGCAAAATACGTAAAATGCTATACCTCGCAAATGTTACACGATATTTTAATGGAATTTGGTGTATCGAAGAAGAGCCACGTCCCTTTTTTAACCATTGAAAATTTTAATTCAATATTACTCGAAAACGACTCCAACAATTTTAATGATAATCAAGGAGATGTTACCACTGCAAACAAGGATTAATATGTGATATAACGTTATATTGGGAAAATACGTTGAAGGGCTTGGCACCACCCACAAAAATATAAAACGGTATAGCAAGAAAACTGCTTAAGCAATCTTTCTGAATTTGACTGTAGGGAGTCTACTTGCTATGAGGCACCTATGACCTGAAAGTGGGCAAAATATCACCAGTGTGTGTGGAACCTCCCATACAAGTAAAACAAATAAAATGCTATTTCTCACAAATGGTACAACATATCGAGCCCTAACCGCCAAAAAGACTTAACTGACAAAAAGTGAATTTTACAGGAGAAGGTTTTTTTTAAATATCTGCGTATTTAGTATAGCTATTACACTGAAATTTAGTATGTAAGCTATATTTTGTGTTAGACATGCGATGCAACTAGTTTCATTCACTTATTTATAATATAACGTCTATTTTTCAGTGTTTTGTCAGTTAAGCCTTTTTTTCTTTTCCAGATTCCCCATCTGGTCTTCAGTTTTTGTACCAAAAAACATTTGCGGTCACATATACTATTAACTCTCATCAAGACTTTTTAATACATTTTCTGTTTTATTACATTATTTGCAAATTATTTTTGACACAAAAAGGAAAAAAGACTTAACCAACAACTCGCAGTCACAAAAAAAATTAACAAAATACTTCAAATGTCAGTTAAGTCTTAATTGCTTTTGCTATAACTCCGTAACGGTACTTTTTACAGTTATGAAATTTGTAGAGAAGATGCGTATGGACACGAATTATAGGTTTTCATCAAAAAACGAAAATCCGAAATCGTGTCAGTTAAGTTTTTTTGGCGGTTAGGGCTCGATATTTTGATGAAATTTGGTATGCGGATCTGTATCATGAGTATCTAAAGCATAACGAAAAGTAGGCTTTGTTTAATAATTGCCACGCCCACATTTTTATCAAAATAAGAATTTTGATTAAAAACTGAGGCACAAAAAAAAAATGGAATGAACTTTTTAATTCTTATATGCAGCCTTATGAACTTTTTGACGCTGAATCCGTCTCCATTGCAGAACTTTCATTACACCTGCAGGATTTTGAAATATCCTTGCTTGAATTTGAAGAAAACGCTGTGTTCAGTCTTACAGCATAGCTACAAGAAAAGGTGATATTCTTTTTTATTAATAGCATCGAACAGCCACAATCTTCCTTATCAAAATATCCTTACGGATTTTTACAATAGGACTCTAATTTTCTGAGTTATGATTCTTTGAAGATAAGATATTTCAGTCCCCATACAAATGACGAAATATTTTGGGTTTGTGGCATATCCCATTTAATTATTTTAGGGCATTCTGTTTCACCAAAAAAAATTTGAGTTTTTGATATTTTTCTATACCATTCGATATTTTCCAATTTTTTTCTTATTATTATTCTCATCGGTTAATTTATCATTTTGAAAGCATGACCATTAGAGGTGAAAAGGTACAAGTATCATAACAAAAAATAGTTATGAATAAAAACATCGACTAAAATAATAAAATCAGATTGTTGACCGAACAGGGATCGGTCTCCAGGTTCTTTTCATTAAGCGGAGTAGCACTGCTCACTGTTAAACAAAAAGTTTTAATAAACTTCTTTGGGAGTGCAATAATGGTTTGGCACCGCCAACTTAAAAACACAAATTTCATAAAAAAATCGATGCAGCGGATAAGCCGTGAGAGCTTTTTTTATGTTAAAGGGCCTGGCACCACCCTCTTTAAAACGTAATTGTCATGTTATCGTACTTTTGTACTAACCCCATCTCCATACCAAATTCTATAAAAATCGATGCAGTTGTTAAGCCGTGAGAGCGGTTTTTTCCATTTAGGGGCGTAGCACTTTCCTCTTAAAAACACAATGGTCACGTAATCGCTCCTTGGTGCTAGCCTTATCTCCATCATAAATATCGATGCTGCGGCTTGGACGTGAGAGCATTTATTCAATTAAAAGGCATGACACAAACAAAATAGTCATATTATCGTTCCTTGGTGCTAATCCTATGAGAGCGTTTTTTCCATTAAAATGCATAGCATCGGGCACTTTTATAAAAAGAAAACCCTGTGTACTGGTCCTCCTCACAACAGTTCCAATAAAAGAAAATCAAGCGATTATTATGAGATTTAGGCATAGAAACGCGGACTGAACCAGTGGCGGATCAAAGGGGGGGCGATGGGGCCGATCCTCTCAAACCAAGTGATTACATTTTTTTTTAAATTATACGTATGTAAAGACTTTTAAAAACATTCTGTTATTGTATAGAAATGTAGTCCATCGGACCTCCTCTTGATAATGCTGGATCCGCCACTGGACTGAACTGATTAAGTTTGCCTATTTATACTATATCGTTAATGATGATTCATATTAAAAGCATTTTTTGATTAGTATTTACTTACTTTATTCGAAATTGTCATACTGTGCAGTGTCTTTGAAATTTTTATTTTTTTTTATTTGATTTTTTATTTCTTTAAAAACATAATATTCTCTCAACTACTTTCTTGCGTTGGCATTGGCATAGTCATCATTTGTTGAAATTATAGATAAGCATCCGTCGATGTCATGCTACGGCTGCATGCAGTTGAGCCCAGCAACCGCAAACTTGGACATTTTCCACAATTTCCTTTTATTTTCCGACCTTTCTTTCTTTATTTTCTTTTCTACTCACACTCAACTGCTGCAAAATCTAAATGGCACAAGGCGCAAGGACTCAAGCGTACAAATTATTGAACAAAGTGCACAAAAGGTGTTTTTCAAAGGTTTTACTGATAAGTAATAATTTATTTGTGTTGGGTGTGGCCAACTTAAATAAAATGGTGTGTTCTTCTGTCCATTACGAGTTCCGCTGTGGTCTATAGATAAAGTAAAATAAGTAATATAGAATATTTTCTTTGGATGATGATAAATTTTAGTGTAATTGACATGAGTAGAAATAAATAAAAAAAAAAATTTTAAATTCAATTATTATTGATGGGTTTTCGAGTGTCGATAAGTGATCAGTTTATAAGTAATAACAGCAAAAATTTTCACTGAAAAAGCAATAAAAACACCAATTGAACTTAAAAAAAAACCTGAAGAAAATAGTTAAATACAAATAGGTCATTTCATAACAAAATGGATAATATTTGGTTTTGCATCTTTAATTTTCTTGAAGTATTTCTTTCTTATAGTACCTATCCGTAGAGACTAAAAGACCAAACTCCATGATTTAAAGAAAAATATTTTCAGAGATATTTTATTGCATTATCTCAGAAAACTCTTTCAGACTAGCGTTTTGAAACTTTTGTTTATATGGGAGGTGCCACGCTTCTTGTCAGAGTTTGTTAGTTTAAGCTCAGAGCGTGCATTCATAGTTCTTAGTATTTGAGTGAAATTTAGTTTGATTAACTCAAAAAACGCTTTCAGTATAGCGTTTTGAAGCTTTTACTTATATAGGAGGTGCCACGCCCTCTCGTCCAACTTCGTCCAGTTTTATTTCAAAGCTTACGCTTACAATACATTGTATTTATGTGTATTTCTGTTGCATTGTCGTGAAAAATTATCCTGAGGTTATATTTTGAATTTTTTTTTTGTATGGGCGGTAGGCGTGTCCGTTGATCGATTTTGTTAATTTTCAATCCCACGAGCTAACTTTGACGAATGGAGGCAGAGCACCAAGTTTCATTTCCATGCACGCCAAGCCACCCAGCCAGCCAGCCAGCCACCCATCCAGCCTGCCAGACAGACGGACATGACTATATCGACTCAGGAGGTGACGCTGATCAAGAATATACATACTTTTCTAAACCTTCCACGCCTCCTTCTCTGCTTTAAAAACGGACGGACAAAGTAAATACTCTTAGTGTAGGGTATAAAAATGGAATGATCTTTTGACTAGGCATATGAGTGTTTCTTTGCGTAATCGATTAAGATTTGGGTTGACATCTCCGATCATAGCTCCTCGGTTTTTGATTCGATTTTAATGAAATTTTCAGTGCTAGTGCAAATAGGTATGTGCTTTTGAAAACAAAATTACGCTGAAAAAACATTTTTATTTTAAGTTTTTTTTTCTTTTTTAATCCTAATTTGAGGCATCCTTTATATTTTTTTTTAAAATATTTTTATTTAAAATCAAATTTTATTATAATTATTTACCAAGTACCTTGAGATATTGGGATTAAGCGAGTGTAGATGGAACGATGCCGGCGAATATGTACTTCCTGACGGCGAAAAATTTCTATACTCCGGTAGAGCGCAAAATGACATCCACAGGGATGGAGTTGGATTTTTGTTAAATAAAACTGCAGTAAAGGCAATTATGGAATGAAAACCTGTAAAAGAAAGGCTCATTTGGTGCAGATTTCGAATCCCCGCAAGAAATATTACCATCTTTCAAGCATACGCCGAGTTGGCAGAGAGAGAAACCAAAGATGAATTCTACAGCCAGCTCGCTGCAGCAATAAACAGTTCTCACAAGAACGACATCATAATGGTTATGGGTGATTTGAATGCCAAAGTAGGCTCAGAAAACCTTAACCTAGAGCACGTGATTGGAAGACATGGTTTGGTTGCGAGAAACGACAATGGAGGGCTTCTCATTGACGCCTGCAATGTAGCCGGTCTTGTCGTTGGAGGAACGCTATTACCACACAAAAAATGCCATAAAGCTAGTTGGGAGTCTCCCAACAACATCGCTGAAAATCAAATCGATCACTTCTGCATTAGCAGAAAATGGAGAGGGAGTCTTCTGAACGTACGAGTAAAGAGGGCCGCTGACAAAAGCTCCGACCACCATCTTCTCGTCGCGGTCATTCGACTAAAACTTGCCGCTAATAAACGTCCCAGCGAACAATCTGTAGCAAAAAAATTCGATGTGCTTAAGCTTAAGAACGACGAGGTACGCAGATCTTTCGTAGAAGAACTTAAAACAGTTCCATTCGATTGTGGTGGAAGTATTGAAACATCATGGAGGGCCGCTAAGGCTGCGTTCTTAAACTCCAGTGAAAAAATACTTGGGTTTCGACCCTCAAACAAGAAGCACTGGATGAGCGAAGAAACGTGGGGTCTTGTCGAAAAAAGAAGAAGCGCGAAAAAACTGAGAGACGACGCTAAAACTAGAGCGCAAAAGAACGTCGCCGAAAAGGCCTTTAACTCTCTCAGTAAAGAAGTCAGGCGATCGTGCAGACAAGACAAAAGAAGAATGTATAACGACCTCGCGAGCGAAGCCGAAAGCGCTGCAAATGCTCAAAATCTCAGGCAGCTTTACGATATCACCCGCAGATTATCAGGCAGAAAACTCCAACAGAGCCGCCCTATCAAAGACAATAACGGAAATCTCTTAACATCTGCGGACGACCAACTAAACAGATGGAAAGAGTATTTTTGTGATATACTAAATCCCATGTCTACCACATCCCCACAACCAGAATCACCGTCTACAACTGCCGCAGTGACTCGCAGTAGTAGTCGAATACAAACACCACCGCCTACAATCGATAAAATAGTGAAAGCTATCCAAAGCGAAAAACAACAAGGCCGCCGGTATAGATCAAATAACAGCTGAACTGCTAAAGGCATGCCCCATAACATCAGCTAAAATTCTCCATCCTCTGCTCACCAAAATCTGGAGTGAAGAGCGTTTGCCAGAAGATTGGCTACATGGCATGTTAGTCAAATTGCCGAAAAAAGGTGACCTAAGCGAGTGCCGAAACTATAGAGGCGTTACCTTGCTCTCAGTGCCATCAAAAGTATTGGCGAAAGTGCTTCTGAACAGGGTAAACGATAAACTTGATACGGCCATTCGAAAGCAGCAAGCAGGATTCCGGCGAAACCGATCATGCGTGGATCAAATCAACACACTCAGAATAATTGTCGAACAATCATGCGAGTGGCGCACAGTGCGTTGAGCCCATACAAGAAATGGTCAAAAATAGAAGGAGTGGTTAGATATCGATGAAATTTGGTATAATAAGTAATTTGGGGTCGCTGAGCTCAAAAATTATCTCAGATTTGTTGTGAACTTTAGTTTTGCTAAAAACGAGGTATTTAGGACGATTTTCTTAAGCTCCATATATAACGATGATGAAAAAGTAATGTTTAATGTTAACAAATGAAATGTACGTAGTAGGAATAATGTTTTTTGTACTTGTGAGACCATTTGTGTTAATAAAAACAAACAAAAAATTTTCAACATAAATTTTATATTTCATACAAATTTTTCGTTTTAAGCATTTTTTAAAAAAAGAAAAAAAATATTTGTAGGATGAAGTAGGAAAAGTTATTTGTAGTTCTTGATTATATAGAATCCGTACTAGTAGATTAAAAAAAAACGGCACTTATTTTTATAAGATTTGTTTTTTTTTTTTTTGTCATCGAAATTTATCAATTTCTGAAGTTTTTCATTTGATAATATCATGTATTAAAATCACTACAATATATCGTCACTCTTAGGCCATATTCACGAAAGTGAAAATTATTGATTTTTAGTTATTGCTATTTGAGATTTTTAAAAATATTAAAACTATATGAAAATTCTGCTTTTTTGGTTTATAAACTAAGCATTTGTTGCTTAACTACTTCAGATATCGTTTTCATACTTCTGGCATATCTTTATTAAACTATTTTGTAAAAGAAAACCATATTAGTCCCAAACTGAAAAATTTGCACTTTCGTGAATCTGCCCTAAGAGTGACGATATATCAAATTATATACTTTCCAAAATTTTTTAGTTTTATTTATTTACTCAAATATTATTTATAACAAAAAACTTTACTTCGCTTAGTTAAATCAAAAGACAAATTTTTGATAATTATTTGTTTAAGAGAACCCAAAACGAATTGAATAAGACATGATTTTTTTTTAAAAATATCTCAACTTTGAAGTGTCACAGCGTATCCAAAACTGAGTCTTTCTCCTAATATTTTGTTTTTATTTTATTGATGCAATTACCTGTCGATTGATATTAATATTATTAGGTTTCGAGTCACAAAAAATTTTGATTTTTGTCCATTAGCCAACGCAGTGTGTGGCGTGCTGCATTTCAACTTGTCTTCGTAGACTATAGCACTGCCTTCGACAGTGTCTCCCGAGAAAACATCTGGGTTTCACTGCAACGAAGAGGTATTGCCGCAAAGGCCATAAACTTAGTACGTGCATAATATGAGGGCTTTATATGCAGTGTGTTACACAACGGGTTGTTGTCACCGACATTCACCACTAATTCAGGCGTCCGGCAGGGGTGTCTACTATCACCGTCACTCTTCCTTATCGTTCTTGATGATATCCTAGATAAAGCTCTTAATAAGGCTAAAAGGGGTATCCAATTGAACTTTGCCGAACATCTGGAAGATCTCGACTACGCTGACGACATCTGCTTCTTATCGTCCAAACATTCAGATATGCAAAGCAAAATTGAAGACCTTGTCTTGGAATCACAAAAGGCCGGCCTAAAAATCAACGTATCCAACACTAAAAGCATGAAGTTAAACGCAAACAGGGATGACATCACGTTTAGAGCTGGCAGGGATGACATCACGTTTAGAGCTGGCAGTGATGACATCGAAAACGTCGATATCTTCACGTATTTAGGCAGCATTATCTCCATGGATGGTGGAGCAAAAGAGGATATCAACTCAAGAATAGCAAAAGGCGCGTTTGGTCAACTGAACAAAATATGGTCTTCTTCCGTTATATCCACCAAAACGAAAGTGCGCATTTTTGATTCGAATGTGAAATCGGTTTTGAACAACTAACGAACAAGCTGCAAGTATTCGTCAACAAATGCTTAAGGCGTATACTAAAGATTTGGTGGCCTCGCACTATATCAAATGCCGAGCTACATCAAAAATGCATCAGAGGGCTATAGCAAACGAGGTCAAGCTGCGCAAATGTGGATGGATTGGTCACACTCTCCAGAAACCACACAGCAAAGTTTGTCGCCAGGCTCTAGAGTGGAATCCACAAGGCAGTAGAGCACATGGTAGACCCAAAACCAACTGGAAAAGGTCGCTGGAAAAGGAAATCCAAGAATCGGGAAAGTCGTGGCAAGAGATCAAAGTCATCGCAAGGGATCGCAACGAATGGAGATGTTTCATATTGGCCCTATGCTCTTCCTAGGAGTTAAAGGAGAATACATATGTACATACATTTACCAAGTTATGCATTTTAGAAGTTGTTTAATATTGTGTTTACCTTGAGTCGTTGGTGCACTTTCGCTACTAAGATATAGGGTTGGCACCGTCCGGACGATATTTTTATTCGGTGGGTAAAATTTTTTTACAACATTTTGGGGGAATATTTTAACCCATATCAACCAAATTTTTGGAAAAAGGTTCTGAAAAATCCTTAAAAACGGGACATAATGGGTTATGATGTTCTAAAAAATTGCTTGATTTTACGCTTAGTTTAGTGAACATCTTAACCCATAATATCTCATTTTTAAGTGTCTTTTTGACCCTTTTTTTTTTTTTTTTTTTCCAAAATTTGGTTATAATGGGTTAAAAAAATTTCCAAAAATATTTTTTTCACTAACCCTGAAAATTTCATTAAAATCGGATCTAAATCCGAAGAGCAATGAATTTTCAAACATGTGAGTATCTAAGGATTGGACTTCATATGGCCGCCATCTTGGATTTTTTCGGAATTTCGAAAAATCATTTTACCACAGTTATACGTCAGTATGTCAAATACTAACTTTTCACCAATTTTCATAAGAATCAGAGATGTCAACACAAATCTTAATCGATTACGCAAAGAAACACTCATATGCTCTCTGACATACTATATGAAGTTGAGTGCGAATCTGAAGTTTGAATTGTTCATATACAGGCAGGATTTTGAGATATCTTTACTTGAAGCTGCATAAAATGCTGTTTAATTTTTTTATTGGTGGCGAATAGCCATAAGCTTTCTTATCAGAATATGCCCTAAAACTTTTCTAATTGCATTCTTACTTTTCGAGTTATCTTCCTTTGAATTAGTTAATTGGAGATGCAAAAGCCAAATGGTGTCGATTTTGTATGGAATTCCACAAGTATTTAAGCTGCGAAACATAATTGAATCAGTTTCAATAACGTTCTTTTTAATTTATAATCAATATTAAAATTTTTATTTAAAACTAACAAAGTGTCAACAAAACCCTGTTTATTTATAACTTCTGCCGTATTGGAATTTGCATTTTTTTTAACGGCAAACAATAAACGGATTAAAACGAATTCAATTAAATAAAACAAAGCAACGTAGTTAAGGGTTTTATTAAACATATAATAAACTTTTTTTTTCTGTATGGCAATGATCACAATTGAAAGTTTTTAAAGTGTTGTACTTGCGGCTAGAGCTTTGCAAATATAATGCAAATATTTATTTTTTACAGCACTTAAATTTATAATTAAAATTTGGTTAATGCAATTATATTATTTCATAAACTGTATGCAAGCTCAAGTTCTCTTAAAAAAAGTATTTAAGGCCTTTGTAAAAATTATTTGCATCTAAATGATTTGATTAAAATTAAAACTAAATAAAATTATGCCATCATTTTTTTGCATTTTCATTGTAAAGTTTGAAAAAGTACTTTATAAAACTAAGAACATAAAAATGAATTTTTATTTTGCTAAAATATTGTCACTGGAAATTATATATCTAAACATTTGTAGGCAACTAAATGTCCATCATATTTTTTAAAATATAATCCACTAGTTTTAGAAAATGCAGTATTGCTCAACTGCACTAACAGCTGTGACTGCTTTTAGTGTTAGTACTGAAATAAACTATGAAGATAACTATGAACTTTGAAAACAAAATTAGTTTTTGATTAAACTTTCAAAGCAAAACACCAACTGCGTAATTCGAATTTTGCTTTTTTTTTTAAGTTACCAAAGGGATAAGATAAAATGCCTCTGTTGTTAGTGAATTTGTATCATCTTTGTATACTCATTAAAACTTGTAAGTTTTTCATGAAAACAACATCAGTGTCAACGAATTTTTATTAGTATTCGCCTGCTTGCGGCTAGTACTCGTAGTAATTGAAAAACTCTTAGAAATGAAGTAACAAAATCTATGCAAACTTTTCAAATTAGTTTTTTTTTTCTCTCTCTTAGAATGGTTTCCTTCAGACTTCAATAATAAATAAAGAAATATTTTAAAATATTTATTTTGTTGTAAGTAATTTGAGATAGAGATGTTCTTACAAGTTATTAAATAGGGACACTGAGATTGAAGAGCAAATACTAATTTTACATAAGATTCTACAAAAATGTTTTTATGAAAATATATCTCATATATGGGTATTTCCACAGATTAGTAAGCCGTGAGCAAAACAATCATTATATCTCTGAAACTATTTAACGTACATGAATGAGATTTGGTAAATATGTAAAAAGTACAAAGACAAAAAATGTGGTCTGGGAAAAATGGCGGTACTACGCACCCACAAAAATAAGTTCATCATATCTCTGAAATTATTTAACACACATGAATGAGATTTGATAAGTGTGTACAGAGCGCATGGACAAATAATGTTCACTGGAAAAATGGACTATGCCACACCCCTAAAAAAAATTAGATTTGGTAAATATATAAAATGGATACGGACAAATAACATATTTTGGAAAAGTTGGTGATGCCACGCCAACTTCACAAGACAAGGATAAGCACCACATGCCTGGAAATGCTGGTTATTTGCAACATTTTCAATTTAAATTTTGTATAGTGGAAAAATACGTCACACAGCATAATTCACGTAGCATCTGAAACTATAATTTATTTTAAAAAAGATAAAGAAAATGGCAAATTGAAGTGACATTGTGCTTAGTCATCATAAAATGAGTCGCATTAAAAAACTCGGTGCCGTGACATAGTCCCCACGAACATAATCCCCATTTACGAAATAGGGATTATGTCCGCCAATAATTCGGACATAGTCCCCATTTCTAAAATGGGGATTATGTCCGCAAGTGTTTCGGACATAATCCCCAGGAAAAAACGGACATAGTCCCCATAACGATATTTTGTTATTGACAACAGCCGCAGCTCAGGATTTACAACTCCCAAAAATTCCAATACCGTTTCCGCGGCGGCCTTCAGCCTATAATATATCCAACACCTAGTTTGCTAGCCACAGTAATTTTACATAAGAATATGGGTAAGTGGGCGGCCTGCGGCCGCAGTTCAGGATTTAAAACTCCCAAATATCCAATACCGGCTTCGCGGCGGACTTCGGCCGCGAATCAGTCTATAATATATCCAACACCTAGTTTGCTAGCCAAAGTAATTTTACATAAGAGTAGGGATAAGTGGGCGGCCGCAGTTCAGGATTTAAAACTCCCAAAAATCCAACACTGGCTTCGCGCCGGCCTTCGGCCGCGGATCAGTCTATAACATCCAACACTATATAAATTTTTTAAATGGATTATTGCAAAAATTTTGTTCAATCTTAAGAATTTTTAAGTGTATTACTTAATGACATTTTATATATAGAAAATTGATTTTTGATTGAACTTTTTAGTCATATATTTGCAAAGATCGATTTACATATAAATCTATCAATGCATTTTTCTAACACATAATTATGACAAATCAAGGAACGGATTAAAAACACGGCTATAGTGACATATGTTTCGTCTTTCGCCACAAAGACTCATCAGACTATTTTTGTTATAATTATAATTATATTTATTTTACTAAATTAATTATAATTGAAAAATTGCAAGTTTGAAAACTTTTTTTGTGGTTTTTGGTCTGGGCGGGAGTCGAACCAAGGATCTCCAGGTTGGTAGCAGCAGTCGTTACCACTACACCAGCCTTGCCCTGCTGCGAAGCCGAATTTTTGCCAGTTTTGTTTGTGTGTTAATACGTATTGATATATCATAATTGTTGTTTGTGTTATTTATTGATATTTTGGTATAGTTGTTCCTTTGGAACAAATTCAATACCGATTGCAGGTGTTTCCACCTTATCAGGGCGTGTTCTCCCAAATAACTTTAAGAATTTTTAAGTGTATTACTTAATGACATTTTATATATAGAAAATTGATTTTTGATTGAACTTTTTAGTCATATATTTGCAAAGATCGATTTACATATAAATCTATCAATGCATTTTTCTAACACATAATTATGACAAATCAAGGAACGGATTAAAAACACGGCTATAGTGACATATGTTTCGTCTTTCGCCACAAAGACTCATCAGACTATTTTTGTTATAATTATAATTATATTTATTTTACTAAATTAATTATAATTGAAAAATTGCAAGTTTGAAAACTTTTTTTGTGGTTTTTGGTCTGGGCGGGAGTCGAACCAAGGATCTCCAGGTTGGTAGCAGCAGTCGTTACCACTACACCAGCCTTGCCCTGCTGCGAAGCCGAATTTTTGCCAGTTTTGTTTGTGTGTTAATACGTATTGATATATCATAATTGTTGTTTGTGTTATTTATTGATATTTTGGTATAGTTGTTCCTTTGGAACAAATTCAATACCGATTGCAGGTGTTTCCACCTTATCAGGGCGTGTTCTCCCAAATAACTTTAAGAATTTTTAAGTGTATTACTTAATGACATTTTATATATAGAAAATTGATTTTTGATTGAACTTTTTAGTCATATATTTGCAAAGATCGATTTACATATAAATCTATCAATGCATTTTTCTAACACATAATTATGACAAATCAAGGAACGGATTAAAAACACGGCTATAGTGACATATGTTTCGTCTTTCGCCACAAAGACTCATCAGACTATTTTTGTTATAATTATAATTATATTTATTTTACTAAATTAATTATAATTGAAAAATTGCAAGTTTGAAAACTTTTTTTGTGGTTTTTGGTCTGGGCGGGAGTCGAACCAAGGATCTCCAGGTTGGTAGCAGCAGTCGTTACCACTACACCAGCCTTGCCCTGCTGCGAAGCCGAATTTTTGCCAGTTTTGTTTGTGTGTTAATACGTATTGATATATCATAATTGTTGTTTGTGTTATTTATTGATATTTTGGTATAGTTGTTCCTTTGGAACAAATTCAATACCGATTGCAGGTGTTTCCACCTTATCAGGGCGTGTTTTTTAATCCGTTCCTTGATTTGTCATAATTATGTGTTAGAAAAATGCATTGATAGATTTATATGTAAATCGATCTTTGCAAATATATGACTAAAAAGTTCAATCAAAAATCAATTTTGTTCAATCTTAATTAAATTTTTCGGACATAACCCCTATTGGGATTATGTCCGCAAATTTTTCGGACCAAAATGGGGATTATGACCGAAAAATTTTCGGACGTAATCCCCATTTATGAAGTGGGGATTATGTCCGTTGGGACTATGTCCGGTAACCAAAAAACTCTTGTAGATTTCGCAGATTTTTTAACTTTTATAGATGCACCCAAAAAATCACTTCCATTTTTTATCACATGCGTATGCCTTATTATTTGCATGTATCTTGGAATAATTTTATCGACCCCGCCCAGCTTTTACTTCATATATATACTGCTACTCAAGTGCTGTAAAAAAGTCAAAAAAAAAAAAAAAAACAATTTTCGTTTTTTTCTTTGTTTTTTTTTTCACGTTACAAACGCATAACTGTCATGAACGTCAGCATGGAAATGCCTTTATCTTATATTTTAATATTTCCTATTTTTAATAAAAATAATGTTGACAATTATCGGCCAATTTTGAAGATCACTAACATCTCAATAGTCTCTTAAAAAATTGTTAGAAACAAGTTACTTTTTGCGGTTAAAAATTTAATCTGTCCCTATCAACATGGTTTTTTCCCTGGTAGGCCCG
The DNA here is from genome assembly GCA_951812925.1 of Calliopum simillimum. NCBI lineage: Eukaryota > Metazoa > Arthropoda > Insecta > Diptera > Lauxaniidae > Calliopum > Calliopum simillimum. Next base: position 56,856,819 of record OX638371.1, on the reverse strand, counting down.
TTCTAACGAATCTTAGCTTATTTACGAGGTACTGTATAAATTCCTTTGAAGATGGCGGCCAGGTGGATGTGGTATATTTGGATATTTCTTGGTTTGACAACGTGTCACATTTTCTACTTATTTCAAAGTTAGCGAAGTTTGGGTTTCATTCTCATTTCTGTCTTGGCTGAGCTCTTACTTAGTTAATAGGTTCTCTTTTGTAGCCATAGATCATGCTAAGTCCCAACCTTTTCTAGTAAAGTCTGGAGTACCACACGGCAGTATACTTGGTCCCCTTCTTTCAATTTTACATACTAACCATATTTCAACATGTTTCTTTTCTGTCTGGTCCTCATTGTATGCTGATGATTAAAAATTTATTATTAAGTGAAACATTTCTCTGATTGCGTCACTCTAAAAACAGAATTCAATAAAGTTGTCAATTAGTTTAAAAACAATACCTAGTCGTTAAATCTTAGTAAATGTTTTTGTATGACCTTTTCTAAGATAAATGCTCCTTTGTCTTATTCGTTTAGTGTTGATGATGTGTCCTTATCTAGGGTTGAACCAATTAGTGATCTTGGTATTTTCTTTGATGCTCGTTTAAATTTTTCTAATCATGTTAATCATATCTTACCAAAAGCTTACTCACTTTTAGCGTTTTTTAAATGTAAAAGCTCCGTATTTTTTGATCCTTTTACCATAAAATATCTGTTTACTGCCTTTGTAACATCTAACTAAGAATCCCTATTATAGAGTGTATATTGCCCATTTAGAGCGTATTCAAAAAAAGTTCATTAAGTTTGCTTTACAATCCTTACCTTTTACTGAACCATTGCCATCATAAGAAGAGCGTTTTTTGCTTATAAATATTGATAGTCTTGAAAAGTGGCGGCGGCTGCATAGCGTATTGTTTATTTACGATATAATTAATGGAAATATCGATTGATAGAACTATCTCATTACTTAATAAGTTATACAAAGATGCTTCAATTGATTTCTGTTGAATAAACTTCAATTAAAATCTATGCTGGTCAGGCTTTAATAATAGTTTATTAATTTTAAGATTATCTTATTTCATATTTATTAAAATTGTTTTTAAAAATATTGATGTCATATGAAAAAAATTTTAACTGGCTACAAATTTGTATTGGAAAAGTTTTAAATCCAAGTTATGGTTTTCAAGATATGGTGATTTTGTGATAATTTTGACCACTTTTTATTTAAAAGCTATTATAAATTAACAAAAATACCTCATTAACCTATAGCTCTAGTAACAAAATATGGAAGCCTTATCTATTTTCCTTCATGAAATATGCCATTTGTAGCTGAATTTGCATCATTAGGGCATTTTTTATAGAAAAACAAAAATTTAAATAAAGAAATTTTCATGATATTTAGCAATTATTACAACAACAACACCATCACTAACAAAAAAAGCGCTAACAAAAACAACAACAACATCACCACTAACAACAACAACATCAACGTCTCAGAGGGACCATCCTATTGGGAGACCAGGAATCGCAACCTTGGCGAAAATATCTGGCCTGGCGTTCGAGTCGTTACAATAACAACAACGACACCACCACTAACAAATACAATGACACCACTAACCACAACAACACTAACAACAACAACAACACCAACAACAACATTACAAACAACATCAACAACGCCACTATCAACAACAACACCAACAACAATACAGCAAAAAGCAACACTAACAAAACAAAAACAACAACAATAACAACATCAAAAACAACACTACTAACAACAACTCTAGCAAAACAACAATAACATCAACAACACCACTATCAACAACAACAAAATTAAAGTTTTTATTCAAAATCGTGAGATTTACTACTAATTTCTATTACAAAAGAGAAAAATTTTTGTTAAAAATTTCGCGCGAATATTTCGCCTGCGGCGCTTTTTTTTTAACACATTTTTGCAAATCATTCAGTCAGGAAATATAACTGATTAAAAAAATAAGGTCTTAACCCCCTAACGGTGAACCACTCAATTTCTTTAAAGATCCAGTAACTGGCGCCCACACAAATACGATTGAGGGTCTCTGGCGCCATGTCAAAAACGATTTACAAGTATTTAAAGAAACGATTTTACGAAGGATATATTGGAAAATTCATGTTCATTAAAAAGTGAAAAGTAGAGGGGGTTGAGCCGATGGAGGAATTTTTTAAATAGGAGAGAGAATTGCATAAAGTCTTTTCTACGAAGCAGAGAACGATGATGATGATAATGTTGTAGATGAAGACATCTTATAAAATAAAATAAAAATTTAAATTCTTCCATTTATTTTAATAAAAAAAAAACATTACAAATATAGGAAATCAGGTACAAATGGCCTAGATAATAAAAGAAAATAGATTGGCCTTTCATATTTTGTTACTAAAAATATGGATTGATGAAACGTTATTTGGAAAAAATAGTGTTTAAAAAAGAAAAATGGTCAAAATTATCTTAAAACCGCCATATGTATATCAAAAGCGAAAACTCGGATTTAAGACTTTTGTAAACCACTTTGGTAGCTAGTTAAAATACCTTTTATATGACACCAAAAATTTTAAAATCCATCAAGGGACTCAGAACTAATACCTGTTTTCATAAAAGCTATATCCCGATCTTCCGATTGCTATATCTCCGAAACCAGGTCCGAGCGACACTTTTTGTTTTTGTTGTTGTTGTTGAAATAAATTCTCGAATCCATATTTTGGCAAAAAAAAAATTTGGCTTTGGGAGCAACGCTTGACTTGTTCCAAATTGTCTTAGGCTGTAACAATCTGTTCTAAAAACTTAAATAAATGAATAAAAAAAACAAAATAAAACTAAAATAAAAAAATAAGAAACTTGAACATTTGAGCGTACTCTCTTTACATACTAAATAAGTTATTTTATCAGTATCCATACCTTTCGCGTAGTGCCCCATTTTATTGAGTCTACAATAATTAAAAAAAATAAATTTTTGGTTTTAAGTAGACCTCAGTGATTTTTTGCACATTCACCCAAGGATAACTCAGGATCCTGACGTGGTAAAAAAAAAAAAACAATTTCAGATTACTACTTAGTTAAAAGATCCCAGTCCATCACACACGTCTAAAAAAAAAATCAGGACAAAAAACCATGGTATTTCTGGTAGTTGGTAGGAAAAATGGACCAGCGCAGATCCTGGCACCATCCACTTTCTAGTAACTTGGGGTTCTATCTATAATAACACTAGTTTACAGCAAAAATGTGATCTGGTTGCCACTATAAAATTCTTATGTAAAATGACTCCCTGATTCCGAAAATAACTATATTTTTTTTTTCTACGGAAGCGTTTTCGAGAAATCCCCCTTTTTCTGTTTTTGAAGGGGGGGAAAAATATGATCTCATATAATCACATATATCTCGTAAACCAATAAAGCCAGCTTATTATGTAAGACAACAAACGAAAGATAATAAAATTTTACATAAACGCCTCATACCTTACTTTTCGATCAGTTTTTTAGTTTCTGTGTTATTAATAAACAATTCGAAAAATTTTGATTTTTCTTTTGAAAAATCGAAAAAAAAAGTTTTTCAATTGGGATATTTTCTTGAAAAAAAATTCGGTAAAAAAAAAAAAACTTTATTGTGCAAAAGTCTAAAGAACCCCAGAAAAAACAAGATACCAATGAAGAAAATCGATGGATAAATAACGGAGTTATAATCAATTAAGTGAAAATACCAAAAGTCAAATTTTACTCTATTTTTGTAATTTTCCTTGCATAAGGATACAATTTTGAAAATTTTTTTTTCCGATTCGACCGATTCATTTTTTTTTTGATTTGGTGGACCATCATAAGTAAAAAAAAATTGTTTTTATTTTTTTCGCTCGTGTAGTGTTGCCGTATTAGAAAAAAAACAATTATTTGAGGTGTCACTTAACTTAAACTGATCTGTAAAGAGAACTTCATATTATACTCCTTATCTGAGGATGTCATTAAAAAGGCAAATAAATTGCCTTTTTAACATTGGGTCATTTGTTGATATCAGATGAAAATTAGCCAATCTATAGTAAACCAAATTTCAAATTTAAAGCAAATTTCGATGATTTTCGGAATCTTTCTTTAACGCCGTTAACATTTTCTTGTTCGAAAAAATAGAAAAATTCAAGTTTTATTACTTTTGTCATTTATATATTTTATTACAAAAATTTTGAGTTAATACGGACCAAGATCGGATGAAAAATGACAGCTCTATTCTAGATTTAGTGAGTGAACCTACTAAATTACTGTCTATTTAATTAGCAAAACAAAAATTTCATATGTTTATTCACTAAATCTAGAATAGAGCTGTCATTTTTCATCCGATCTTGGTCCGTATTAACTCAAAATTTTTGTTATAAAATATATAAATGACAAAAGTAATAAAACTTGACTTTTTCTATTTTTTCGAACAAGAAAATGTTAACGGCGTTAAAGAAAGATTCCGAAAATCATCGAAATTTGCTTTAAATTTGAAATTTGGTTTACTATAGATTGGCTAATCTGATATCAACAAATGACCCAATGTTAAAAAGACAATTTATTTGCCTTTTTAATGACATCCTCAGATAAGGAGTAAAATATGAAGTTCTCTTTACAGATCAGTTTAAGTTAAGTGACACCTCAAATAATTGTTTTTTTTCTAATACGGCAACACTACATGAGCGAAAAAAATAAAAACAATTTTTTTTTACTTATGATGGTCCACCAAATCAAAAAAAAAATGAATCGGTTGAATCGGAAAAAAAAATTTTCAAAATTGTATCCTTATGCAAGGAAAATTACAAAAATAGAGTAAAATTTGACTTTTGGTATTTTCACTTAATTGATTATAACTCCGTTATTTATCCATCGATTTTCTTCATTAGTATCTTGTTTTTACTGAGGTTCTTTAGACTTTTGCACAATGAAGTTTTTTTATTTTTACCGAATTTTTTTTCAAGAAAATATCCCAATTGAGAAACTTTTTTTTCGATTTTTCAAAAGAAAAATCAAAATTTTTCGAAATGTTTATTAATAACACAGAAACTAAAAAACTGATCGAAAAGTAAAGTATAAGTTGTTTATGTAAAATTTTATTATCTTTCGTCTGTTGTCTTACATAATAAGCTGGCTTTATTGGTTTACGAGATATATGTGATTATATGAGATCATATTTTTCCCCCCCTTCAAAAACAGGAAAAGGGGGATTTCTCGAAAACGCTTCCGTAGAAAAAAAAAATATAGTTATTTTCGGAATCAGGGAGTCATTTTACATTAGAATTTGATAATGGCACTCAGATCACAGAAAAAAATAATTAATTTGTAAACTAGTGTAATCTGAGCTCATATTTCGGTTCTCACATTTTGCATTCTCCAGAAGAAGGAAAGAGTTTATGCTTTTAAAAATTTTTTCCAAAAACTAAATTTCAATATGACTTCGTTGATAAGACGAAGATTACTTTAAACGTTTGTAAAATATGATAGTCTTTAACCAAATAGTGTGATTTTTCCTTTTAACTTTTAAACTTTTTCGCACACAATGGTATTATACGCACATAAAAACACCAGATGGTTGCTTTCATTGAGATAAAAAAAATGTGGACAAATAAAAGTGCAAAAAGCATGAGCCCTGCTAACGCGGAAATAGCTTACCACTACAAATACTCCACTCCACTAAGAGTCAACAAAGAAAATGCCGGCTAAAAGTAAATGGATGAAAGAGAAAAAAATCAACGACTTTGGCAGTGCCTGCTGACAAAAGTCAGCAAACGAGTTTTAGTCGGAGATTGAGAGTGTCAGTGGATGAATGTAATGTAAGCAACATACATATATGTATATAATATGTAGTATGTAGGGTAAGGAAGGTAAATATGGACGACCAATTTCTTTTTTTAAGGGGTTTGAATACTGTAAACGTTTTAATTTCAGGTAGTTTTTATAGCCCGTAAAATTTTTACCATTGAAAAAGTTAAATGAGCAGTCTCCACTTTTAACCCATTTAAATCTCCTGGGGCGGATAATATTCAATCTTGCCTATTGCAGAAAGGTATAGATATACTGGCATCTACTCTAACTAATATCTTTAGGCTAAGCCTAGAACTAGGAATAGTACCTGAAGATTGGACTAAAGCCCGAGTTGTTTTCATTCCTAAAGCAGGCAAAAAGGCGGACCACACGCCCAAAGCCTATCGGCCTATAAGTCTAACCTCATTTCTTCTGAAAACAATGGAGAAAATTTTAGACCTTAGAAGTGTGTACCTTGAGGCTGCACCTCTACATCCTGAACAATGTGCTTACTAATCGGGTAAATCGACTGAAACCGCCATACATAGCCTCACGACTAAAATCGAGAAGGCTTTAGGGGATAAGGAAGTAGCCCTCTGTTCATCTATTGACATACAGGAAGCTTTTGACAATACGACTTTTAAGTCAATTAAGGAATCACTGATCAGGAAGGGAATACCCGAAATGATCATTGATTCGGTCCTCAACATGCTTAAAAATAGGACAATCATCTATGAAGCGGGCACAGAAAGATTAACTGTAAGGACAACTAAAGGTTGCCCCCAGGGAGGTGTACTGCCACCGCTCTTATGGATTCTAGTCATCGACGAACTACTAGAAATTCTCGATGATCACAAATTCAAGATCCAGGGCTTTGCTGACGATCTGATTATTATGGTTAGAGGCAAGTTTGACTCTACCGTAACTGAACGAATGCAACTAGCTCTCAACTTAGCTCTAGGATGGTGTCGAGAGAAAGAACTCGAGATTAACCCTAGTAAAAACACACTGGTGCCCTTTACCTGGAAGAGGAAGCTAAAACTGAAAACTTTAAATCTGGGGGGAAAGGTACTAATGGTTTCCGAGGAGATGAAATATCTAGGAGTAATCCTAGATAAGAGTCTAACTGGGAATAGTCATCTATCAAACATAACAAATAAAGCCTTAAGAATAACATATGCTTGTCAAAGGCTATATGGTAGAACGTGGAGACTACGGCCAAAAATGATGGCATGGTCCTATAAAACTATCACATTACCAATGATCACTCATGCTGCATTAGCATGGTGGCCAAAGTTAGACCAAGTAGGGGTTCAAAATGAACTAAACAGGATCTTCAGAATAGCCTGCTTGGGTATTACAGGGGCACTAAAGACATGCCCGACAGTAGCTCTAGGCATGCTTACGGGTCTCACCCCTCTTCACTTTATGGTTAAGAAAGAAGCAGCCTGTGCGGCCCTCAGACTACCTAATTTACAACAACTTAAAGAAGGCAATCTAACAGGGCATGTCAAGATCCTGGATATATTCTGGGACACACCATGCCGTTCGGTCTCCGACAAGATAAGTAAAAAATTTGTTTTCTCTAGAACATTCAAAGTGGTAATCAATGACCGCGCTAAATGGAAGAGGAAGGACATAAATGTAAAACAGGGCTCACAGGTATGGTTCACTGACGGGTCCAAAATGGAATATGGCAGCGCAGAAGCTGGAGTTGTGGGACCAAGATTCCAGAAAGCAGTTGCAATGGGAAAAACAGCTTCTATTTTTCAGGCGGAGGGCCACGCTTTAGAGTTGTGTGCTAGAGTATGTCTAAGAATGGGCACTTTCGGCACCGACATATACATTTACTCGGACAGCCAAGCAACTCTAAAATCACTAATGGCTTTTTCAATTCACTCCAAGCTTGTCTGGGAGTGTGTTGAATTTCTTCAAGCCCTAGCCAGGAGGAATGAAGTTACTCTAGTTTGGATACCAGGGCACGAGGGGCATGAAGGCAACGAAAGGGCATACTGCTTGGCCAAGAGGGGCGCACTCAATACTTTCATAGGCCCAGAACCCTTCTGCGGAGTAAACAACAGTTTTAAAAATAACTTAATACGGGAATGGGAAAAGGAAACCTCTCCGATCACTGGAGAGCCAAAAAAGATATGCGACAGGCGAAGAGGCTGATCGATCCAAAACATGTTAAGGCTGAAGCTGTTTTAAATCTCAGCAGGAAAGATATAAAAACGTACAGTGAGATTATGACAGGTCACTGTAAACTTAATTATCACCTAAAAAAGATGGGTTTAGTAGACGATGACTCCTGTAGACTCTGCTTAGAGAACTTGGAAACAGCAGAGCATGTGCTATGTGCATGCCCTGCTGCGTTTAGACGCAGAATTAAGTACCTAGGAGCTGAGATTTTAGATCCAGGTGACATAGGTAAAATTAATCCCATGGCAGTAACAAGATTTATAGATAGTCTGAAACTGTTTTGATTAGGGAAAAAGGCTGTACAAAAGATCTTTTAGGTCGCAGTACAATCTAGAGCCTTTTAAATAATAATAATTAACCGTAAACGATACCACAATTTTGAAATTTACTTTTAAACAAAAATATTGAGAAAAAAATAAAAAGGGTGCACCAAGCCCCAAATTGGCTTTAAAAAAGAAAAAACTGTTTTTCAACTTAAAATAATTTTTTTTTTTCAGTGTAATTAATTTTTTCAAAATCTCATATCTCTTTGCCTTAACCCGGAAATCCGAGGAGCTGTGAATTTTTAAACATGTGAGTATCTAAAAGATGGATCGGACTTCATATGGCCGCCATCTTGGATTTTTTCGAAATTTCGAAAAATCATTTTACCACAGTTATACGAATGTCAAATACTAACTTTTCACCAATTTTAATAAAAATCGGAGATGTCAACCCTAATCTTAATCGATTACGCAAAGAAACACTCAATACTATTTTCGGATTTTTATGAGTAATTACAGAATCGTAAAATTTTTTTTTACTAATTCATGTGGTGAAGCCAAATGTTGCAATTTTTGAAACTAAAACTTTCATTTGTAGTTAATTTTTTAAAAAAACAACATATTTTACTAAAATTTTTTTAATACGGGTTAAACTAATTTCTTTTAAACATTCTTATGAAGAACAAAGCCAAACATTCAACATCATTATGCAGATATCTCCATCAGCCAACAAACAAATGACAGGCAAGTTATATGTGCCATGTACATACATACATAAATAATACAGATATTAATCTTAGGACTTTGCACACAATTGTCGTAAAAGGGTAATGGCACTTGCAAAGTGTGAGAACTTAAAGACAACCCTTTAACATTTTTCAGCAGAAGATAAGAGTTTTCCTAATTAATTTGGTACTTTAACAGGCACACAATAAACACATCAACACAAGATCTTCGCATTTTAGCCAAGTGTCAACGTTGTGTTTACGAGTACGTGCCCGTGTGTGCGTTGTTCTCATGTGGTGTTGGTAATTTTTTGTGCTTAATAATTTAAATTAATTCATAACGCAACCCTTGAGATATGTAGATAATTATACTCTACAAACAGGGTACATTTACTTTGTACTTCCGTTTGTAACGCATAGAATGAGGCGTGCCATGTAAGGAAAAGCTTATAGGGTAAGCTGGGGAACATTTGACACCGGGGCACATTTGACTTTGCCATTTTCGGTGTGGACACGCCTTTCGAACCAAAAACCTCAAATACAGAATCAGAAAGGGAGCAACGTAATGAACTTAGGCAGTTCTCTTTCAACTCCTCCCGCGCTAATACGCTTTTTTAACTTTTTTTTTTTGTAATTTTCGGCATCTTGTTCGTAAGGGTTTTGCAAGTAAAGTTGTATTGTTTTTTAAAAGTAAGTAAGAAAATTTGGTAGCACTAAACTTTATAATTAATAGAATAAAAGTGGTTTTTATCAAGGTCAAATGGTTTAAATTTTAAAATATATATAATTTTTCAAGAGATTTTGGGGCACATTTGACTTTTGCCGATGGGGTACATTTGACGTTCATCCATACATATGTGTTTGTGTATTTTAAATTAAATTGGGTTTTTATAAAACCGGAAGTGGACTTTGAGGAGGTCAATTAAGTTTAAGCTACCAACTCCAACAAATACGGCCTCAACTTGACGTTCATACACTAAATACGTATTTGACATCGACTTCTTACACCTATATATAAATAATAATAATAATAATAAGTCTTCGTTAATACATTCATACTTATTATTTGTATTTATATGAAAAAAATATAAGTATTAATGTATTGTTTAATGTTTAGGTGCTATTTTTGTGAATGTCAAATGTGCCTCGTAACAGGGGCACAGAAATTTAAAAAAAGAGTATTAATGCAGTTTTTTTAAAATTTTTTTTCTTGGTTTTAATCTTACATAATCAATGTTTCAGAAACAGCCCAGAGCAATAAGATCGTGCAATAATTTTCAAAGATACAGATCTTTGAAAATTTAGTGTCAAATGTGCCCCAGTCTCCCCTACATATATCTAATCAGTAACATCTCGTACAAGTATATATCATCCATGTACAAGTGAAAAAAAGTCAGTTTTTTTATGTTTTGAAATATTTGAATTTTAAAAAATCAGTTTTTGTTTTTTTGTATGGAAATTGTTCTTTCCCTTTAATTTTAATGATCAAAATAGCCAATTTTTGCAGAGATAAGGACTTAAAACTATTATTTTGGACCAGATATATATATATTGGGACTATATAGAGTATATTGTAAACCTTGCAGGGTATTAAATTTGTGACGAGACCATAGATAGCACCCTTTCAAGTTATTTTGTTCATTCAAATAAACATTAAACTTGCGTGTGAATGCTCTTGCTTGATTATGCAGGGTCTCCCACACATAACTATTTATACTGACACGTTTGGCGATTTCTGACTATTCATAAAGATCACTACACTTGTATATAAATATGATAAGTTTTACATTGTAAATATATTGTATACATTGTATATACGCTATATCTCCCAAAATATACAAATAAACAATTGGGAGATATTGCGTTTTGAAGTGCGCAATCGTCGAATCGTTAAAAAATAAGCGTAGCATTGTCCGATCACTGACAGCGGCTAATTATCTGGTGCACCTACCTACCAAATTTCATCGAAATAGCTTGCATATTTTGGGAGATATAGCATTTTAAAGTGCCCATTCTTCGAATCGTGGCATTATCCGATCTCGCGCAATTTTTGGTCAGCTGATGCTAATTATGTGGAGCACCTACCTACCAAATTTCATTGAAATAGCTTGTATATTTTGGGAGATGAAGCGTTTTAAAGTGCCCATTCTTCGAATCGTTAAAAGTGGGTGTGGCATTGTCGGAATGCTGGTCAGCAAATGCTAATTATGTGGAGCACCTACCTACTAAATTTCATGAATATAGCGTCCATAGTTTCCGAGATATAACGTGTTAAAGATTTTTTCGATTAATCGTTAAATAGTGGGCGTGGCACCTATTTGATACTTTTGCCGCTTTTGAACATCCGTACTATCTCATACGTGTACGAGGTACGAAGTACGAGGTACGAATAGTACGAAGTTCGTATCAAAAGCACGAACTTTACCAAATTCACGTACCTGTGCGTACGTGCCTTTTGTGATAGAGTCAGTGACATTAAAGTGTTAAACTATTTCAATCATTACGCTTTGCTCGAAACGGAAAAATTTGTCTGAAATTGATGACTTCTGCGCAAAGCTTAGGATACCAGTAATTTGAAAGAAGATTAGGTCTATAGTAGATTTTGAGATATACGGGCTTAAAAATTTTACATAAATAGAGTTCACAATTTCAGAATTTAAAGAAAATGTAGTGCAATTTATAAAATTTATTTTCTTTTATTGGTTAAATGTTACTCATATGTCATTTTGTAAAAATTTTGAAATGGCTAAAAATTTTGCAAATATATATATATTATAATATGTTTTCGATTTTTGCACCATTTTCAATATTAAACCTTATTATCTAAGAGAACACGTAATATTTTGCAAATGGAATTCGTTTCAGAAATGAATCAAACAAAGATGCCTATCACTAATTGTTAAGCTTGAATATCTCGAAAACTAGAGCTATCCCGTAAAATTGATTATGATTACTGAAATTACTAGCTTGCTTGAATTGTGTTTTTTTTCGCGATTTTTGAAACGTGTATTAATTTTTACTTAATACAAATTTTTTATAGTGTTTTGGAAAAGAAAAATACATTTCATAATATACAATTTTCCTTCATCTTTGAAAGTGTCTTTCAACTTCCTAGCCACGTACAGACTGCAACGTGCAAAAGATTCCTTTGGAAAGATATGACTTCAATGTGTAAATTATTTTTCAATAAGAAACAGCAGGAAATTGAGAAGAAGCTGCACGTGACTGCGAAGTTGTCAAGTAATAAACTTCATTATCAATTTTGAAGCATTGAAAATTCATGTTAACTGCTCTTTTTGAATATATAGAAAAGGTGACAGTTAATTTATTATAAATTAGACAGTTTCTGAAACTATGATTTTTAAGGGAGTAAGCAATAGCTCTTCAAGATTAAAAACAATTTTTTGTCAAAAAAAAGCTCTTTATTTAAGGTTTTATAAAAGGATACTGTAAAAAAGAAGACATGAATAAAATAGTTTTAGAAGGATACATTTTAAAAAAATTGCTCTTCCAAATTATATAAAAAGAAGTATTCAGAGAACACTTTTTTTTTGACGGGTAAGTAAAAATAGAATAATTTCCTATTCTGAATAGACTTTTGGTGTAAAATCTTAATTTGAGGGAATAATGCTGGACAGTAATTTGGGAAACTGGTTACCTAAATATGAGATCACTTTATAGAGTTTTTCTCAAAATATTTCAATATTTTATAATTGGTATTATGGTGCTTTCGAACTTTTCAGCATTTTTGTATTCCAAGATTTTAGATATTTCTATATTTAAAGATTATTTCAAATAATTCAACTTGTTTCGACTATATGTAGCTTTTATTAGACAACATAGTCTTGAGATCTTTTAAAAGCCTTACAACGTAAAATATGCCATTATTTTAAATTTATTGCTTAGGAACTTTTGAAAAAAATAATTGTTCCGTTCAAAGTTTCCACAATACTCGTATTTATAGAAATATGGAAGCGATAACTGAAGGTTTCGTTTAAAACTTACGCAAATCATGTTTTATAAAAGTCTCAGGCCAAACTCATGTTAGTATCCTCACTGGGTATTACCTCTTTGAGAAGCACACTAGACGTGTTAGTGTTCTCTGTAATACTGATTTGCAGTAGGTAGAAGCTGTTACTGTTAGAGGGTGCAAAGTACAGTAGTTACTGTTTTGAAGCAGGTTTGCATTAAGGATATTACGGAGTCGGAACCAAATATTTGAAATTAGAGTTTTTGGAGTCGAATCCGGATTCGGTGATAAAAGTTCCAGTGGTGTTACTCTCAAAAATGTAAAAACCATTTTTTGACCTGGAAATTGACCGCTTAAATGAGCCCTTAATGATTAACTAATATATAAATCAAAAAAAAAACTTCTCGAAAACTTCTTTTCACACATAAGTTATGTTTTCACAAATCATGTCACATTTCCATATCATTGGAACGTAAGACTTTAAACCATTTTTCCATTTCCTTTTTCTTGGCTGCTTCCGGGAAATGTCCCAAAATAAAATTTTCTTGAAGAAAATTACTTTCATTTTTTTATTTTTAACAATTCAACGGTGTACATATTTTATTATTGCTGCAAACCGGATTCGAACCAAATCGATTTTTGAACCGAACCATCGAATTCTTTGCGCCCTTAACAACGAACAGTACCGTTTTAGTTTTGGATACAAAATTTTTATCAACCTTCGTTATTGCTTCCGGTTCAAAACTTTCGGAAGCATATTCGAAGTCGGAAGTCAAAATCAATTGGGAGTTGCAACCTTTCAAAATCGAAAATGAAGCGCCGCAATATCTCTAGTTTGTATTGATTGGGTATTATTTTTTCGACAATTTAATTTGACTAAGTAAGCATATGAGCGCATAGTGATCAAATAATCTAAATGGACTTAAAATTTGTATACCCGTCTGTATCAAATTTTACTTAAGAGTTTCACAATATACCAAATTTGGTCTAACAGTGTTCGTATACCTTTGTTTACTAAATTTCTTTTTCAAATAACTGATTTAATTCAGTAAAATTGTAAATTCCAAAAAGAAAATGCATAGGTACAACTTTCACTTCAAAGCTGAAAATTCACAACTCTAAAGCAAAAATACAAATACTGAAAACAATACAATAGAAGTTCATTATTTCAAAAGTAAATGACAATTGTATGCAATCAGTATGAGCGAAGGAGTAAAACAATATACATCAATTAACGGTAAAGGATTTGTAGTAAATAACGTATTGTATTCAGAAGGTGTGTGTGTAAGGGATGATGCACCAGAACAAAAAGCCATTAGAAACTTTCATAATGAAAATTGAAGCGCTCATCAGTGCGCTCAATAACCAGTGCATACAAGTAAACTTTTAAATGATTTATGTTATGCATTAAAAGCACTTTTCATTACATTTATGTATTTATGTTAGGTACGTATGTATGCTTTCATACGAGTATATGAGAGATTGTGAACATATTGTTCACTACGTATTCTTCATAATTAGCTGATATTGTTTCAGTGCATTCAACTGTGGTTTTCTTCATCTTTCAAACTTGAACATTCCTTTATTGTCTGTATGCAGACTTTTGATTTCCAATAGATTGAATGATATCATTAACGTCATTTGTTAAATCAATTATACAACTAGAACTGCTTTCTCACACCTGTTATTAATAACAAAAATTTTTAGATAAAAAAGTTTAAAAATGTAAGTTTTTTAAATTTCAGTAACTTCTTCCGTTCAATTTAAAATTAGTTCAAAACAAATGAGGAGGTCCATAACAAAACGCAAAATTTTGGAAATGTTGCGTTTTGGTCCGACACATAGTAATTCTTACATTGGGTATTGAATAACCATGAAATTATTGACCCTTGTTATGTTATATGACAATATTTACACAGATTTTGAAATATAGAATTGAATTCAGTCAAAAAATTTAACAACTTAAAAAGTGGATTTATTGCATTTTGTTCTGGACCCTCTTAGGTCTTGAAGAGTTACTATAACAAAAAAATGTATTTTTATTGTAGAGTTAGGATAACAATGAAATAAATTTTTATTATTGACTTTTCACTAAAATGTCGAAGTTGTTTATTGCATAAATATGGAAATGTTTCATTTTGGTCTGAACCATTATTTTTGGTATTGAATAACAGTAAAATTATTGATACCTGATGTGTTTTATAACAATGGTTACATAGATTTTAATGTGTAGAATTGAATTCAATTGTAAAATCCAAAAAATCTAAAAATGGAATTATTGCGTTTTGTTATGGACCTCCTCAAATATTTAAGGATTTTCCCTTAATTTGATACTTTAAATTGTTCAATATCTGTTAGCCAGGTAAACAGCGATAAATTGAACAATTGAATATCGTTTTACCAACTCACAAAATTTTATGGTTGAAAATTGCCCTTTTAAATTGCCACATTTTTCCTGCTTCCTGTTTGCTTTCCTCTGCAGTTGGTGGTAATATGATCACAAACTGGCTATCGGAAAATGCATGCAAATCTGTTGCAGAGGTTAACAACGTCAGTAAGCATTTAACAGCGTTTATTGTTGTACTACGAGCACAGCAGCCAACTAACGGCGGCATCACTGCGCCTGCAGCATTGCTGTTTTTTTTTTTGTACTGATTCGTTCAGGTCCAACATACGTACAATGCATCGGATGTGGCCTTAAGCTGCTGTTGCCTTTGCCGCTGCCTGGACTTTGGTAGGTACTTCTACTGTGATATTTATGCGAATTATTTTCGTGTTGCGAAAATTGGTGAAAATTGTTGAAAATGAATATATTTCCATGAAAATGTGATGTGGTGAGATGTAAGCAAAAATTAATACAGCGATAGAAAGGATGAGTGTGTATATGAGGATACCCACATGCACTTTTGCTGGGAATAAAAAGCATACGAAGAGCTGAAATATGTTAATGGTCTATTTTAAAATTATCTCTCCTTTTTTTCTTCATTTTCTATAAAACACTACGAAAGATTATGGCGATATGGGGCACTTCATGCCAAAGCGTATACAAAGCATTTGACTTTTGCATCTCCGTTTTTTTTTTTTTTCTTTTTTCTTATAGTAATGATTAAAATCAGTTGTTGGAATTTTAAGTAGAATTGTACTTGTTTAAGTCTATTGGGATTGTAAAAAATTCGCAAATACAAAGAAGAGATTTTCAGTATATTGAAAGCATTTTAACAACTTGAGACCGATGAGGTCACATATGACCCCGAGCTTTTTTTATTCATCACTGCTATAACTCTAATTAATTCGGTATTCTGCCAGTTGACACTGCTTGCGAAAACTTTGTTTCTAACAACACCAGCAATCCGGCAGCTGGACGTGGCGTGAGAAGTGAGGCTTTTATAGTGCTCAAGTATTTTGCTTAAAAACTGATTGAAATTGAAAAAAAAATTATTGCAAAGCTAAGAGTATATCGTGAATTAAGTTGTGTTTTGTTGAAAAAAATACCAAAGTTTAGCCAATATTTTTAGTGCTTTTACCAAAATTCTCACATGATCAATGTTATCATATGTGACCCCATCGGTGTCAAATATAACTGATTTCTATATTTTTCATAACTTCGCAGTTTTGTACTTTCTTTCTGTTTCTTATGTTTCTTGTTGTCTTAAGTATAATCGCAAAATGCCGAAGAAAAATATTTTATTTTAAGAAACCAAAGGATTTGAAAGAAATATGCCAAATATGCATATGATACTAGACATGATTGTACGTACATATGTATTCTCTTTTAGATCCTAGGAGGAGCATATGGCCAATAGGAAACGTCTCTATTTGTCGCGATCCCTTGCGATGACTTTGATCTCTTGCCACGACTTTCTCGATTCTTTTATTTTCTTTTCCAGCGACCTTTTCCAATTTCGGTCTACCACGTCCTCTACAGCCTTGTGGACTCCACTCACTAACCTGGCGACAGACTTCGATGTGGATTCAGGAGAGTATATACATATATAAACAATATAAGGAGTAATCGAACAAAAAGTAACATTTCCATGTTTCCTTTTTTTCAGAAATCAATAAAATGTGATTAAAAAAGTTAGGATATTTTTTTTTTAAATTATGTTTATGCATAAATATAAAACTGCCTTACAATCGCGTTTTTACACATTTAAAAACTTTCATATTAATGGAGATAACTAAGTTTGAAATTTGGAAATGTTACCTTTTGTCAGGAAATGTTGGAAATTTTACTTTTTTATAACACAGGACCACAAAAAAAAAGTCCTGTAGTAGAAAGTTAAGGTACCATACGGTATGGTTTTCTATGTGCTAAAAACGAATCCGAGGTCAGAATTTAGCCATCACCCTCAGATTTTGAGATATCCTTGCTTAAAGTTGCAGAAAGCCCTGTTTTCAGGCTTATGGTGCAGTTCCAGGAAATGTGGTAGTTCCATTTTTTCAATGACATCGAATAGCCACAATCTTCCTTATAAAACTCAAGGGTGTCAGCGTAGAAGAAAAGTGAGCCAATTTTGGCTCGACCCAACAACATTAATATTTCTGTACAACAATCCCAACAACATCAATATTTCTGTACAACATTCACAGAAATAATTTTTGTTGTTTTTTTTTTCACGCTCGTCAAAATTTCGCGATTTTATGCTTTTTTTGCGTACACACAAAATCGAACTCGAACCAACATAAAACAACAACAATGACTACGTCGCATCAAAAACAACAACCAATATGGGTATTAATGCGTTGGTGCGCAGTTGCGAAAATGCAAGTCTTTTACGCACTAACGCTTGAACGATCAATGCGAAATTTTCGGCAATATTTTTGTTATTTTACTAATATCAAACTTTAGCAAATAGCACTTTCCTAGTTCTTAAAAATTTGAAAATTGTTGAAGTAATATTGTTGTTATAAACGAGGCATGAAAAAACAACAAAAAATTGTTTTTTTGTTTGTTGTTACTCGAATTTAAAGTTGTTGTAAAAGCAACGCTGACTGCGCTGCATGCGTTTGGCTCAGTGATTTGAAAACGCTGACACCCTTGTGTTATATGGATTTTACGCTACAAATATAATGTAGTGCTTTGTATGGGGGTTGAATACGTTTACTTCAAACGGTGATATCTCGGGAAGTAAAAGTCCAATCGAAGAAATTAGAATGTATGGTTTTATAAGGAAGATTATGGCTATTCGATTCCATTGCAAATATAGAACTACATCGTTTCCTGGAACTGCACCATATGCCTGAAAACAGAGCTTCCTGCAACTTTAAGCAAGGATATTTCAAAATCTGAGGGCGATGGCTAAATTCTGACCTCGGATTCGTTTTTAGCACATTGAAAACCATACCGTATGGTACCTCAACTTTCTACTACAGGACTTTTTTTTTGTGGTCCTGTGTAATCATTAAACTGAAATGATGCCTTGTGGGAGCAATAAAAGCAACTGAAAATGTTCGACGAAGACTATGATTAGTGATTAGTATTAAATAGGTAAATGTTATTTTTCGTCAGAACTACAAAGAAATTGTAAGTGGAGTGGAAATGTTACTTTTTGTTCGGAAATCGACGAAAAACGCGGTTTTCTTGGGAACTGTTATTCTTTGAACCGCCAAATTCAACTGGAATGTGTAATTCATAGATTAACATACGATTCTTCAAAAAAAAGACAAAATGGAAATGTTACCTCTTGTTCAACTACTCCTCATATATACACAATATACAATAGAACGAAGCCACCAAACCTTTAGTATACGCCTTAAGCATTTGTTGACGAATATTTGCAGCTTGTTCATTAATTGTGCAGTCACAAGCTACGTTTCGCACCCATATAACAAAGCCGATTTCACATTCGAATCAAACCCAAATGTTTTTTCGGAAAACATTGTCGAAGGCAGTGCTGTAATCTACGAAGACAAGTTGAAGCGCACCACGCCACTCGCATGATTGTTCGACAATTATTCTGAGGGTGTTGATTTGATCCACTCATCAAGGATTTGGCCGGAGTCCTGCTTTCTTTCCTGCTGCCTTCGGATGGCAGTATCAAGTTTTTTGCTTACCCTGATTAGAAGCACTTTTGTCAGCACTTTTGATGGTACTGAGGGCAAGGTTATTCCTCTATAATCTCGGCACTCGCTAAGGTCACCTTTTTCTGCCAAATTGACTTACATGCCATGTAGCCAATCTTCTAGCAAACGCTCTTTGCTCCAGATTCTGGAGAGCTGCGAGATCGTTATACATTCTTCTTTTGTCTTGTCTGCCCGATCGCCTGACTTCTTTATTGAGAGAGTTAACGATTTTTTCGGTGTCGTTCTTTGGCGCTATAGTTTAAACGTCGTCTCTGTTTTTTCTCGCTTCTTCTTTTTTCAGTGCTTCTTGTTTGAGGGTCAGAACCCAAGTATTTTTCAATGAAGTTTAAGAAATAGTTATCAATAGGGGCTGTTTAAAGATCTTCAACTAAAGACCTGCGAATCTCGTCATTCCTAAGCATAATCACGTCGAGTTGTTTTGCCACAGATTGTTCACTGGGACGTTTAACAGCGGCCAGTTTTAGTCGAGAAGATGGTAATCGTAGTCGATGTCAGCGGCACTCTTTACTCGTACGTCCGAAAAACTCCCTCTCCATTTTCTGCTAATGCAGAAGTGGTCCATTTGGTTTTCAGTGATGTTATTTTGAGTCACCCAAGTAGCTTTGTTGCATGTTTTGTGTGGAAATAGAGTACCTCCAACGACTAGACTGGCTTTATTGCTGGCGTCAATCAGAAGCTCTCCATTGTCATTTTTCGTACCCAAACCATGTCTACCAATCACGTGCTTAAAGTTAGGTTTTTCTGAGCCTACTTTGGCATTCAAATCACCTATAACCATTATGGTGTCGTTTTTGTGAACTGCAGCAAGCTGACTATAGAATTCAACTTTGGTCTCTCTTTCTGCCAACTCGGTGGGCGCGTATGCTTGGAAAATGGTAAAATTTCTAGCGGTGGTTCAAAATCTGCACCAGATGAGCCTTTTGTTTACAGGTTTTCATTCCATTACTGCCTCTACTGCATTTTTACTTAACAAAAATCCAATGCCATCCCAGTGGATGTCATATTTACATATTCGCTGGCGCCGTACCATCTACACTCGCTTAATCCCAATATCTCAGGATTAAATTTGTGGAGTTCTCTTAGGGCTTGATGTATTTGGCTTGGATCATTAAGAGTTCGGACATTCCAAGAACCGATGCGTGATCGAGTTTTCGTCGAAAGGATTTAAAAATATTGACGAACCATATTGGTTCCGATTATAGGAGAATCATTCCTAAATATGCATGTTTCTTGTACCTCCAAATCCGGTGTGCATGTTGCCGATGCAGGTGGATTAACCACAATCTTGTGGGTACCATTTGAAGAGTTACTTTCCATTGTTTCTCGATCCATGCTTCATTAGTATAATTTTCTCTGCAACACTCCACGCAGTAAGTTATAATCTGGATCCGGCAAGCGCTGCAATTACAGTGGCCAAATTCACTTTCAATTTCAGCCGCCCAATTTGAAACAGACGCTGACCTGGGAACTGCCTACTCTGGGTCGACCGTTTCAGTAGTTTGACTTCGACCGGATGCTTATTTTAGGGCGCGAACATTGTGGGGTTTTTTTTGGCGCAACGCTGTCCAACGCTACGCCCTTCCACACCCTGGCTAGTCATCCGCTATTTAGTCGCCTCTTACTACAGGCATGCTTACCTCGGGAATATTCTGACCACTTTCCTGCTGGGGATCATGATTGATCATGATATTTGTTGCTTTTTTACCCATTATTCTTAAGCATTACTTGTCTTTGGTGGCCCCTAGTAAGATATTTTTGTAGAACACTTTAACCCATTAAAACCCAGTTTTTGGAGGAAAGAATGGGCCAAAAGATCCACAAAAACAAGGTATAATGGGCTTAGATGTTTTAGAAAATTGATGAATGGGTTATTTCATGGCGATCTTAGAACACCAAGTTTTATCCAAAATAAAAATCTACAGTGCTATAGTAGAGCAAAATTTAAAAAATTAATTTTTTTGGAGTATTTAAAGCTATGGAGCTGCTTAACAACCCAATACGAGAAATAAAGATTTCATAAAAAAAATTAAATTTTTAACCCAAAAATACGGTTTTTCTACAATACTAACTCGATTTTTCGAACTTTGAACCATTACATTATATTTCGAGTGTCAAGCTTAAAAACATTGATTTATTTTAAAAAAACCTATAAAATCTGTATTGTAAATGACCTTTTAGCAAATCATAACAAGTGAAAATCAATTAGTAATTTTTTCAAGATTTGAGATATTTGAAGTTGAAAAAACTTTGGACCAGAAACATAAAATAGCTCAAAGCTAAAAAAAACTGACTTAAAGTTTTGCACTTTTATAGGTACAAATATTATAAAACGTATTTATTAAAAAATATAAATTATATTTTTATTTCCATTTTTCAGTCTTCACTTTTCTTTTACTTTTCATCTTAAATATCTTACTTTGCCTTTGCAAACTTTAAATTATAAGATTAAACTTTTCCATTTTCATTTTTCAATTCTCACTTCTCGTTCTTCTCGAAATTTTCATCTTTCACTCAGTATACTGACTTTTGTATTATCCCGCTTGACTTCTCACTGTTCAACTTCCTAATGGATATTTCGTTTCATTTCATATTTCAACTACGCATAAGCTTTTAATTTTTCCTCTAGTTTTTGTAATCTCTATGGATTACATTTTCATTTCTGTTTCCATCAAGCTTCTTTGCATACTCATATGTCTTGATTTATTTAGAATTCGTATTGAAGAGAAAAAATTTCTTAAAAATTACAATAATCCATCAAAGCCTAACAAGTGATGGGAAATAGGAAAAGTCTTGGGAAAAATATAATAAAAAAAAATGGTAAAGAAAAAGATGGAGATGGAGAAAAAAAAAAAAGATGAAAATCTCAGTTTATGCAGCTTAGCAGGCTTGCAATTTTCCCATAAGAAAAATCACTTACATTAATGAGTTTGAATTGAAGCAGCAGGAGCATTTCTCAAGGCAGAGTAGGCAAAGATTTATAAATCGTCTGTAGTACTCAAAGCTGTTGCAGCCCTACCCCGTTCATTGTAAACGCATTATTGAACTTTTGCAAATGAAGCTAATCAATCTCATGTGTGTCAGGTCTCAGTTGTGGTGGGGATGGTGGTGGTTGTGGTGGCTGTCGAAATGAGTATGTTGGTGGTGGGTGTAAAAGTACATACGCCCCTAGTAATTTACTTGTGTAAGTAAATCATTAACGCTGATTGCTTAATAATACTGCTGCGATTCATAAGCATTTACTGATTTAATGGATGCAGAAAACTTAGATGACAAAATTCATAAATTCTAGAAAATTTCTTAACAACTTGTTCTGAGAAAATGCTGTACAATTTCATAATTGTATCAGGAAATATTTATGCATAATTCACGATAGATATAAAGTTTCTATATCTCTTTATTTAAAAAAAAAAAACTCATTAAATTTGAAAAAAATTCAACAAAATCACTGGCATAAATACCCCTTAAATGAGCAAGAAAATTAAAATGTGCATTCAAGCATAAATTGGCACTCATTGCAAGATTAATATTTGCAACAAGAAAGGGATAGAATGACACAATAAGAAGAGATGGAATGAGAATGAACAATTATGGCAATATCTCGCAGTAGTGCTAGGATATGCAGAACAAAAGTCAATGTTTTCTTAGTTTTTTGTATTTTCGAAATGGTACAAACGTGGTACATAATTGAAAATCATGAAAATGTGTTAAGTAAGGCAAGTCATGTTTTCGTTGAGAATTGGACCATGAAGCAAGAAGTTGCTGCTTGAACTCCCATCTGATATTTCTGAGCTTATCATCTGTGATTCTGGAAATGAAACAGTGCTGTTGTAGTTCATTTATTCCATTTTTACTTAGTTGACTGCACTTTGTTAACACTTGTTACTAAAGACTCATCAAATAACTTTTTTTTTTTAATTTTCAAAATCTCCACTTTTGATGTTTTACCTGTTAACCTTAATTTATAATTCATTCCATCTTGCGCTTTTAAACTTTCACTGTTAACTGTTCTTTTACTTATAGTTTTAGTTTTTTTTTTTTCTATAAGTATGACCTCATTAATGGTAATATTGCTCAAATTTTCTAATCACTTTTAACTATCAGCTTTTTGGTTAAATATCACTTAACAATTTTGTTTTATATTAGAAAATTGTTTTCCATTATACACATCTTGCTCTGTTTTTGATACTTTTAAGTCTCAAAATAGTTTCTTCTATGATTCAATATTCAATATTCAATGCAACATCTAACATCAGTTTTCGTGTTTCAATTTAAACTTTTCAATTTGTTTTTTTAATTTTTTATTTAAATAACTTATGAATTTTCACTCAAAAAAATTCTATCTTTACTTATCACTTTTACCACTAGCATTATCATTTTTCAACTTTAACTTATCACATTTCATTTTACAATTTACAGTGCCATTCAATTTTTTCCCATTTTTGTTAAAATTTTCGGTGTATTTGAAATCTGTACCTTCCATTTTTTCGATACCTTTCGTCATCAAATATTTTTCTCTTTTGTTATCATTATATTGTTTTTTATACTTTTTGAATTCTCCGTTGGGTTCAAACTACAACTTGTCATCTACATTTTTTGATGTTTTGAGTTAAGCATACAGAAGCATGAAGAAAAAACGGCTCTACGCCTTAGTCTAGTCAGTTTTCTGAAATATAGTCTTCATCCAATATTATATAAAAAGTAAAAACCAGAAAACTACAAAATCCGATTCAAAAAAATGAACTTCAAAAAACTTAAAACGCTTTTTTCTCAAAACATGAAAAATTATGTCTGGTTCGACTTTTGATAATATTGGATATATCTCAGTCACAAAGTGATTTTGATATTTTTGACTTTTGCCGACATTTTCTACTTTTCTATATTCGACACTTTTCAGTATATGTGACCTGGTCTATGAAAAGAGAAAACAGCTGTTGAAAGTAATCAATTCATTTCGTCAATTTTTTGTTAGTTGTTCCCTTTTCTACGCGTTGCTGGTGTCTAACTATAGTCAAAATTTGTTTCTGCTCGGAATATTATCGTAATTAAATGCGTCGATGAATCGAACACTTGAATTTTCGACATAACAGTAAATGAGTTGGGGTGAAATTTTTTTATGACTTATTTGGATCCAGGAAGGGCCAATTTCTTTAAAAATTTACTTCATATCAAAAAATTTAATAATTTTTGCAGCGTGGCCGAAAAGAAAGTATTTCGATTATTCCATTAGAACTATTTTAAAAAATATTTTTGACTCTTTTTGCCGAAAGTAAGTCTCTAGATTCTAGGTTAGGTTAGGTTAGGGTGGCGGTAATCGCGTAAGCAAAAACCTCACATAGACCAACTAGGTCCATAGCGTTACCACATAACTCCCTTCAGTTAGGAGAATAGCAGTGTTCTGGCTTCATGATTTTCATCTATATCGAAGGTTCCAGTTTTTAAGGCGAAATTCATTAGTTTCGATAATGCTATTCCAGCTATCTCATTTATGGAGCCTAACATAGCCTGCCCAAGAGTTGCCATTCTGCGTCTGGTTAGCGCCGGGCAAAAGCACAAGCCGTGCTCTACCGTTTCTTCCTCATCGGGTTCGGAACAGTTTCTGCACCAGTTATTTGATATTAATCCCATCCTGTATGCATGGTGTCCAATCAGGCAGTGTCCAGTTGTAACACCAATCAACAGTCTGCAATTAATTTTGCTAAGAGAGAGTACATATGTAGTTTTGTTATTATTGTAAGAGGGCCAGCATTTTTTGGCCGTTTTGTTTTTAGTGTTGTTTAGCCATCTATTTTCCGCTAAAATTTCTAGTTGCTTAGTCTTTTGCGTATAGTAGAACTTAAGTGGTACTTCTACAAACAAGGGATCATTGAGTAACTGCACACCTTGTTTAGCAAGCTCGTCAGCCCTTTCATTTCCCCCAATATTGCAGTGACCAGGAACCCACAGGAATCGTACTGAGTTATTATTGCTCAGGCTTTGCAATGATTCGTAACAGTTTGATACCGTTTTAGAATTAATAGTGTTGCTTTTAAGTGCTTTAAGAGCTGCTTGACTATCAACATAAATGTTTATTTTTTTATAAGAAATATTTCCTACTAAAAAATCTGCGGCTTTTTGAATCGCAACTACCTCTGCCTGAAAAATGCTGCAGTCAGTAGGTAGCTTGTAGGATTCGCAAGTATTGGAGTTCAGTGCAAAAAATCCAGCGCCAACCCCCTCATCTTGCTTCGAACCATCTGTGTATGTATTTATTTCATTAGATTCTAGACCTTACCAGAAATAAAAAGTTAAACGTACACCATCGAAAAAATTTTTTATTTTTGTCCGAATGTACAGGTGTCGCATTAAAATTTCGTCATATCTTTTGCATTTACAGTTCGATCTTAAAGTTTGATATATCAATCTTTATGTTTCAAGAAGACTTACTTTTTACCCAGAGGTCATTGACATGAAGTACATCATTCTAGTACTTACCCCTAGATTTCAGTAACTACCTTCGGAAAAATATTGTGATAAATTTCATATAAGTAGTTCAAACTAAACTTTGTTACCCATTAAAGTCCGATCATTTTCCCTCCAAAGTTAAAAAAAAAATATTATTCTCTAACATCTTTTTACGAGTATAAAAAAAAACTACAAATTCCTACTGTCAGCCGCATCAAATTGCAATAAAAATTGGCTAAAACCACTGCAATGTCATTATGCAAATTTGTAAAGTGTTGCGCTGTCGTCAACACCTATCGCTATAAATGCATATGTACATACTTCACACGTCTACGTGTGAGTGTGTTGCTCTCAGACTTTGAGTGTGTGCGAGTTAAATTTTATTTCCGTTTCTGTAGTACCAGCTGCACTCTGAAATAGCAGCACAACCACACAAAGCATTACCGCCGGAACTATTTGGGTGCCATTATTTACGGCAAACAAACACAAATAAAATGCACACATACACACACATACACATACACAAATAAATAAAACCCAAACACAATGGTAACGCAAATTGGTTGCAGGTTTCAAACCAAAAATTGCTCGAAAAATAGAAAAGTGAAATAGTGCGCTGTGGCAGCAACGGCAATGGCAACACTTGCAGCACTAAAGAAAGTGCAATGACAAGCGGAACAAAAGCGACAACGTGTTATTTCACCATTGTTACATATATTTTTTTGGTCCTCTCTTTTTCCTCTCTTCTTCTCACTTTATGTTTATTTTTGGAAAATTTACAAATAAATTTTGTTTTATTAAATTTCTTTTCAAAAGAAAATCAATTACGTCAAATTTGTGCAGTGGCAGGCAGCTACGGTGTGCGTACGCAAAGTGTTACTTTTACTCGAAATATTTGGTAGTTGAAATTTTTATGCTCTTTTTGGTGAACAGCGCGAAATTGAAAAAGTTTTTCACTTTGAATGCGTTTACGTTATTTTTTTGAAAAGCCTGAAGGTGCACATTAAAGTAATAACGAAAAAATGGCAACCGATAGAGTTGGGGGGAGGGGTTCGAGCGAAAAAAACCCAAGTCAAAAAGGCAAACTGGCAGTGAAAAGCGAAATGTCTTCAGCCTGATGCTTTTGTACTGTGGTATAAATAAATTGGAGGAAAATTACTATGGGAAGTAATTATGAAATATATATGCGAGGGGTACTATTTATGTTTCAGAAACTGGCCACACTAAAGTCAATAGCTAAAATCTAGCAACACCATAATAAACTTTGACATTTTTTAGCATAAACGTACTCATAACGTTTTGATGTACAAGTGCTATTTGTATAGTTTACAGTCAGTTAAGAAAATCAATTTTCCCAATGATAATTTAAGCGATTGATAAATTATGTGGTATCCAATGAGAACAAGTTTTTTTTTACAACTAAGTGTTCATGCAAAATCGAATGTATTGAAGTGGAACTAATGTGCAAGGATGCTTCTATCTCACAATATGCCACATGACGATCTAGCATTACCATTTCATGCACTGTATAGATGTTTTGTGGCACAACAACCGATTTTGGACAGCCTTCACGGAATTCGTCGGCGACCAAATTACAAACACGATTGAATTCACTATACCAGCCATATAATATGGTTTTTGATGGTGCTTTATCGCCATACAATGAACTGAGTTCATTGACACATTTTTGTTGACATAATCTACGTCGAAGGTTTTGATAAATAATTCAACGAATACCTTTTCTTGAAATTTCCATTTTTTTGCCAAACTATTTCGCCTATATTAGACCTAAGCTACAGTACAATTCGCACATCTGGGCCGGGGTTCCAAAAACTACTTTGGAGTTGCTAGACAGAGTTCAACGTAATGCGATGAAGTTAATTGCGGATGCAGATGTTGTATCCTTTATTGACTCTCTTGTACACCGTCGAACCTTGGGTGTGCTACTATTTTTTTATAGATATTATCATGGGATGTGCTCTAGAGAAATTTATGGGCTGGTTGCGTCAGTTCGTATATTTTCTTGCAGCGCTCGGGAGTCTCATCAGGCCCATCCCTACTGCGTTGCAACTGTGTTTAACAGAGCATCGCACTATCGTGATTTGGTCGTACGATTTAGTTGTGGAATAATCTCCCTGTGAGCGTTTTTCCCGACAGTTGTGACATGGGTAGGTTTAAGAAAAATGTTCATCGACACTACTCCTCTTTTGCCCCATCCCTCTAAGCTCATCCCTTTTCTACAAATCAAAACGGTGCATTGCATTTATAGGGGCTATCCCCAAAGCGTTGGTTTAAGTAATAAAAAAAAAGAACAATGGACTGATTTCTGTACACCCGTAGTTATAGTTACTAGTACTAAAAAATACTAAAGCTTAACGGAGCCATTTTGAGTACTTTTGAAAGAATACATATCCTGAAACAGCTGTCATTGCTGGTATCTTTTAAGACGAAGTAATGTATACATTGTATTACCATTATTAAAAGAAGTACATTCAAGTTCCAAAAAGAACATTTCGGAAATAAGTTCATTATAAAAGTCTAAATGCCAACACTGCCCACGATATGTACGTATTGATTATTTTTATATTTTTTGACATCTTGGATTACTTTAGATAGTTTTCGATATATTCAGATTTCAAGAAATATTTTCGATATTCATTATTCTTCAGTTTTGATCCTATTTGTATCTTTCGATGACTTTTATTATTCGTTCCAGAACCCACCACAGGTTAATCATCAGACGTATTTGTGTTAAGCTATTAAACACAAGACAAACATAACTTTGAATCCTCTGGCCCCACTGTAAATGCTGCCACCACAATTACATGCTTCTACTCAGATACATACCTATACAAACATAAAAAAAGGTGAATTTCCGTTGATGTAGCAAATTTTTCTGTAGGCTTGGCAAAACTCAAATTAAACGCAAATGCAATCATATTTCATGCCTTTAGATGCTGCTGAATAAAAGTTTTTTAATAAAATTTGCTACTCTACTACTTACGCAAAAGAAAAGAAATGAAAAGCGCACAGCAAAAGGGTCCATTTTCTCCCCTTTAGATATTTCTTCATATTTTCTTCACTTAAGCTAACGTCTTTCAAAAGGTATTAGTGGCAAAAGGCAAAAGTAGTAGATATGTAGTAGAAGAAGAGTAGCAGAATAAACATCAATAGAAGAAAAGAAGCCAAACTTTACATTTTTAATCAAGATTTTAGAGCAATATCTCGTACATTTGCGTGTGACTACACTCTGACTGACGTCATGTAGCTTTTACCATGCGACTTTCATCTAGAGTTGTGTTCAAATCTGCTTACCGTCTAGCAGCAGTATATAGCTAATATTTCATAGAAACTCTACAGAATTTATTGTGATATTTTTTCCCTTTTTTTTGTGCATTCATCGGGTATAATGCTGGTAGGATTTTGAAAGCTTTGTCACTGTGTCAATTTTTCTGCATTTCATGCTGATTTGTTCTTTTTTTCTTTATTTTTTTTTCCTGTTCATTCGTTGCTTTTTATTTTTGCGCCGGTTTTGCGTATTGTAGTGCGGCATCTTATCTAGCGAGATTTTTGGCTATTCCATGCGTGACTGGCTTTGCATTGTTGATTGCGGAGAAGTTTTATAACTGCTACAAAAGTTCAACTCTCATAGATTTCCCCACATTCGTTACTGTATGTAAGAAATGGTAAATCCTTGAAAATGCTTTTAGTTTTGTGAAAAATGAATGCCACCCTTAGGAATATGAATACGTTATTGTATTTTATTTTCTTTCTTTACACATTCTGCCTGCTATTCACAATAGTGAAAATCCATTAAATTGTAAAATTGTATTGTATTTGTTTCCATGCAAAAAAGTTATAGTTTAATTTTTCGCAAAAGTTTCCACTAAATGAATGAAAATGGATTTTAAATAAAAAGATGAGATTATTTCGCAAGCTATACATAGCACCTCTGCGATAAGTACCTAAAAACTTTTTTGTTAGGTAAATACAATAACTTCTATAATGCTCATTGATCACAATGCACATTAGGTCAAATGACTTGATTTTCTGTGCGAAATTAATAAAAGCGAAAGTTTGATATTATTTGATAGCGATAAGTAAATAAGAATAATTTCAAAAAATTTTGTATGAAAATTAAGTATTATTGAGTACAAGATAAAAACTAGTATGGGTGATATCTTTGGCCTGGCCAAAAACTTAATACCCTACACTGCATTTCAAGTACCTATATTATTAAACACTTAGTTGATAAATACTATGCAATATTCTTGTACATTCAAGTTTTTATTAAAATAAGTTGTTTTATTCTTCCATAACTCATAGAAAAGTATAAGAACAAATTGCTTATACGGGAAGTGCCACGCCCTCGTCTCCGTGCTTACCTAGATTTTGCGTAGCGCATGCATTTATTGTTCTGAGTGTTTGAGTGAAATTTGGTTAGGTTTTCTTAAAAAAATCTTTCAGTATAGCATTTTGAAACCTTACCTTAGACGAGAGATCCCACGCCCTCTAATCCTACTTGTTCTACTTTTTGCTCAGAGTTTGCCATTAATGTTCTTAGTATTTGGGTGAAATTTGGTGGGATCATCTCAAAAAACACTTTCAGTATGTCATTTTGAAACTTTTGCTTATATGAGAGGTGCCACGCCCTATTGTTCGAGTTCGCTCAGTTTTTTTTCATAGCTTGCTTTTATTGATCTGAGTATTTGAGTGAAATTTGGTTGGGTTATCTCAAAAACCGCTTTCATTATAACATTTTGAAACTTTTGCTTATATGGAAGGTCCCACGCCCTCTTTTTCCGAGTTCGCCTAGTTTTTCTCAAAGCTTTCATCCATAGTGTTTATGCTTATTTTGTTTCTGTTATTGCAAATAATGCTCTTTAATTGCATTTTGAATGTATTTTTTGTATGGATGGTAGGCGTATCCGTCGACCGATTTTGCTAATTTTCAATCTTCCGTGCTAACTTTAACGATGAAGATAGTACACCAAATTTCATTGAATTATGTTGTTCAGTTTTCCCAAAAAATGTATTTCCACGCACACCCAGAAAGCCAGCCAGACAAACGGACATGGCTATATCGACTCAGGAGGTAACGTTGATCAAGAATATATGTAC
The DNA here is from genome assembly GCA_951812925.1 of Calliopum simillimum. Lineage (NCBI taxonomy): Eukaryota > Metazoa > Arthropoda > Insecta > Diptera > Lauxaniidae > Calliopum > Calliopum simillimum. Next base: position 56,826,242 of record OX638371.1, on the reverse strand, counting down.
TTTTTCATATCTGCCACGCCTCCTTCTCTGCATTACAAACGGAAGGACAAAGTGAATATTGTCACATAGTCACGTTCATAACTATACCTAAACATTCCAATCTACTATTCATTACCCTATTCATTGTCATTATCATTATTACTATCACTATTATTATCACTACTATTATTATTATCACTTTCATTATCATTACTATTATTTTTATCACTATCAATATAAATATTATTATTTTAATGTAACTTCTACTTTGCTTAAAAATACTTTGCGTTTACTTTGTTTGTAAAAATAATTTTTGTAAAAGTAAGATTTTGAAAATACTTCAAATAAATTTTATAGTTTTTAGTTTTAATAAAGATTTTAAACCGAAAACACGACTTTTCACTGGCGCAGTCGGCAAACTTTTTTTTTCTGGTGTACTAAGAAAATTACATCAGCCAATAAAAATTTTTAAATTTTAATTAAAGAAAATTAAAAAGAAAGAATTAAAAATCATTAATTTCAATTTGTGAAGAAGCAAATTTTAAAACAAATTGGTGAATTTTCGTTCTGCTAAGAATTCACAAGAAAACGGAACCAAGGTCATTATTATTAAATCAAGGCGGTGCAAAAGGATTCAGTTTGTACAATTTACACATAAAGATCCGTGGTACACTACATCCATTATTTGCTGCCTAATCTTCATTTGGACCAGATTTTGTATCAAGCCAAGCCAAAGCAAAAAATTTGTGTTTATCTGCTACCAAGACGTCGCTTGGACCAAATTTTGCATCAATCATCACAAAAATAGAAACATTCATCAACATTTGAATAAAGAATCAGCTACATCAAATAAAAGGATGGACCAACAATAGACATCAACATCACATGGTATTCATGCGTAAGAATAGTATTTTAAGATATTTTAGAATACGTGATGAAAGTATTAAAAATTGAGTATTAAAATATAGTGTAAAACAAAGAAGTGTTAAAAAATAAGAAGTGTAAAAAAATACTTTCCTGAAAATTTTCAAAAACATTAAAAACGTTTAATATTGAGTTTTGTTAAATAGTAAAAAAAAAAAAAAAAAAAAACAAAATACGAAAAATGGATAACAACACAGTCCAACAAATGAACCTAATGATCACGTGTATAGGTCACATAAAAGACTTCGACGGGACGGATTCAAATTTATTACCAGATTTTATTAAGCAAATTGAAAATATTTTACCAGCTTTTAATAACTTTGATGAGACATTGAAACTTATTCTTTTAGATTATATAAAAAATAAATGCGTTGGAAAGTGTAGAGAAGCTTTGCATCGTGAACATAGTACAGAAACTTGGGAACAGGTAAAAGATACTCTAAAGAAGAATTTTGGTGAAAAAGAAACTGTTGTAGAACTTATGGACAAATTAAAGACAGTTACACTTAACGGTACCATTGAAAATTTTTTCTATATAATTCAAAAATTTGCTAATAGAATAATAAATAGACTAATGACACATAATGAAGATCTTTACTCAATCGAAGACATAAATAGAATTTCATTAAAAGTTTTCAAAGATCATTTACCAGAACCAACTAAGACAATGATAATAACGAGAAATCCTCATAGTTTGACAGAAGCTTTTAAAATCATATCTGAAGCTAGACATCAGGGGTACACTCAATATGGTCCTCCCCAACATAAACCAACAGCTAATCAATTCTCACGCCTAAATTTTAGTGACAATTGTAACAATTATTATGGAAATAAAAAAACAAATTATAACTCTAACAAACAAAACCAAAATGGTAATATGTATTTCAGAAATCAAAATGATCAGTATAGTAGTCAGCAACAAGTGAAAACTTATGATAGGCAACAAAAGTATGATTGCACCAACACCAGTTATAATAGACCACAACCTTATGGTAACAACAACACTAATTATAATAGACCACAATATTATGATAACAACAACACTTATTACAATAGACCACAAAACTCTTACTACAATCAAAATGAAAACGTTTCTCAAAATACACGTCATACTTACAATAATCAAAATTTAGGAAATGCAAATAGAAGCACACAATCCAAAAGATCAAATGAACATGAACCAATGGACGTTAATAATACACAATCGGATTTTTTAGAACAAGCCCCAAGAAACTTCATTACATAAAATTAAGACGAGGTAACGATTCATTTTATTTAGTTATTGATACAGGCGCAGAATTTAGCATTATAAAACCAGGCGTTTGTGATCCTAAATGGAGAATAAAAGTTAACGCAGAAGTTAAAGCGTTTGGTAACATTTACAAAAGCAATTACGTCTATAGATTTCCATTATTTAAGGAATTCGGTTCATTTAATCCCCATAAAAATTGTGAATTTTTGGAATTTAATTTTCATCAAAAATTTGACGGCCTTATTGGTAACAACATCCTTGATGATATCAAATGCACTATTGATTACCCAAATAGAAAATTAATTACAACAAATGCAGAAGTACCTTTTTTCATTTGCAAGGAAGAAGAAGAGTATTATGAACAATTGCATAGTGAAAAAAATTTCGAAATCTTAAATTGTGAAACTAAAGAAATTAAAAATGACAATAGTAATTTAAATAATTTTGAAAAAAGTCAGTTATTAAAAATACAAAAGAAACATGCAATTGTATTTTATAATGAAGATAGCAATCTTACATTTACTAATGATATTAAACATAAAATAAAAACTAAAAATGATATTCCAATATATAGCAAATCTTATAGATACCCAGAAATACATAAAGCAGAAGTTAATAAACAAATCGATGAAATGCTAAAGCAAAACATTATTAGAGAGTCTCATAGTCCTTACAATAGTCCAATATGGATAGTTCCTAAGAAAGCAGATAATACAGGTAAGCAGAAATGGAGAGTTGTAGTCGATTATAGAAAATTAAACGAAAATACTGTAGAAGACAGATTCCCTATCCCCAATATAGAAGACATATTTGATAAGCTCGGAAAATGCCAATATTTCACAACGTTAGACTTAGCCAAAGGGTTTCACCAAATTGAAATGGACCCAGATGATGTTTCTAAAACAGCGTTTTCGACAACACATGGACATTATGAGTTTCTGCGAATGCCATTTGGTCTAAAGAATGCCCCGGCAACCTTCCAGAGGCTCATGAATAGCGTACTAAAAGAATACATTGGAAAAATTTGTTTAGTGTATCTAGACGATATTATTATATTTTCAACAAGTATCGAAGAGCATCTTGATTCTCTTGATAAAATTTTTAAATGTCTTAATCGTGCAAATTTAAAAGTACAATTTCAAAAATGTAAGTTCATGGCTAAAGAAACAGAATTCTTAGGTCATATAGTTACAGCAGACGGTATAAAAACAAACCCTAACAAAGTAGAAACTATAAAAAAAATTCCTTTGCCTAAAAATCAAAAAGAAATTAAATCATTCTTAGGTATCACGGGGTACTACAGACGTTTTATTAAAGATTATTCGAAGATAGCGTACCATCTTATAAAATATCTAAAGAAGGATATTAAAGTAAATATAAAGGATAAAGATTTTATAGAAGCGTTTCAAAAATTAAAAACACTACTTCAAAGTGATCCTATACTCACCCATCCTGATTTTACAAAACAATTTGTTTTAATTACCGACGCTAGCAATTTTGCATTAGGAGCAGTTTTAATGCAAAAGAACAAAACCATTGCGTATGCAAGTAGAACTTTAAACCAACATGAAAAGCATTATTCTACCATAGAAAAAGAATTATTAGCAATAGTGTGGGCTGCGAAGTATTTTAGGCCATACTTATTCGGTCGCAAATTTATTATAAAAACAGATCACAGACCGCTTGTCTGGCTAAATAATTTAAAAGAACCCAATAGTAAACTACAGCGATGGAAGATTAAACTAAATGAATTTGACTTCGATATAATTCATATTAAAGGTAATGAAAACGTTGTTGCAGATGGACTTAGCAGAATAAATTTTGATGCAATAAACGAAAATACTCAAAATTCCAATACTTGCGAAAATAAAAGACAAAATCAATTGACAGACGGACTTAGCAGAATAAGCCCAGTCACGATAAATGAAACTATTCAAGAAATAAACATGAACGAACACATTGAAGTTCCATTGTCAACAGAAACCATTCATAGTGCAGAAAGTGATAGTACAAATTTTATAAAAATATCAGAAAAACCACTTAACTTATTCAAAACACAAATAATAGTTGATTATTCACAGAATACATCAAATAAAAAGTCAGTATTATATAAAAACACAATAAGACATACAATTTTGATAAAACCAGAAAATAATCTTTTGCAGATCATGCAGGACACTCTTCCTTCTAAAGGACTAATAGCTATTTTTATTCCTAACTTAGAATTGTTTTTGAAATTTCAAAACCTTTATGTTAATTACTTTGCACAAAATAAAAATTTGAAAATATTAAAATCCAATTTATTTATAGAAGACGTAACAGACAAAGAAGTTTTGCTACAGAAAATAGAAGAAAGCCATCTTAAAAATAATCATAGAGGCATAAATGAGACATTCAAAGAATTGAAAACGTCTATCTATTATCCAAACTTACAAGAGCAAGTACATAAATTCATAAATAATTGCGAAATTTGCAATTTAGCTAAATTTGACCGAAATCCAATGCAACATAAGCTTAATTTAACAGAAACTCCTAAAAGACATAATGAAATAGTTCATATTGACATTTGGTATCCGTTACGAAACACAATGTATCTAACAACTATAGATAAACTAACTAAATATGCCACAGTGTATTGTTTAGATGATAGAACTTGGATTTCTATAATTAAAGCAATAAAACAAAGAATACAGTACTTAGGGAAACCCGAAAAAATTGTAACTGACAATGAGCTAGATACAAAAACAATTAGAGAATTTTTTAAGGATAACAATATAGAAGTTCATTATACGACCCCTTATAACAAAACTGGCAACGCAGACGTTGAACGCTTACACCAAACCTTGAACGAACACTTACGAATCTTTCATGCAGACCAAAATAATACTGATAGCTTAGACGAAAAAATATATAAAGCTATAATGTTTTATAACGCGAGAATTCATTCAACTACTGAAAAAAGACCAATAGATTTCATAAATAATGTAATCACAAAAGAAGAGATGGATCAATTTTCAAATAAAATGCTGGAAAATAAAACTAAGAAAATTAACACGTTCAATGATAAAGTAAACGATGATAACAAACTACTTACCGACAACTTTGTAAAAAATTACCGCGTTAGCAAATCGCAACCAAAATACAAAAAACTTACAAATTATACTACGGACAAAAATTACATTGTATCAAATACCAATAACAAAGCAAAAAGATATTACAAGACTCAAGTTAAAAGAAAGTATAAATACCAATAAAATAAACTTCTTTACTTTCAAGATTAAAAATGGATTCTTCAAAAGTTTTACATATTTTACTCATACGAAATAACAAAGTATTAAAAATAAATAAGGAAAGTATTTTTGAATAAGCTAATTATGTAATGAAAACATTTTAAAAATTATTAAAATAAAACTAAAAAAAGCAATTCAAGAACTAGGATACAATATTGTAAATAAAAAATTCCTAAAATGCATGTAAAAAATTAAAAGATTTCAGCAGATTTGCAGGGACTGCAAATATCTTAGGGTGGAGGTGTCACATAGTCACGTTCATAACTTTACCTAAACATTCCAATCTACTATTCATTACCCTATTCATTGTCATTATCATTATTACTATCACTATTATTATCACTACTATTATTATTATCACTTTCATTATCATTACTATTATTTTTATCACTATCAATATAAATATTATTATTTTAATGTAACTTCTACTTTGCTTAAAAATACTTTGCGTTTACTTTGTTTGTAAAAATAATTTTTGTAAAAGTAAGATTTTGAAAATACTTCAAATAAATTTTATAGTTTTTAGTTTTAATAAAGATTTTAAACCGAAAACACGACTTTTCACTATATACCGTGGGTGTGGGGTATAAAAAAGAATTATATCGATTGGTGAACGCAATAAGCTGTATGATCAAAAATACTGAACAACAATATCCGATGACGTATTTTGCAAAAAAAAAAAAGATCATTTCATACTTTTATTATTTTTATTAAACAAATAGTTTTAATTGATAGTTTTATGTATGTCTTTAAGAAGCTAAATATTGATTTTACAAGTGTAAAAAATTAAGATATCTATCTGGTTTTCGCACAGAAAATCTGATCATTTGACCTATTGTGCAATAGTATGATAAAGAAGTTTTGACTTAAAGTAATTCCAAGTATCAAATTTATTTACTTTCCACTACGCAGCATTTTTTAATGATTTACACTTTTACAAAATGAAATATATTACACCTTCCCAAGGGGAAAAATTTAAAATGCTTCTTAAGATAGCTCCTGATTTTTTGTGAGAGGCATATTTCTCTTAAACTTTGAGCAATATTTTTGTTTCAGATAAAGGGTGTCAACTTAGAACAAATGTTAGGCCACTTCAACATTCCTACAACAACCACAATATATAAATTTTTTGCCAATTTCTCGGAACTACAACACCCACGAAAAATTGTTTCCGTTGCTGTTTTTTTTGTTTTTTTTTTTTGACTCGTCGACTAAAAACAATATTTCAATTCCCAGTTGGAGAAAGAATAGTCAAATAGGCATGATATTAGGCCTTCTTTGAGTGCCAGTAGGCCTGCTGTCTTCCTCCCTTTCTTATTTACAAATGTTGTCATTGGGCGCCAAGGCCTGACACTCTCGCTTTTAAAAGAAGGTAGCAAAGCAGGCCATCTACGATAGCTTCTTATATGAAAGGACAGAAACAGGCA